>FWPY01000029.1:1497482-1968103 GCA_900174645.1 Sonneratia alba
ATGCAATTATCGTCAATGATAACAAGTCTTTGAACTGCTTTAAGCTTGACTGGTGATAGCGTCTTCCACTGCCAAAGGATAACCCTTGAAATACCAAAGAACGTCCCCTAGACTAGAAGACACAAATATTCAGTGGATATCAACCACCCATTTAATTTACCTGATTGTCCATCAGAATATCAGCAAATGAGCCCCTGTAGGACTATGTGCCCACTCAATGCAATTCTATTTTGTGATATTCCACTGGATGGTTGGCAATCTTTGAATATTTGGTGCCTGTCATCGACCAGAGTGGTGTTCTTCATTCAGATGGGCCAACATTGCTACTACCAGGAAGAACTCCATTTTGTTTCTATTGATGCTATATATATATTTTTATCAATAAGAACAGTTTCTAGAGACATCTCTGAGGAACAAATTGTCTCATTTTTGGTGATAACCTAGCTGTCTTTCTTCCTAGGAGTAAAACTAGTAATCTGTCCTTTTCCTGTTTGCACTTATGCATTTGAAGAGCAATGGACAGCTTTTAGTTAGGGCCACCTAACCTCATGTCTAATTTAATGGGCTTTATGCCAGAACAGATATATGTGCATTTGAAGGCCTTTGGGCTTTTCCTGGCATAATTAGCTAGAGAGGGTGAACTTCTAATCGTGGTTTCTCTTCATCCTTTGTGGCTAAATTATGGTAAACCATACGCATATTATCAAAGCACACTTGCTCCTAAAGGCTGTGAATGAATGAGTTTCAGTGGTCTGTCAGCATCAAGACTGGTAATGTGCTATCCTAATTGGCATGCACTGATCAGTTTCTGAGTGACCCCAAAAAATTTCATTCCCACAAAATTCAGGAATTTGGCCTAATGATTACTTGGGTTAATCACAACCTTTCATTTGCTCCCTGCTCAAGGTCCAAATCACGCAACAGTTGTGACATGCTGCAAGGTTCATTTTTTTCATGTGGTTCATCTCATCTGTGCACTCGGGTTCACTTAACAATTTCTATGTGTATAAAGATAGGATTTCTGTCTCTCTCTGTCTGATCTGTCAACTCTCAATTCGGTCAAATTCCAAAAGTTTCAGAGAATCTGATGGTGGAAATTTGGTTATGGGAAAAAAGCTTGAAAGATTATCTGTTCACTGTTTCCTCCATTTTGCAAGGGAAAGAGAGAGATAGCCCTGCAATATAGCAAGTTGGTCGTATCCTGTACCATCATAATGACTAAATTCATTTCCTTGATGGAGATTTCTAGAGTATCTCATCCCACACGTCTGCCCTTTCCTTGGAGACGAGCGACCTCCGAGTGATCAAGAATAGAAAAGGAAATTGAAAACCAAAATCCATGTGGTTTGTGATCAAGGCATCATGACCCGACCCAATATTGCACAGATGCTTCCCCCCCCCCCCCCCCATCTTGGTACGGGTAGTGCTCGGTGGACCATGGCTCCAATACTTGGTTCTGGAGGGGACCATAACATGTGAATACGAGATTGTTGCATTATCAGGAATAGAATAATTGAATCTCAGGATGACAGAAAGATCAGCACAGTGTCACGTTAGCAGAGTGACACTCTTAATCATCATATCCCATCACAGCCAATCCCATCCAACCTGAGCTTGAGTCGACATGGAAGATCAAAGCTGATACTCACTGCTAGAATATTCGGGTCTCGGGTCTGAGTCTGTAGTCAAGAATCACAGTGGTGGAGAACACAATATGAAATTGATGCCCATTTAGATTTCATTTTCGCTCATTTCATTGGGATGATGCAGATACAAGAACTCTGTGCCTGTCATTGTTGGATTTCGAAATGCAAGAAGTGGCAGAGGAAGAGATATGCACCCTTGAAATTGGTACCGTGGTGGGGCTGACCATAATCTTCCTGAGCTTCTCCTGTTGATGAGTCTCTCCCCTTCCTTTATATGCAGAACCTAACCCTAGGACCAAGTAGGTTCCAGATCAAAAGCTCTCCAGTACTATACTCTCGATCCCGTCCTTGAAGAAATACCTTATCAAAGATGGGGGAGGCACGAGCTTCGATTATTGCCCTCTTAAGGATATTGATGATGGTCATACTTGCTGGTTGGTTTTCTCTTTGGCTTTTGAAGCCTACCGATTTATGGACCAGAAAATGGCGAGGAGCCGAAGACCATGCTAGGAACACTGTTTTTGGCTACTATGGTAAACCTTGCAGTCCATCTACTTGGCAACTAATATTCTGCACTTAAAAATTTATGGCCAAAAAATGTAAATTTTTGTATTGCTTTTTATCACAGGACAGTGGTCTCACGAGGTTCATTTATTTCAGGTCTTAATTTTGCTGTCTATACCTTTCCCATGATTGCACTGGCTATCGTCGGGTTGGCTTATCTGAACTTTAAATCCAGTGAGAGGAGGCAAAGGTAGTGAAGTTTACTCTGATGGTTCAAGATAGCAACTGCTTATGGAAAATAATGGTTCTTCTTTCTGCCATTGAAACAATAGGCGATCGAGGGGTGCAATTACTGCTCTCTCCAATCCAATCTTAGTGAACAGTCTTCTAGGAGCTGTCTCCTTTGTAGAGGTCCTGATAATGTGCCTTTTCTTTCTGTTCCTTGCTTGGACTTACTATGCCCGCATATCTAAAGATTTCAAGAACTTGATGCCGATCAAGTCCCTCGAGATGAATACGTGAGTAATATCACTCTCATAATCTTAGACCCAAAATCAGTATGAAAACGTGGCTAAAGGAATATCGGACCTTTTTGGTGATTGTAATTTCAGATGGCAACTGAAGTACTCACGGGTGGCAACTCGATTTGGCTTATTAGCAGAAGCCTGCTTGGCTCTACTACTCTTCCCAATCTTAAGGGTGATGCCGCTTCTCCGATCTATCGGGATTCCATTTGAAGCTTCTGTCAGGTATCATATATGGCTTGGGACTTCGATGATATTCTTTGCGACTTTTCATGGGGTGAGCACGCTCTTCATTTGGGGCGTTAGCCACCACATTCAAGAAGAGGTAGTCAAACTCTTCGCATCGACTTTTCCCTGTTTCCTTTTCCTGAAGCAAAACTATTGATTAAGCTGACTTCTGCCGTTCAAATTTCTGAAAAGCAGATGTGGAAATGGCAAAAGTCGGGTCGAATATACCTTGCAGGAGAGCTTGCTCTCTTGACAGGGCTTATTATGTGGATCACATCCCTTCCTATCATCAGGAGAAAGCGGTTCGAGATCTTCTACTACACTCACCATCTATACATAGTCTTCCTCTTGTTCTTCTTGTTTCATGGGGGAGACAGGCATCTCTACACCGTTTTTCCTGGAATATTTTTGTTTGGCATCGATAAGATACTGAGAATAATCCAGTCGAGACCTGAAACTTGCATTCTCTCGGCAAAGCTTTTCCCCAACAGAGCTGTGGAGCTCACCCTACCGAAAGACCCAGGTGACTAAACTCTCTTCTACATCCAGTTCTTTTTGTTGTAAACCAATCTGAAGTTCATTTTTTCAAGAAATTGCTGCCTCTGCAGGATTGAAGTACTCCCCGACGAGCATCATCTTTGTGAAGATTCCTAGGATATCGAAACTCCAATGGCACGCCTTCAGCATAACCTCTAGCTCTGCTGCTGATGAAGAGACGATGACTATCATTGCCAAGTGCGAAGGCATGTGGACTAATGATCTCTATCAGATGATACACAAGGAGCTCGCTTCAGATTCTGAATGGAATCATTGCCCACTTATATGTGTTGAAGGGCCTTATGGTTCTCCTCCAGTGAATTTCCTCAGGTATATATAGTAAATGAGTCAATTCTTTGCATACCTTTCTGAACTGCCAGTTAAGCTTTGCGTGGCCATGTAATAGCTGAAAGAAAGCCCTGATGCAGATACGACAGTTTACTTCTGATTGCTGGTGGAATTGGGATAACACCATTCCTGAGCATAATCCAGGATATTGGATCTTCCCAAAGCTGTGGGAAATTTATGTTTCCTGAACGAGTTCAACTCATTTATGTTACAAAGCAGTCACAGGACATTTGCCTACTGAGCACGATCTCACATCTTTTATGGAACAAAACAGTGGTGAAACATCACCTGAAGCTGAAAGTTTATGTGACGCAAGAAGAGCAGTCCGAAGAAACTTTAAGAGAAATATTTGAAGACAGGTTTTCTCGAGTCCAAACGGTCTATTTCAACCCAAAAACTGTGAACCACACAACTCATGGGCTGGGGACTCTACTTGAAACTGCCACCGTTGCACTGATTGCATCGATTCTGTTCTTTGTATTCCTTCTAATTCTTAATCATATCTTTGTTCCAAAAGAGAAGAAACCTCTCAAGCCTAAGCTGAAGGTGAAGGGTCTCGGAGTGAAACAGAAGACTCCATCGTCTGTGGTTGACTTAATTCTCTTGGCTTCCTTCTTCCTATCTATTATAGGAAGTGCCATAGTCGCAATTATATTGAGATGGAGGAGGCTTAAGAGGGAGATCCCACCTGTCTTCCTGAAGAAAACCGGTAACAAAATTTTGTTCAAGGAGGAGGATTCAACAGGAACGGTAGCAGATGGTCTTGAGGAACACGAGATCCACTTTGGCGGCAGGCCAAACTTCCGAGGTTTCCACCTTCTTTTCTCACAAATCATGAACTTCTCCAGCTAAACTTTTCCTATTAAAACTTATCATTTCTTCGTCCCTAACAATCTCTCTACCTGAACAGAAATATTTTCAAAGTTCCCGGGTGAGACTGGAGGATCCAATGTTGGAGTGCTGGTATGTGGACCTGAGTCCATGAAAGAGTCCATTGCAAGAGTGTGCCGGGAAATTTGCCCAGTTTCGGGTGCTAAGGGAAGGCCAAAGTTCACCTTCCACTTTCTTAACTTCACTCTGTAATTCCATTTCCAAATGGAGCTTCTGGAGTTGGCAGGCCCAATCTTCTTAAGAAAACTAGTTTCTGGCATAATCAGTAGGATGAACCTTCAAAATCTGCAGAACTCTGTACAAATGTCGGTGAACTGCAATTATGAATCCATCTATAAGTTTATATACAATGTAATTTCTGAAGCGATGAGCTTTCGTGAGGCAAATATCCAACGTAACAAGGACCTTCCTGTGTCCTGCAGTCACGGGCGTCCATGAACACAGTCGCGATTCTCGAATTGGACCATATTCCCAGCACAAAGCGCAACTGGCCCAACTCGCCGAAGTGCAACCCACTTGGAAAAGGGAAAAGCACATTGACAAAGAAAAAGAACCTACCCGTATGGCATTTATATCACGAGGCTCTCTCTGGCTCCTCTGTCTTCTTATTTGATACCTCAGGATTGAACCAAAACACCGGCAGTTCATCCTCGGGCCCAAACCATAGAAAAGGATTATGCCGTGCCTATGACTGTCCGGCAAAGGATACTACAAGGCCAATGAATCATTCAGTGCTCCTTGGCTTCCGTCTAACTGCTGTCTTTTCTGTGCAACGCGCTCCCTCGATCCACACTTCGTCGAATGGCTACAGGTGCTCTGTTACGGCCATAAGCTATGAGCCGGACCGATGCGTACCGCAGGTTGTACCTCGTGACTGCGGGAGTGCATACGTGCTTATGCGGGGCACGTGGAGAGAAGGTTTGTGGTGAGGAGGCTAAGCTGGACAAGAGACTTGCTTGAGCAACCAAGCGGAGTGGTGCGGAGCAAGGACTTGGTGGACCAAAGGCAAGTGCCGAGGCCTTGGGGTCGATGCTGGTCGACCAATGCAAGGTGGATGATCGCTAGATAGCCTAGGAACGCTAAGGCATGAGCAGAGAGTGATCGAGAGAGGCTTGATCACTTCATGCCAGGGACGATCAAAGGAGCCATGGAGTGTCGCTGTTCACAAGTAGGCGAATGCGCGTGTGGGTGGTGAGGGAGTCCACGAGCCAGGCAGGATGCAACGCTCAAGGATGCTCGGTGAACAAGATGTGACTGAGCAACGGCACTCCAGGAGTGCGCACTAC
The DNA here is from genome assembly GCA_900174645.1 of Sonneratia alba. Lineage (NCBI taxonomy): Eukaryota > Viridiplantae > Streptophyta > Magnoliopsida > Myrtales > Lythraceae > Sonneratia > Sonneratia alba. The sequence continues at coordinate 1,503,447 of FWPY01000029.1, forward strand.
TCGATAGGCACGGCAGACGCTAAGGCTAGTAAGTCGACTACTTGTGGAGATTGGTTAAGTCCTTGATCATGCTCGAGCACCGTTGGATGCAGCAATCCCGATCGGACAGCTGTGATCGTAGGAGGCGATCATGGACGTGGGCCCCGGAGGAGAGTGGATAGGATCGACGATGATGAGTCAGCGCCTTGTCATCAAGATCGGGTCAAACAGACAATCCAGGAAAGATTCTCCTGGGATATGACAAATCAATATGTTATGAAAACAATCTTGGAGATTGCAGATCAATGGCCGAGATTGAACAGATCGAGATCTGATGGAGAGAATCAAGGGATTCAGATATATCAGTTGCCATATCTAGTCTGCTAGGCTCCTCTATATAAAGGGGGGCCAGTCTCATTCTCAAAACACACCATAACCGAGAGAGGACAACCGAGAGGGCACAAGGAGGAGCGATCCAGAATTCTCTGAGGAGAAACCACGAAGGTCTCAAGGCGTCTCAGAGAGGAGAGCAGCTAGAGAGAGCTGGGAAACATGAGGGAGAGCAGGCGAGGCAGAGCATAGAGTTACTACTGCAATTGTAGCTCAGCAGTGAGTGGGAGGTGAGTCCCGTTTACCCTTATAACGCCGAAGTGTGTCGGGTTAGGGTGTGTCAAGTGAGGAGTGTAAGCGGCGCGGAGGTCGTTAGGCACATATTTGACAAGCTGAGTGAGTTTGCTCGTGTAAATGGTTTTTCATACTTGTACAATTGTGAATGCAAGTGGAGTTTTTCCCTTTTGTATATTACTCGTGTTCGTGTGGTGTGATCGTGTGCTAGGTGACTTCAGGAAAACCTCGGTTGTGAGTGAGGGCTGGTTGACAGGCGGAGCTGTCAACGCCTAGCGGGGTGCGAAAATTTTGTGTTCCGCATCGGGCCCGTGACATGCTCCATCCTGTCCGATCCAAGTCCATAGGATATATCCATAGAACCATCCAAGAAACAATCAATGAACCCTCGTTGTGAAAGCACCTAAACCGAGGAACATATTGCCAATGCTGCCCTTTTTCCTTCTCTTAAACGTCACTACAGCCGATTGGCGTTCTTGTATAATTCACCACGATACAGAAGCTGACTCCTGTGTCCGGTGTGACCGGATCCAGTGCCGAGCGTGCAAAGTCAGAGCAAACTTCCTAAAACACTGCCGGGGGGACGACATGAATAGTAATTAGAATTGTTGGTACATCGGAGGGATTTCCTTCCTTTTTCGTGCACGACAAGGCCGCGCAATTTCCGGAATTAGGGCCCACAAGAACCACCGCAGTGGGTCCCAGTTGGCTAAGCCCCGGGCACCCATTCTCTGCCCTTTCCCGCGTTCGGCGAAGAAAACGAATATCCGAATAATCGATGCCCCACCAGGACGTTCATCATAGCGCCGTCGCCAAACACTCCCCCTTTCCCGCAAGGCAGGCCTGGCTACCACCCCTTTCCTCCTACCCGCCTGTTACTTAAAAAACCGAAACCCCGCGTGGGTTCCACCAGAACTAAACACACTATAAGTATATGCCGCACCGCTGGCTTTGGCTTTTGAAGGACGGAATCAAAATCCCCGAGGAATCCCAACTCCCTCTCTCCAGAACTTTCTTAGTCGGTCTCCAATCGACCAGGACGAGGGAAGGAGCCGAGTCGATGGTGAGAGAAGCAGAAGTCAGCATTTGCTCCAGTACGATCAAGTTCCTGTGCAGCTATGGCGGCCGGATAGTGCCTCGTAGATCCGACGGCAAGCTCCGGTACCTCGGAGGCTTCACCAGGATCCTCTCCGTCCCTCGCTCCGTCTCCTATGCAGGTCGGTTCGTCAACTCGTTTAGCTTGATTCCCTGTGGTTGAGGGGTGAGATACCCTGGTTCGGCTGTGATTGTTGCTAACAGCGTCATTCGACGTGTGGTTGCAGAGCTGATGGTGAAGCTCGTGGAGTTCTGCGGATTTTCCGTCACGTTGAGGTGTCAATTGCCGGATGGAGACTTGGAGATGCTGGTCTCGATCAAGTCCGACGAGGATCTGGCCAGTATCATTGAAGAGTATGATAGAGCTTCATCGAATCGAAAGATCAGAGCTGTACTCTCACCTGTAAAATTGCTCAAACAAGCTTCTCCTCCTCAGTCCACTGCCTCCAGCGTCGAACACCCCATTTACAAGTCTCCTTTGTCCTGTTACACGATGACAAGGCACTTCAACTCCGGACTGTACGATCGACGGAGCAGCTCCCCGCCGCACCGTGTCCCGCTCGGATTTAACTGCGAGGCAGGAAAGTTGCGTTGCGCAGGCCCCCGTTACTATGCCCCTGGTGAGCTAAGGATTTCCTGTAGTGCTCCTTGCTGCTGCAATTACTTGGCGAGGCTGCCGGAAACGGAAGTACAGAGGAATTTGAGGACAAATTAAAGCAACAGCAACACTAATTAAGGAAGAAGGACGATGACGAAAATTATACTTGAATTAAATCAGGTTAAAACGATTGAGCGAATTTTTGTGGTTTGATTGATGATAATGTACAAATTTGGCTTCTAAAACTTCACCAATGTGGCATCCGTGAATATGTGCCTTCAGCTCCTTCGCGTGGATTCTCAAAGCCAAACTTGCCGACAACTTCTTTGCAAGGGACTTCCCGATCGGCGCCGTAGCTACTCCATTTCTTCGCCCGCTCAGCGGTGTCGCAATTTCGTCCTCTTTCCCATCCTAAATCCAGTCCATCACGGCAACCATAGCTGTGTTCCCCATCTTCCTTATTTTTTATGAATATTTATTTCCCTTTTTCTTTTCATTTGATCTGTTTCCATTCTGATTTCTATGACTGATTTTTTTCCCCTTTTTTACATAAATGTGATTCGCAGGTCGGCAGATGCTCTGGGAATATTAGCAGCGAATAATCCAAGGAATCAAATTGGCTAGGTTGAACCTTCTGGGACCAGGTCTTGGTCAGCAAGCAGAAATCCGTGGCTAAAGCGCAGGCGATTACTTTTTAATCCAACCTAACCCGAATAAAAATCTCCGACAAAATTAAATTAATCCTGCTGTGTGAGGAAGGTGGAAGGAGATCCTATCCCTAGAAATCAAAGAGCCAACTAGCCGGAGCCATGCAAGTTGAGTTATTGACAGTGACCTAAGGAGGAGATGGGTTGCTCAACCCAAACGGTCCCCACACTCAAAAGGACCAAAAATAAGTCGTTGCTGAGCTGTCGTGGGGCCTACATTCGTGGAAGCCTCCGTCGAATTTGAACCAAAAGAAGAAGATTCAATGACTTTGGACCTTCTAATATGTGGCCGTGTCAAAGGCACCAAACATTGATCGGCATCAGGAAGATGCATGAATTTAAACAACATCAATTTACACCAACAGCTCAGATTATGGGAGGCTTATCGTACAAGGTGCGCAACATCAAAATTCAACTCTGAAAGGGAAGCATGACCAGACAGTTTTGATTGATTCAGAATTTATGGTTTTCTGGTAGAACTAGTATGTTTTACTAGTTAAACCCAATTAACATGTTATTGATGAGTTAGGCACAGCAGGCAACCAATCTGAGGCCTGATGGCATGAGAAATTTCATCTTCAACTAAGGGCAAAGAATAACCTCGACAGAGAATCTATCCTCCGGAAAAAAGAGTTCTTTGACCAGAAGTTTCCCGGCTAGTCCAGTAGCCGATGCTGGCAGTCCAGTCAACAGGGCCCGCATCATTCAGGCGTCAGAATTGTCCCTGCACCTAAAAGCTGACATTGCAACGAAATGGATTACCACAGGATTGGAAGTCCAGTAGGCCAGCCTCTGAAGGCTCCCTCCAACAAGTCTGGGTCGGGCAGAAGTAACTAAGGGGACAAAAATCTCAACTAGCTTTTATCAACTTCGGAGGACAAATCCAAGAAGAAGTCAGACTCCGGCCATATTAGAGCAGGAAGAATTTGGCGCAAGAAAAGAACACCAGCAACATAGCATACACATGGTGTGTCTGCCTATCGAGTCTCAAGGAAAGGAGTAAGATGGAGGAAACCAAACTCGAGACATCCATCACTGTCAAACGGTTTCCTGCTCAAATTCATCACCTTCGGATTCCTCAGCATTATCGCCATCATCATCATCAGCATCATTGTCATAGTCTTCTCTGTCGATGTCGGCAGTAGTCTTCCCGAACACAACAAGGTTGCTATTGATCTTCCTGATTTCACTACACTGCATCCACAAATCATTCAGAGATAGGTCAAGAGAGATCATTGTGGTGGGAGAAAAGAGCTTTTCAAAATCTAGGAAGATAGTCAGCAAAACACGAAACAGGATGACAAAGTAACTATATTTTTTCACCAAACGTATCCTTTAACTACAATCTTAGTATATAAAAGAATACAAGAACTGGAAGAAACAAGGAAGCAGTCAGGATTAATAGGTAGATGGTGGGACGGACTGGACTAAAAACCAATCCTCCTCTTAAAGAAATTAGAAGTATATGTGCTCGCTCATTGAGAGATGTTAAATTGAGTCCCCAAGTTTCTCATTGAGTTCTTAACCGACTCCCAACCTTTTATGTGCCACTCAAGTTCCAATCCATTACCAAATTCCGGTTTTCTCCACGCATTCCAATTGTCTTGATGATCCTAACAAGCAAGGAGCGGAAAATTTGTAGGGATGGAGCAAGTGCCAGTGTAAGGCCTCAATTTTTTCCTTCTGTGTGAATCCTTGCTCAGGACATCCCGACTCATACGCTTTATACTAACAATGCAACACAACAATTTCAGGTGTTTCATTGCTGCTTTAATTTGAACGGAGCTCAAACATTTCACTTCAAGAGTCACCTGGCAACAGCAGCATCAGCTCCCTTTTGGACTCTCTTAATCGTTTATAAGCTTCTCCAAGTTTGCCCCGCTCCTACTTTAGTAGAAATCACACTGCCTTCCCATGTGTTTTGGCTTTGATTACACGCCATGACAAGCATCTTGAACATGAATGGTATTCGGATTGCGCCCATAACTCCTCAGCATTTTTCCTTCGGGTTACTGAATAGTTCAAACCTACTTACTCACATGCATGCAGCCATCAACAAAAGGTTTATCCTGTCAATCAATGGAGCAGACAAGTGGATTCCATATTTAAGAGGTAAAACTCAGAACTTGCAACTTCGTCGACCAATCTGCACAGCCTACTTCACTTGTTATGCTTTGCACATAAACTGTGATCGAAGTTCCTATACCCTTCACGACCATGCATGATTTTGATGAAGACATTTTCTTACATATCAACACGAGAAATTGACCACGCCAGCAACCGAACAATAGGAAATCAAAAAAATCCCTAGGCGCGGAAGCGATAAGGAAGCTTACTGAGGCCTCGTAGTAGGAGCTATGAATCAGCAGCGGAAACAGACGATGGATGGTGGTTTTGTTTTTTTTTGGGGGGCCTGGTGGGAATTGATGTCAGATTACCTTTTCTTCGAAATCTGACTCCTCCATGGCCAGGAGCAGCTCCTCATTCTGGGGTTGAGGCCACTGCGACGGCAGCAGAAAAGACGACGGGGTCTTCCTGGTGCACATCGGAAACTGCAACATGATGCTCTTCGCCGAACAATTCCCGGACCTTCGATCTGGCAATTGCAAGCTCTCGATCGCCGGTGGGGGCACGGTAGGCTCTCAGTCTCCGCTTGTGAAGAAAAGGTAGTAAATCTAGCAGAATTTCTATATTTGTGGTTTGCTCCCTTAAGTATTCATTCTGATCAATTCTCCCCGACATTTTACACAGTCCCAACTTCCATGCAGAAAGTTGGCATGTTGACCAGAATGATCCTTAAAAATTAGAGCAGCAAAGGGCACGCACGAAAAAACTGTGCCTGAATCAGTATTTTCGGGTCAATCTGTATGGTATTATCCAAAATTATAACGCTCTAAAAGTACGGATAAAAATTATAATAAAAAATTATTAATTATATTTAATAGTTATTTAATTATTTTTATTTATATTAATTAGTCGGATAAAAAATTTTATTCTGAAATATATATTATTAAAATTTATTTTTAAAAAATAATTATTTATATAATTTGCACTAAATCCAAACTATCTTAAGTACGGAGATTTCATGTCTGTACTTACATTTTAAAGCCACTTGACATTTCGTGTTGTACTAATCTGAATTGTCAGTTCTATAAAAAATACATCTTTCGCACATTTGCACCCATAAAAGTTAATTCTTATCCTTCATGTCAGCTGATATTTTATTCCTGACTCGTGAGAATCCTGGTAAGGTAAATTCTACTAGAGATTTGCCTTTCGCCAAATCGATAATCGAACAAACTCAATCCAGAGCTCAGAAAAATCAATGCCCCTTTCTTAATTCGCCGAGCCCGAGTTCAATTTAAATGGGCCGGTAAAGGTTGTCGGCCCAGGCCTCTGAGACAACGGTCCTTGCCGTACACCAAGCGAAGCGAGACCACTGCCAAACCAGACCAGCGGAAAAGTAACTTACGGATAAGGTTTCGCACCGATTTTTATGAGCTTTGGGTTGTCCACAAGATACCGTGTCTTATACATCTTTAAGATAAATTGACCCATCAGAATAAATAAGTAAATAAAGGAGGGAAAAAATATCTGCAAAAAATTGGGTGGACAAAGATAATAGCTACACGAATATTGTGGAGGTCATGTGTATGCACCGTGGAGTCAAGCTGCGTCAATTTCCATGCTGATTGAACCGGCCATTTAATAATGTCCATCCAAGCGGCCTCGTAGGGGTGGTTGCCTTGCCAGCGTGGTTGATTGGTGGTCCAATCCATAGTTTTAAAAACCGAACCGGCCTGGCCGGTTTGACTAGAAACTAGCCACTCACTCGGTCTGATTCTTATAAGTAATCCAATTACACTTTAAATTAGATCAAATTCAGTTGACCAACCGGTTCTCGGTTTGACCAATAAACTCAATTGAATTTTTGAGAAAATATGTCAATTTAAAATAAAAAATAAAAAATAAAAATATTATATTGTATTTATTTTATTTACTATACTTATATTCATATTTTATATTGAATTTGGTATTAATTATTTTTATTATAAATTATAATTAAATTATAATATTATGTTAATTTATTGGTAATATTATATTATTATTATTTATTAAATATGCGGCTCGACCTATTGAACTCTCGATCTAACTTATGAACCCATACCTTGACCGGTTTCTAGTTCGGTCCGATTTTAAAAACTATGGTCCAATCGATCCTATATAATCATCTGTTCTCTCATTCGCATAATAAAATGAAGAATCTTTCTTTGACATTTATTGGGCTGAGAATTGAGGCTGAAAAATGATGCGCTGGGGTCGATCCCAATCGTGGCCCGTTCTTCATGTCGGATTATGGTGGCAATCCAGGAGTGCTCACCCCCACCCTCACTGTCTTGCAGCAACCCAATCCAACCACCCATCTCAACAACTGAGTACCTATGCCACTTAAATGTGTTGCTTATCCCCAAGTAAGACCCCAACTTCTCATACCCTTAGGGGGTCCCTAGGCACAACAAACTGAGGGAGACATGTCCACGTAGTTTTATTTTTTAGTGGAACGATTAAGTTCAAATCAAATTAATTTATATTTAATAATTTAATAATTTTGATTTATTTATATAAAAAAATATATGAAACCTGTCATAATAAATAACAACCACTAACTTTATGGAAGGTTTAAATGTAGTAAAATAAGCTAAGGAGCATAGAATCAAGTTCAATTTATGTCCACAAACATGAAATGTGTCATTTTCAACATTAATCATTTTTAGGCACGTGCACAATTCTAACTCAGCTAGGCTACAAATAAGGTATTAACTATCAAGTGATATAGTACATACATTATGGGCACCATCTAATGAAATTCAAATAGGAGATTTTTTTCAAGTATTAAAAATTACTATAAAGATTATCTATGAAACTGAAAAAATTAAAAATTATATTGAATGATGATAAGTGCCCCCAGCAATTGGTTAAATATTATTAGCTAATTTTAAGATGTTACAGCACCGGTCCACTAGATTTACGATAGATTTGATGAAATGGTCGATGACCGAAGTTCTCGTGGGCTGACGTGGACGTCCCACGTGGGCCCAGTCTATTGCTTCTTCTCGTGGCAGAGCCACGTCAGCTCACGATTGTTTATAATTCGCCGCGCCCCGCGCCCCACTCCACCGTCAACTCTCTCTCTCCCACGGCACGACCCTGCCACTGCCGCCATCTTATCAGCTCCGTTGACGGAAACGTCTAGCCGTGAAACACTCCCCGGTCATGCACCGTAACGGCGGCTCTTCCTCCTCCTCCTCCTCTTCCTCCGGGAGTAGACCGGCGGTTCGACGTCCACCGAGACCTTCCTCCCCTAAAACCATGGTCACCCGGTGTGTCCCGAGCGCGAAGGTTCGGACGGTCCTTCCGCCGGTCATCACTCGGTCGCTCTACATGAGGTCAAAGTCCGCCGCCCCTCCCTCTACTCCACCATCTTCTCCTCATAATTCTCTGGGCAATATCGTGGCCGACGTGGCTCAGAAACGATATGCGCTCCTGCAGCTGGGCCCGCGGCCAGACCACGAGAAGGTCGAAGACGCAAGGTCCAGGCTCCGTGAGATCGAGGCTGACCTGTCTAAGAACCTCCAGGAAATAGTCCTGTCGCCGAGGCCGGAGAACTTCGATCGGTTGGAGTGGAGAGCACGCTTGGCGGAGAAAGAGAGAGGCTGCAGAGAGGCGGTGGAGAAGGAGTTGAGCACGTACAGGGCGATTATCTCGCTGGACGTGATGCACGAGGAGTGTGAGAAGACGCTGAGAGAAGCGGAGAAGAGATTGGTGAGGATGTACGAGTCTGCCGAGGAGAAGACCACCAATCGTTGGTATGCTGAGCCTTCCACGGGCGAGGGGGTCCGTGATGGACCCATGAATTTGCTGCGGTGTGGTGCATTGGAGAAAGAGCGCGTGAATTTGTCCGGAAGAATGCTGAGGCTCTTGCCCACTGAGTTGTTTGGAAGATTCCGCGGAATAAAGGTGCTTAATCTTTCAAGCAATCAACTCGAGGTCAGCTGTAGGCCTTACTCCCCTATTTCACTGAACATGCCGTGCCTTATGTTGCTTTTATTTCTCCCTCAATTTCGTCCTCTTGTTGAAGCTGAGAATCACAGGCACTGCTTCAGATGTTCCGTGAATAATCCCAAGAACCAGCATAATAATACTGTATGCAGCAGGAAGTTAATGACAAAGCTTTTTGCATTTATCATATATATTAGAGTCAAGATTCGACCTTTCAGGTCTAATAAATGCAGGGTGGCTCGATTTTAATCTTGACTCGTGGTTTATTCTAGTGGAGCCCTTTATGCAGCTAGTAAACTCCGAAGAAAGTTGGTGGTTTTTCTGGTCAGAATGTGTTTTTGGTTGTCAGCTGCTTAAGGAATTACCGGAAGCGGAGAGCAGTCAAGAAGGAGATGATAGCTTATAGCTCAGTGCTCAAGTTCATTTATTGGCTGATCGAAGGTGATTCTACCATTGATTGTTTAGTGTAGCAAAGTTTGTTTCTTCCGGCTCGCTTGAAATTACGTGATAACCTATGTGTTCTAGATCTGGAACTGACAGAAGACCTTATCTAGTAGCCTACCGTGAGTGATTTTCGGTCTTCTTTCGTCCATGCCTAACAATTATTGCCTCTTATTGGTTTTTTCTTGAAAATATCCTTCTTTCCCTTTATGAGAAAGCAATGGTTTCTAGAACACGTTTAGGAGAAAGTACCATCACCAAACGGTTTCTAAAGAAGATCAAAGTCGAGACGTGGAGAAGATCTTGATAGATTGAGACGCCAGAAGAGTAGCTTACCATGTATTCCCAACTTTTTGACTCGATAAAGCTTTCAGTAACTTAAAATTTTGTGGAAAACTAGACAGATTGGAGTAAGTTGATGGGCCTTATGATGCAAAAGAACCTTTTTTTTGTTTAATTTTCTTGCTCTGTCACCATTTTTTGTCTTTGAAGCCAACACATTCTCCTTGTCTCTGGCATGATTGCTTATGTTACATTGTTTAATTGTTTTTCTGTTAAGCATTCTCAATTGCTGACCCAACATTAACTACTGTATCCTGGCCAAAAAAAAAAGACACAAAACGAACCCTTAGCTAGTATATCTATCCATTCTACTTGCTGGGAGTGAGGTCAGGTCTTCCTTTAGCATGTGCATTTAGCATAAGTTGATCGTATTAAACTTGACAGAAGATGCAAATCTAGCACTGAGAAGATTGTTCAAGTTGTTACCGTAATTCGGGTATCTGAATCTTTTAAGGGTGACAGGCTATTCCTGACTCCATAGCGGTGCTGGGCATGTTGGAGGAACTAAACATTTCTTCAAACCTCTTGTTATCATTGCCCGACTCAATCAGCTCACTGGACAAGATGAAGGTTTTGAATGCATCAGGGAAAAAGCTTAGTGCCTTACCTGACACCATTAACTACTGCAGGTATAATATTTGATAGTACTTGTGTGACATTTGGTATAAATACAAGTAAGGTCGATATTTTTCCTGGATCCACCAGTTCTTTTGTATCAGTTGTAATCTTCTTGCCAATCGTTGTACAAAAATGGGAAAAGACTTCAATTTGATGATTCTTTCTAAATCTTAAATTGTCATCTGATTCCATTTTGTTCAAACAATCATATGGACTGTCCTTGTTCTGTTGGAATTTTTTGGAAGAACATTTGCTGATCAGTTTAAGTGATTTTAGGTCACTGGTGGAGTTGTATGTGAGCTTCAACAACCTTGTGCACTTGCCAACGGACATCGGCTATGAATTGTCGAACTTGCAGGTTCTTTACCTCCAATACAACAAGATCCAATCCCTTCCAGCTTCTATCACTGAGATGAGATCCCTGAGGCATCTCAGTGCCCATTTCAATGAGCTCCAGGGCCTCCCACCTTTAATTGGAAAGTTGAAGAACCTCGAGACCCTCAACCTCAGCAGTAACTTCACGGATCTCACGGAGCTTCCTCACACAATAGGGGACCTGACCGAACTGAGGGAGCTCGATCTTAGTATCAACCAGATCCAGGCTCTTCCCCTGAGTTTTGCCCGCCTCCACAAGCTGATTAAACTGAACTTGGACCAGAATCCTTTGGTGTTCCCACCAATGGAGGTTGTCTGTAAAGGAATTGAAGCTATCCGGCTATTCATGTCAAAGAGATGGCACTGTGCAGCTTCCAAAGAAGAGGAGGGTCAGCTCATGGCACCGGATGCAAGCTGGAGGCTCAGCACCCGGCTACACTTGATCCAACAACTCTTTTTGCGATGCTTCCTAGACTGTTTTAGGATACACAGTAGTAGCTGGCACGAGGTCTCATAGAGATCTCCCCCTTCTCAATTATATTTCATATATTCGAAATGTATATCTTTTTCTTCAGGTGGCATGTTCATATGATTGTAATTATGAATTCTTTTCTTCCCTTTTTTCACGAAATGTCCGATTGTAACATATTGTGATTTGTGAGGGGAATATCATTAAGTTAATCTTAATGCATATATAAGGGTAAAATGGATTTCTTTAATATGTTTTTTGGATCATAGATAAAGATCCAAGGTTAAAATTGGGTTGGATTAATACTTACAGTTACCTAGAACGTCTTTTACCTTGACCGTCGCCCAGAATGTCCTGTTCTAAAAGGGCAGTGTACCGTCCGGCCGTCCGTTCCTCTCGGCATCACCATCGATAAAGCGACAGAAGAATGACACCAATCAAGAACGGACAGAGAGACAGACAAGGAAATTCAATAAAAGACTAGTCTTGACGAGTCTCCGTGGAAATTCCACACGGAGAAGAGTAGAAGCCAAGACCCCCAAACCCATCAATGGAATCAATGGCTTGTTTAAAGGGGAAACGTCTTCTGGTGCCAGACACGGAGCGGGCAAAGATCGGGCCGGCCCCCAACTCTCTTCTCCTCGTTTTCCGATACTGAACTCGTTTCCTTCCACTAGTTGGTGTTAGTTGGTGCCTCTATATAGTTGTTCGCTTCCTCTCAAGCTCTGCAGTGTTGGGGTGAGCTCTTCTAAGGAGATTTTTTCCCCCCTCTCCATTAGCGGCTCTCTCTATCTCAGCCCTCTTCTCCCTGGCCCCTGCTCTTGCTGAATTGAGGATTTCCTCCTCGTTGCAATGTGAAAAATTGGCTAAGGTGCTATTGCACTAACCAAATTGTTGAATGAAAGCTGTGGTTTGTGATTGCGCTGGGATGAATATGAGTTTATAACTTCACAGGTTTCCAATATTGTGCTCCGTGCAGGTGTATGTGTTTGTGTCTGAGTGCGTAAATCAACTGGCCCTTATTTTCCTATTTGAGCATGTGCTGGTGAATAAAGTGGATGCTAATGAAAAATCTTATAAGTGGGAAGTGACCATTTGATCTGACCTTTGCATTCTTAATATTAGATCCAGCAAAACTGGGGGAGACTGTAGCTATTCTTGCATCTCCTGCAACGTTAGCAGCTCCTGTATTTGGTTGAAATTCCCATTTTGTTCAAACTTGCATAACATTGTGGCCCTTGCCGTTGAAAGAGTTTGAAAAACAGGCCACAAGCAGCTCTGTAGCATCAGCATCATATTTCTTTGTGTCTTGACTGATGCATTTCAGCTTTTCACCAGATTAACTACCTGAGTTTGGTGTGTCAATATTCTGAATTGATTCTCTCACTCCCCATGAACCTTTGAATTGAGTCTTTATCCTGTTTGTTTTTGTCCCCTAACGTTGTTGGAGAACCAGTCAAGAAAGACATTATAGGCCTAGTTTTAGGAATGTTTAGATTTTAACTTGATTTTCTTTTTAAATGAAGTGTGTTATTTTTACTATCCATTAGATCTGCATTTATTCCTAGTTGATTTTATTTCCAAGTTGTGCTTGTCCTTTGTGCCCATGGTGAGGAGAGTTATCATCTAATTCCTGGATCTGATTATGAGATTTAAGATATTCTTCCATCTTCTCATATCCCTTCTGCCTTCTTTGCCTCCTGTTCTTTCTGCATCAAAAAGTTTGTATTTGTTTTATTGCACTCATCTTCTCTCCGGTCATTGACAGCTTGTCATCACTCTAAATATCCTTTGCAGTGTGCTCTCTTGCATCTCGTGAACAAGACTCCAAATGGACAAGAACAGGAGTCATGCCGCCACCAGTTTAACATGTCTTACCCTCTCTGTCATTATAATCAACTCAATCACATCAGCCCAATGTGCTGAAATAAGTCTTTGGCCTAAACCAAGAATCGTGTCTTGGCCTTCACCACTGGCAACCTTACTCTCCCCGAACTTCACAATCACCTCTCCCAATCATCAGTACCTCTCACCTGCTGTGAACCGTTACCTCCAACTCATCCTGAATGAGCACCACCACCCACTGGTCATCCCAACTGTCAACCTCACGAATGGAGCTACTGTCCAATCCCTGATTTTGATCATAAATGACCTTTCTGCCCCACTTATCCACGGTGTTATTGAGTCATACTGCCTCAAGATCCCTTCCGCTGGTGGACAGGCTAGTCTAATAGCAGAGACGCCTTGGGGTGCTATGAGGGGCCTTGAGACTTTCTCACAGCTCGTATGGGGCAAGCCCTCTTGCATAGCCTCAGGAATGGAAATATGGGATTGGCCCATCTTTGAGCACAGAGGAGTCATGCTGGACACTTCTAGAAACTTCTACAAGGTCGAGGACATTCTCAGGACGATTGAGGCAATGAGTGCCAACAAACTCAATGTGTTCCACTGGCATATAACAGACTCTCAGTCTTTCCCTCTGGTGTTGCCCTCAGAGCCAGATCTTGCCGATAAGGGGTCCTATGGGCACGACATGCAATACTCACTCAAAGATGTCAGTCAAATTGTTAAATTTGGTTTGGAACATGGGGTCCGGATTCTGCCTGAAATTGATATGCCTGGTAAGTTCAACTGTTGAGAACTTCGGTATCTAACATAAAATAATTTTGAACGAGTTTATGCATATGATTATGCTGATTGCAAGATTGAACTGGGGATATATACATTAAGACATTCCTTCAGTTATATGAGTTAAGGAACATGGTATGTTGGTGCACTTTGCAAAATTGTGGATACTGAGGATTCTTTCATGATGGATTGATGACTGTTTGATTGGTACAAATTTGTTCAGACTAGTGATTGCAGTATATATGTATGCAGCTCATACAGGATCATGGGCCAAAGCCCATCCCGAGATTGTGGCCTGCGCAAACATGTTTTGGTGGCCTGCAGGGTACAAGTGGGAGGATAGACTAGCATCAGAACCGGGAACTGGTCAACTCAACCCATTGAATCCTGTGACCTACCAAGTCCTGAAGAATGTCATTCGTGATGTAACCATGATGTTCCCTGACCTGTTCTATCATGCTGGTGCTGATGAGGTCGTTCCTGGCTGTTGGAAGGCTGATCCGGAAATTCAGAGATTCCTCTCTGATGGTGGCAGTCTCAGTCAAATCCTTGAAATGTTTGTCAACTCGACCTTTAATTACATTGTGTCGATGAACCGAACTGTGGTCTACTGGGAAGATGTCCTGCTGGACCAAACCATAAGGGTGGACAAATCGTTCCTTCCACCTGGGAACACCGTCTTGCAGACATGGAATAATGGTCCCAATAATACTAAGAGAATCGTCTCCTCAGGATACCGAGCAATTGTGTCCTCCTCAGATTACTACTACCTGGACTGTGGACATGGGAGCTTCGTTGGGAACAATTCCCAGTACGACATGGGAAGTGGAGGAAACACAGGGAGTGGCGGGTCCTGGTGCGGGCCCTTTAAGACCTGGCAGACAATTTATAATTATGACATCACTTATGGGTTGACGGAGGAGGAGGCCAAATTGGTTCTTGGCGGAGAGGTCGCCTTGTGGTCAGAGCAGGCAGATCCGACTGTCTTGGATGGTCGGCTATGGCCCAGGGCTTCGGCAATGGCCGAGACAATGTGGTCAGGAAATAGAGACGAGAAGGGAATGAAGAGATATGCAGAAGCTACCGACCGGTTGAATGAATGGAGGGGGAGAATGGTTAGTAGAGGGATTCAGGCAGAGCCCATTCAGCCTCTTTGGTGTGCTTTGAACCCTGGGATGTGTAACACTGCCAATACAGTGTCCATTGATTCCATGCTTGCTCGCTCGTCTGGTTGAGTGAGAAGCTGGCATTTGTGACAGAAAGTTTGCTTTCCCAATGCAGAATAATCGAGTCTTTGGTTCCATAACTGTTAGATTCTTCATCTGACAACTGATTCGTTATGTTCTATATCCAGAAATGAATTCAAGTGTTGGCATACTCTCTAGACCGCATCAGCCCTTGTCATAGTTACCAGTATTGCACTAGTATTTATGGGCTGTTTGGTAATCATGCTACAAACCTTGACCTATTACATGCAGAAGGCCCATTGCGTTGTTTGGTGGGACTCGGATGCATTTTCTCGATTGGGCCTCAATTTAAAATGCCACATTTACCCTATTATCTACTCGAATTTTCAAATGTTTGCCATTCAACTAAAATAGCCACTTCTCACGGCGGTTTGGGAGATGACCTTGGTGACCACAAGGAAGGGGCTCTCCTGGCCGACCGAAGCACTGACAAGCTATATCCGACCTTGTCTTGGTCGGATTCTGCTTCTTCCATGAGATCTTTGCCACGTTGGTGTTAGGACGAGCACTACTAGCATGACCAGCGACCCCCTCTCGAGCTCGAGGATAGTAGAGAAGATCCCCTCTTCCTCTTCTCTTACTCTTTGACATTGAATATATATATATATAACTTTATTTAACTGAGCTCTGCACCCGAGACCGGCACGTTTGACCCTCTTGCTGACTAGATTTAATTTAATTTAATTTTCTCTGTAAATAAAATGAATAGCACTATATAATTCGAATTCTCTTTCCAGTCAATGTCCGTACTACCAAACATATTCTACGTTATTCCTTACATATTCGTTTTCCTTATTAATGGCGTTATTTATTCGTATGCCTCCTGTGAGTATCAAGGGGAAGTGAAGATCGTTCCCTTGCTGTGTCATTCCTCCTCCTCGGCGTCTCTTTGGCCTTAGCTGGTCAGGCTCGGTCGCCGGTCGAGTTCACCAATGGACTTGAGGGATCCCACAAGGGCATCAAGACGGAGGGCGTCCTCCAACTGAGACAGTACTTGGAGAGGTACGGCTACCTGCAGCGCAGCCACTCCGGTCACCATGCTGAGGACTATGATGGCGAGCAGTTTGACGATCTCCTCGAGGAAGCCGTCAAGGCGTACCAGCAGAACTACGGCCTGGAGGTCACTGGAACCCTGGATTGCAGGACGGTTTCCCTGATGATGAGGCCCCGGTGCGGTGTTCCAGACATCATCCATGGCACCAATTCGATACATTCCGGGGGGGAAGACGAACCGCCACGGACCACAGTTCCTCCGTGCAGTCAGTCATTACCAATTCTTTGATGGGAGGCCGAAGTGGCCAGGAAACAAGAACCACCTCACCTATGGCTTCCTTCAGGGGACACCAGAGAACATACAGTATGCCGTCCCACTGGCCTTCGGGAGGTGGGCCTCCGCCACTCACTTCACATTCAGCCGGGCCAGCACCTACGAGTCGGCCGATCTCAAGATCGCAGCCCTCTGCAGGGACCATGGGGACGGCTCACCGTTCGCTGGCCCTCACGGGGCGACAGCCCATGCAGCGCAGGCGATCGTGTTCGCCTACCCTAATCACGGGGAGAGGAGAGAATTGCATGAGGATGATATTACAGGAATGAGGAATTTGCACGGAGTCAGAATTGGAGACTGAATGGTAGCCTGCATGCACGTAAGAAATTCGTGCATGAGTATGTGCCTGGCAGGTCTCCAACCAGAATAAGGGAAACCTCATCATGTTTTCCATTAATAGTGACATAGCGAGTACGATTGTCTTCCCTATTCCTTAAAGAAACATTGTCGTCATCCTTCCCTGAGTCGTCTAAGCTGCTCACAAGCAAGCCATCGGCATGACAAGCTCGACCACAATCTTAACCCGATCACTAGGTATCATCACAAGCAAATACGAGCTGCTATTGATCAACGCAGTCCAACCCTAGTATAACACAATATATGGCAACACAAATGTCCTGACTGGCATTGTTGTTTCACAGTAATAAGAGGAAGTTATTTAATCGACACATATAAAAGAGGGAGCAGATACTACTGTACAAACAAGCTTGTGACAAGCAGATACTTGTAGAAGAGGAAGTAGATTGAGCCCTCGATGGGACTTGCAAGTACAATTTAACCGATCGTCCTGACCTCTAGGAGCCATGTAGTTGGGCATCCCGACTGGTGAGGGGGACATAGCGAACAGCAGTCTCATCATGGATTCTGACGGTTCCATCCATGTTCTTGTCCACCACCTTCAGATCCTGGAACACGTTGCCGACTGGAATTACCATCCGTCCCCCGGGCTTCAGCTGGTCGATAAGTGCTCGGGGAATCTCTTTCGCAGCCGCTCCAACATGAATTGCATCGTATGGTGCAAATTCAGGCCATCCCTCTCTCCCATCTGAATAAGAAAATAGGTTATTAGATCACGTGAGTTGGAAATGCTATAACTTCCTCACGATAGGATAACATTGAAAGCTTGGAACACACCTCCGACATGAATAGACAGAGAACCTTCTTTCAGCGAAGAAGCTGCTCCACTTTTTTCAATGTTCTTGATCGAGAAAGCAACCAACTCAGGGATATGTTCAACACCTATGGCATGGCCTTGATGCCCGACCATCATAGCAAAGCATGCAGTTAAATAACCTGTTCCTGAAAAGAGAACCACAACTGGAGAAGTTGGACTCTTTTTTTCACAGACGAGCCTTACCTATGAAGCTTTTCCCTAGAGCATCAGCAATCAACACTTGATTAGCTTCCAAATGCCAATAGAAATAATATATACGAGACCATCCCAAGTACAACTAATGGTGGATCATTTTCTAATCCAAGTAACAAGTGCTTCAAGTTCTACATCTATACAAATCCAAATTGCTTGAAGAAAATGAAAAGATAATTTGAAAAGTTGATGCCTTCAAAAGAGCTAATTTCAAAATGGAAAGAGCAGAGAGATGAAAACCTGAACCAACATCTAAAACATGCATTCCGGGCTGCAAGTTTTGCTCCAGCAGTTGAAGGCACATTGCATGCATATGAGGTGCAGAAATGGTGGCATTGTATCCAATTGTCATAGGACTATCAACATAAGGTGGAGTCCCATCAGTAACAAAGCAAGCCCGATCGATCTTCTCCATCACTTCAGCTACTCTCTCTGAGTTGAACACTCCGTAACGCCGCAACTGCATCACCATGTTCTTGTTGCCACTGATCCCATTTCCACCCCAAAGACGCTGCAAAACAGTGCTATTTGATTTTGACTGATTCACCCAAAAGAAGCATCCGAATTCTTTCACAAGGCAAAATAGATAAAACAAAGCAAGACGGCTAAATAACAAGGACACTGCCTGAATTTTGAGGTACTTAGGGAGCACGTCTTGCCTTTTGAAGAGTCAAAACTCAGTATCCCAAAATCAAATCAAAGACTCAAAGCAGTAAGATTTCTACATACGATCCTTTATCATCTGAGAATTTTAAGCGGCATATAAGGTTCCCGCTAAATTCAACCAATTACTAGAAGCTATTACAGTGGTTGTGCTCAATTGAGGGCAACCTTCCTCCTTTCAGCATAATTTAGTTTCAGCAGAAATAATCATCTATTCATCAATATCACCATCATTTTGCGGGTAGCACATTGAAGACACTAGCTTCAAAGTTAATAGGAAAATTAGGGCAACCGAAGTCTAGCATTTCGCAAACATTTTGTCAAATCCAGCGTGATCGGGATTAATCTTGGCCAGACAGGAAAAAAAATCTTCCACAATAACCAAGGAAACAAGAAGGGCAGAGATCGATTAGACGCACAAGCCCGAACGAGCCAGAAGTCGAACATTGAACACATCCACGGTAAGTTAAAGCACAACTCTGCTGCACGCATCTCCTTTAATAGCAGCCAGTGGGCACAAGTGACGCACAAGACAAACAACCACCCTATTGTCCAAAATGTTTTCCAATGAAGAGGCATATACCTCCATGCGCGAGCAGATGGAGTTACCCAGCGAGAGAATTAGGGGGATCGCACTTCGCAGGCGGAGAAAGAGAGGAAAGACGATCACTCGGAGGGTTGAGACGTGACAGTGAGGGAGGTGAAATTGCGTAAGGCAGCGGCAACAGAATCGCCAGCCAGCTCTCTCTCTCTTTGTCGCAAAGAAGCGTCACTTTTCGACTCAGCCAATTGGAGTGACGAACATGGAGTGGGCTTCCAAGGTGGGCCGTGGCCCATTAACGTTGTAAAGCCCATCGTCAGTACTCGTAGATAGTAACTGTATAACTGGGCCGAGCCTACAGCATAAGATTCGGCCCATTTATTATGGATGGCCCATCTACAGCATTACTGGGAATACTTGATTATTCTCTGTTTCGGTTCCCGCTTGAATATTCAGGAGAGTGTGGGGCCCACTGTGGAGCTATTGTAAATTACTTACAAGGCCGATGTCGGCTTGATCGGACGGCCGAGAATGGGCCCTGGACTTCTACTACACTCACTCTGTTGACTTGACACCCCGCCGGAGACGGGAAGGACCGACGAAACATGAAGTTGACCCAGAGTACTCGGTATTCATGTCCTCATTCTCAATCCAACGACCGGCAGCGGCGATCACCATTTCATCGGACGGAGCAAGATAAATTCTAAGATAAAATGTCCCACTCCCGGCCCGTAAGAAGCACGTCTTTTGGGCCCGTGATGTTGCCGTGGTTCGTGAATGTCAACTAAATTTATAATTCTACGCATTTTCGATCGTGAAATTCCACATCTGCTATTCAGCTAACTGCTCTCCAGGACGCGGCTGTCTGGGAATGGCATGGACTACGTCCTGGACGATTGGATTCATAGTTGGAGGGGCGATTGTGGGAGCCATGTGGATAGGACTTGCCCTCATCCTGAAGTTTAAGCTGAAACTGGGGGTGGGGAGAAGAAGCGGAGGCAAGGGAAAGCCTGCAATCTTCAGCACACTGATCAAGAAGAAGGAGGATTTGGCCTTCTTACAGATGGAAGATGCGTTAGCAGCGCTCGAGAAGATCGGGCAGGGCGGCTGCGGAGAAGTCTTCAAGGCAGAGCTACCTGGAAGCAACGGGAGGATGATTGCCATAAAGAAGATTAATCTACGACCCAAGGAGGCTACCGAGTTAGCGGAAGAAGACAGCAAGTTCCTCAACAAGAAAATGCGCCAAATCCGATCAGAGATTCGGACTGTGGGACAAATCCGGCACCGTAATCTGCTCCCGTTGCTGGCGCATGTGCCCTGTCGCAATTGCCACTGGCACTACCTGGTTTACGAGTTCATGAAGAACGGGAGCTTGGAGGACCTCCTGGAGAAGGTCTCCAATGGGACCCGTGAGCTTGACTGGCCTGCGAGGCACAAGATCGCCCTCGGAGTGGCCTCTGGGCTCGAGTACCTCCACATGAACCACAGACCACAGATCATCCACCGGGACCTCAAGCCCGGGAACGTCCTCCTCGACGACGACATGGAGGCCCGGATAACTGATTTCGGCCTGGCCAAGGCGGTTCCTGATGCCTGCACCCATATCACCACCTCCAATGTGGCTGGAACCCTCGGCTTTATCGCACCCGAATACTATCAAACGCTGAGGTTTACCGACAAGAGTGACATCTACAGTTTCGGAGTTCTGCTTGCCGTGCTCGTGGTGGGGAAGCTACCTTCTGATTGTTTCTTCCAGGAGACCAAGGAGATATGCTTGGTCAAATGGCTGCGAAACGTGATGACCTCGGAGAATCCCCACCTTGCAATTGATCCGAAGCTGATGGGCTACGGGTTTGAAGAGCAGATGCTGCTCGCTCTGAAGATCGCATACTTCTGCACTGTCGATGATCCAAGGCAGAGGCCGAACGGTAAGGATGTCAGGTACATGCTCTCCCAGATCATCTGAGGTCATACCTGTTGCACTTGAGGCAAGTGCACATTAATAATGACGCATTAATAGAGCATCCTTTCACTAAGAAATAATTACAATCGAAATTTTATATATTTCAAAATAATACTTTTAATACTATATTTTGGTTTCATAATATACTTGAATCCTAATTTTATCGGTACATCAACGTGACAATTTATTTGCTTATGTGACATAATAACATATCGATAAATTGATGACGTGGCATAGTGATATATCATAAATTTTTGATGTGACATAATAACATTACAAAAAAAATTATTGAAGCATCATGCCATATGACATCATTTAATGCTACGTTAGTAAGCCGTTAAAATTAGAATTTAAATATATTACAGAATTAAATATATAAAATTTAAATATATAAATTACAAATATATAAATTTCTACTGTAAGGAAACAATTAGAACAAGAGAGCAAACACAGATAATGAAATTAAAGATAAATAAATTCAATGATCCACCATTAGAGAAAAACCCTAAGACGGATTTTCCTCTCACATCCCATTCGAATCAATCCCTCTTCCTCTACGCCACCGAATCATCATCGTGTGGTAACTCGAGATTCTGGCTGTCACCCTGAGCCTCTTCCGACGGTGGACGTATAATTAGTTAATCTGCCCGAAGGCAATTATGTATCGATTCTACAGTTATCGTCAATTATGGGGCCGCGTTGGTGAGACCATCAGGAGCCACATGATATGATCGGACGGCCGAGAGTGAGCCCAAGACCTCGGTAAGGCTATTCATTATACAACTTTCCCTTCCCACCGCATTCAGTACGGAGTAAGGATTCGACTCGGCAACACCCGAGATCACACCGTTTAGCCAGATCGTCTGAGATTTATCTCGTACATGTGCCGAGAAGAATCCATCTAAGCAAATCTTAGGGGCATGCTTGTATGGTGGCTCCCAAATTGCTCAGGTGGGATTTCGAGGAAATTCGACTTTTGATGCTGCTCGTTCTGAAGATCGCGTGCTGCTGCACTGTCGATGAGCCAAAGGAATGGCCGAACAGCAAGGACGTGAGGTGCATGCTGCACCGAGTCGAGAGCTGAGGTCATGCTCCCAAGACTGAGAGACCAGTGGAAGTAGTAATTGGCATGTGGTCAAAGGAACTTGTCTTTTGAGATTGATGAAATAAGCATAGGCCGTCATTTACCTGTCAAGAAACCCAATCTACGATAGGATATCATGTGCTCGTCTCTGCCACTGCAATGTCATTCTAGTGTGCATATCAAGGAATCACGGCCGTGTGGTTTCTATAAGATGTTGCAGAACACAATTGCGTGAACACCATCATCTGCTAACAGTAGTAGGCCCTTGACGACTCACCTCCGGTTGTCACAGTTGAGCATGCTTTCCTGTGACCAGGAAAGGGGAGATGCTCTGAACATCAGGACATCTTCACCGAGTCTGGTGACAGTGTCTAAAAAATATATGAAAAGAAGGAGAAATTTTGATAAAAGTTCATGAAATCCGAAAAATCTCATTTGTGGTCTGTCTCTCAATCTCTGGTCTCCTACCGGTCCGCTTCATCTTCACCGGAGTATAACATTCATCCGTTTTCTGCTGAAAAAGATAGAATGTTTTATTCCTTCTCAAAGTCATCCTCGAAAATGTCAGCTTCCCTGAATCTGGTTGGACTCTGGAGACGGAGAGAAGTTGGGGGCAGTCACTTCACCTATGGCGGAAAAACTCACCTTCCTCCCGGCCAAACCACCTTCTTACAAGTTAATTACTGACCCTTGACCCGTTTACACTCTGGAAGAACGTCGACGTCCTGAAACTACCAACGAGGCAGGGCAACGCCGTCTATGTCCATTACCCGATGGCCAAGTCGACCCTTTTGTACTCGCATGGAAACGCCATCGACATCAGGCAGATGTACGAGCTCTTTCTTCATCGAGCTCAGCAGCCACTTGGAAGTTAATTCAATGGGTATGTTCTATATATCTCGGTCTCTCCAGTCTCTTTCTCCTTGTAAAATTTTCTTCTTTCCCCCCAGCATAATTCCGGAAACAAATCTGTTGTCTTGGTACAGTTTTGATAGTGTGGGCCATTTCTTCTTCCTCTTTTTTTTTTCATTTTTCTGGGTGAACCATAAACTTCAATTAATCACAAAACATGCACAAGCAAGAGCCTAATAACTGCTTACTCGCACCTGAATGCACATTTTTATCAATTTATTATCATTTTGTAGATAGATAGAAAGATTTTGCGCCATTTCAGATTGCCATCACATGCTAGGCCCGTTGCTGCTTGATCAAACGCGCTGGAGACTCACGCATATATTGCTGTTCAAAATGGTCTTCTGCTGCGTCTGATAAAAATCGACTTACAGTCAACTGGGTCTGCAAATATTCTCTGTCCGTATTACAAGGCTACCATTGTAGCACTATTGAGAAGCCGGATACGCTGAATATCCCATTTGATCAGGTGGAGAGATCTTGGAGAAGCATGGACTACCACGAGAAGCCGAGAAAAAAGCATAGATCATCAGCTAGAGAAAGGGAGCAAGAGTGCTTTGGCTGGATAGGTTACGCTAATGCAATGGGAAAGCATGAAAATAATCGTTTGAGGGTGATTCCTTCGGAGGATAACACATAACAGGGAGAACAAAGATAGATCCCCAGTAAGGATTTCAATTTTTTTTTCTCTCTAGTTGTTTATCTAGGATCTTAAATGTAAAATTGTTTGTTGATTTTCAGATCTCGGTTATGTCACATTGATGAGAGTTTGGACAAGGTATAAAATTGCCTGAGATGCTAGCTTTTGAGTATGAATAGTCTTATAAATTCAGTTGCTGTTTTCAGCAAGTTTTTCTAAATAATGGGTGCAACGCCACGCCATATCAGTTTGTTGAAGTTATTGAATAGTCGAGTCATCTTTTGCAAACTCTGTTGGTGAACTCGAACGGGAACCCCTCCTCCTAGCTGGAAGCTGTACACCTGAGAACGGTTGTGGTGCGGTAAGATCAACTGCATGCAGGGTCAGCATGATCATAGATGGTGCTGTAGCTTCTCTTGACTTTATTTTCCTTGGACAGTGGGCTCATGGAAGTTTCATTCGAAATCCCTCAAAGATCCGCACGAGCTAAAAGCATGTTGAGTTAATAACACGCTGACCTATTCGGGAACATTTTCTCTACTGGGAATCGGATCGTAGTGGTGGTGGGCAGCAACTTAGGGGAACTGAAACGTACAGGGCAAGTATCTTTCGGTTTCAAGTTGGTGAAGGCACGCTATCCACTCCAGCGGACACCCCTAGTAGAATGTCGGGCTGCATCTTTCTGCCTCCACTCATGGAAGGTGAAGATCTGTACGTAACAATAATACGACAACTCCTTCAGAGAAAAAGGCAAAAGCACTTTGTCAAATCATGCAGACCAGAGCTCCCCTGTCCAATCCTCATAGATCCTCGGGTTATCAAAAGCCATGTACGAATATGCGATATTAATTTCTGTGAACGTAATGGCCGGGGACTTTGAGGAATTTTGACAGGGAAGGCATGGAAGCGTCAGGGAGACGTTCATATTCAACGCCATAAAGCCCCAGGTTTCCCTGTAGAATTGGTCGGTGCCCGCTACGTCACGCTACTGTAGTCCTGCCAGAAAGAGCGATGCTTCCTTCGATTTGACTTATCTGGTCAATGAGTTAGGACTTCCCACCTATTAAATGCTTCTTTATTACGTACAAGACACCGATCATAATTCGTAATTTGCATCGATAAGGTCCTGAGAACAAGCAGAAAAACCGACTCTTATACGTGGCCCGAGCTTTCCATGTGATTTCTTGGCCAGGTCTGGAGCGATTCTCCTCGATGATGGTTGATTACGTGTATGGATTATTGACCTCTTCCCTTCCCCGGATGGAATACAAAAGCAGTTTAAGAGGAAGGCGTTCCGTGGCGTCTGCAAGTTTAGACCTCCTGAAGGATCTTGTGACCCGTGCATTAAGCCTAAATGGAGGATTGCTTGCAGAAACGATCCAGGCTTTTTTTTATTTTTCAGTTTTACACAAAACAAATTTCATGAATCCTAGCGGTGTTTTGCTTAGAGGCAGAGAACAGCTGCAAGACCGGCCTTATATTCCCGATTGGCAGTAAATCGTTTCTCGTGGAACATGTTTTGTTGGTCTTCCATGACTAGCTCGGACTCGAATCAACAATATTCAAACCAGACATTGTTTGCAGACCCAATTGACTGCGAGTTGATCTTTATCTGATGTAGAAGAAGACCATTTCATACAGCGATAAATGCTTGAGTCTCTGGTGCGCTTGATCAAGCATTACATGAAATGGGGCAAAATCTTTGTATCTAAAAATTGATGGTAGATTTGATAAAGATTTGCATTTAGGTGCAAGCAAGCAGTTATTAGGCTCTTGCTTGTGCTTGCACAGAGTCCATTTCCGTTACTGTCCTATTGTTAATGCCCATAAGCAACCTCTTGCCAAAGGCTGCAAGTTCTTTGGTTACAACCTTGTGTTCTCCTCTTCCATCTCCCCGTACACATCTGCTCCACTCCGATCCCCCAATCTCTATATAATCCCTCCATCCTCGACGCTTCAGTATCCCATCCGGAATTCTGAAATCCCCAAAGAAACATCCGAAAATGGAAGCAAAGAGGTTCATCCTTGTTGCTCTGTTGCTGGTTTCAGTAGTAGGAATCTGTGAGAGTTTTGAGTTCCACTAGGAGGATTTGGCCTCGGAGGAGAAGCTGTGGGACCTCTATGAGCGTTGGAGGAGCCACCACACGGTGTCCCGGGACCTCGGTGAGAAGCAGAAGCGATTCAACGTGTTCAAGCAGAATGTGATGCATATCCACAAGGTCAACAAACAGGACCGGGCCTACAAGTTGAAGCTGAACAAGTTTGCCCACATGACCAATCATGAGTTCCGGAGCATGTTTGCAGGCTCCAAGGTCGGTCACCACAGAATGTTCCGTGGATCCCACCGAGGATCGGGCAGGTTTATGCATGAGAATGTCACAGCAGTGCCAACCTCAGTCGATTGGAGAGCCAAGGGCGCAGTCACTGACGTCAAGGACCAAGGCCGATGCGGTAAATTGATTGTTGCTCCTGCTTTTACTTTACAGTTTCATCTGATTCACGGAACACTTGTATACTCTTTCTTAAGCTATGAAGGACCGAGAAATGGAATCGGATTTTCATATTATCAGTCTTGCACAGGAAGTTGCTGGGCATTTTCGACGGTCGTAGCTGTTGAAGGAGTCAACTACCTAAAGACGAACAAGCTCGTCGCTCTTTCAGAACAGGAGCTGATTGACTGCGACACTGCAGAGAACCAGGGATGCAATGGAGGGCTCATGGATTATGCGTTTGAGTACATCAAGCAGAAGGGAGGAATAACGTCCGAGTCGAACTACCCTTACCAAGCTTCTGACGGAAAATGCGATGCTTCCAAGGTATTTCGTACGAGGTGTCACTTTTGCTCTCGATGATTTCAAATCGGGTATGCTGACAAGTTTGAAAATGTGTCTCCCTCTGCTACGGGGATTCCAACAGAACCCTCCGGTCGTATCGATTGATGGACACGAAGATGTGCCAGCCAACGATGAGGATGCCCTGCTCAAGGCTGTTGCGAACCAACCCGTGTCAGTTGCCATAGATGCTGGTGGAATGGATCTTCAGTTCTATTCAGAGGTAAGCTTTACATGCATTTTCTACCCCGAGGGAAAAAGATTTCATCACCCTGGACTGTACATTGATCTCTTTTGGCAGGGCGTATTTACGGGAAAGTGCGGCACAGAGCTGAACCACGGTGTTGCTATAGTAGGTTACAGGACAACGCTTGACGGGACCAAGTACTGGATAGTGAAGAACTCATGGGGATCCGACTGGGGAGAGAAGGGTTACATAAGAATGGAGCGTGGAGTCTCTGCTAAGGAAGGGATTTGCGGAATCGCTATGGAGGCCTCGTATCCCATCAAGAACTCCTCGACTAATCCTGATGGAACTCCATCTTCCACCAAGGATGAGCTCTGAATTTCAAATTGTTCACCCACCACCTTGGAATTGATTTCATTATACAACTTCCATGGCGGTGTTCTCGAATGGCATGTCTTAGCTTCTGGATGAACTTATCATACTTTCATCTTCATAGATTCAATAGTCATGCAGTTGGGTTGGGTCCATACACAGCCTTTTATCTTGATGATGCTCAGGCACCATACGTGCACTGAGGACGATGTTATCCATTGACAATGACTTACAGCAGTATATTCATAATACATATAACATCTTGAAATGTGATGATAGACCAAAGTTTTAGACACAGTGGAGGAGGGCATCCAGACTACTACTGAAGATCCAAATATGTGATATATTACCTTGCCGTGGGTTCAATCCAGGAAAAGAGAGAAGAAGGCGAACCTCATTGTTAGCATGATAGCTGCAACTTCTTGTATGAATAGATCTTTGCACAATTCCTCATCATTATAGCAAAGTTTGCTACTTAAGATATTAGAAAATATTGAAGACAAGATTGGTCCTCGTTCTTACATCATTAACGCTATGATACAATGCTAAGTACAAGCTACTACAGAAGAACTCAACTTACAAGCCAATGCCTGCGGGCTTATGTAGACATGATCAGAGTCTGAAGCTTCTTATCCCATGATCTGCAGTCGTGTCTGCTGTGAAGTCTGGTCTCTTCCTCTTGGACTGGGACAAGGAAGACATTACCTTCGCTGCCACCACTTTCTTCACCAAGAGCTTCCACCTCTTGTCTTCTCTCTTCTTATTCTCTTGCTGCGATCTCAGCTCAGAGTGCCTGTGAAATCAAAGAAACTTCATATCAGCTTCAACCGAGTCACAGTTTAAGACTCTAAAATTCATTTTTCTATCAGATAATGTTCTCATCTATAACCGCATCTACAATATCTCATTGATAGCGGCTCCAAGTCAGGTGAAGCTTTACGTTACATGGCATCTGGGTGTGTATGCACAAATAAAATGCAGCAACTAACTGTTTGCATTTAGGAAAATTCATAATTCAGGGGAAAGGGTCTAGCAATGTCTCGTCCAGAAGGTGCCAAATTAGACAACTGTCCTGCTCACTTCCAACAAAAGCCAACCCCACATTGCTCTTGATGAGTCTCTATCAATAATGGGAAGCAACGTCTTTTCGTATTTTGTGCATTCTATTAAATTGTTATCATACAAAATCACATTGAAGAATCATTACCAAAGACTGAGGCTAAAACTGTACCAATAACCTAGCCTATGAATTCCCGGCATGACAGCATTGAGTAAGAGACTTTGGTCAATTATAATTTCTCCTGTGATACATACAGAACTCAGGTGATGATTCATCAGAATATCCTCAGACCAACAATGAGTTATGTATAAGCAGTTGATCCAAGTAAAATTTGTCTCACGAATGAATTGTTTACTGTTGACATCCCATTCTCTAATCACACTACCACCTTAGTTTCAAGAGAAATGTTTGAGATTTTAGTCCAAGAGCATGACTCTTTTCTCAATAGAATGGCACAAGAAGCATAATTTTTCGACTTAACAGGACTTCTGGAGAGGTAAAAAGAAAAGATATAAGAATAATACACCAAAAATTGCAAATTGACATTACCTGCAAAGGGGTACCCTGCAAGAATCAGGCTGGTCACAGATTGAAGAGTGCAACCTCAGGAGCTGCCACATCCTTTTGCATCTCAAACAGCCTCTGTTGACTCTGTTCTTGCAGCCAGCAAAATGCTGAATCAGGAGCTGGAGGCCTCGACAAGTGGCAAACTTGGTGCAGGGCTCCCTCTTCTTACTAGCTGTGGTGATATCCATATCATGAGGTCCAACTGTGATGCATCCCTCCATGAATATGTGCCCCAGACACTCCATTGCCTCGCTCAGCTCCAAGTAAACTCTCTGTTCTTCTCTATACCTTCTTATATTTTTCTTCCTCTGATGATAATAATTTTAACAATTAAAAAAGAGGCTCATGGACTCTAGAAGACATAGGAGCAGAAAATGGAGGTGCATGTAAATTCCCATAAAGGAACCCTTGGTTCCAGGTGAAAGTGGAGACCTCTACTGTTATTTCATTATCAATTTGCTATCAATTCAAATGATTGGGGTTTTTACTTTTGAAAAACATGCTCCCATTTTTATATCTAAATTTGGGCATGTGTTTTGCATTAACAGGCTATATAATATCCAACAATCTATGATTCTAGATCTTGAAGGAAAGGAGAATCCAAAACTGTACACAATCTGGTTGACAAATACAGCGTAAAATCAGATTTCTTGTTCAGTCTGTCACACCTTCTCTCTTTCTTTTCTAAAGCAATCTTTTGAATTTTCTAAGCTACCAAACCAGAAGATTCTGACAAATATTTTTTATTAATTAATTCTATGCTAATGACAACTACGTTTTTTGGCAAAAGAAGCATGTCTGTTTCATCAAACTAATAAGTTTATTTTGCTAGAGAAATTTTACCAACCCCAAAACATACCAGTTCTTTTTCATCAATGAATTGCAAGATCTCGAGCTCAAGCAATGGATCATGATAGCTCACGAACTTCCAACCTTCAGTGTTCTCGACAGATTTGAAGTTGCTGTAGACCAAATTCATGCACTTTAGGTAGAGATCGGGTGCATCACAAAGCCTCGCAAGCTGAAGCACATCCACAACATTCTCAATCGTCAGCCTCATACCCAGCTCCTTTGTGCATCTTTGCTTCAAGCAGGAGACTGAGTATACATGAGATAGAGCTAAGAGGTGGATTCCAAACTTCTCCACTTGCTCTTCTGAGCACCTGCAAAGGGGTCAATCAGCTACTCAACAAAGCTGGCTGACCTTTGATTGATTGATTGATTGATTGATTATTGGGTCCTTTGATGGTCCTCATCAGCCATTTGGCAAGAGATCTAAATTTACTCCTTTCTAGCCGTAGAGATCAGATCAGTAGAGCTAGAACTTTCTAAATGCCGGATCAACAGTAGAAGAGGCTATTACAAGTTATACTGATATCAGGTTCAAAATTTTGTTGCTTTTACGCTGTATATCAACAGTCAAAAAACTTGAACAAGACTAATATTTGAGGTCAAAAGAACGTGTTCCACGCCATCCCCGCGGCTGTCCAAACACAATTATTGGAGATTATTTTATATTCTTGAAAGAAAAGCGTAGATTTCAATTCTCCAAGCAAGTAACTTGGACAACAAGAGAAGAATCAGCCAATCAGTAGATAAGAGTAAACCTAAGAGAAATCAGCAAGTGCGTCATTCAAGATGTGGACTCCGACTAAAATTTGGGGTTAATTAAGACAGCCCCATGTGACGTACAGGGCAATAGAAACATTCATCAAACCTGGAGGAGTAGAGGAATCCGATAAAAGCTGCAACTGCTTCGCACGGAACGCCGAGGATGGGTATAATTATCTCAGAGCTTCGGTGCTTCCTCGGCTGGTCTATGATGTTCTCGAGTACAGGCGAGGCCAAGGCCTTCAATCACACGAAAAAGGAGTAAAATAAGGAAGGAACTTAACAAACTATCGGATGAAATCATCAAGTCTCCTCTCTAAGTTGGGGAGATGATCAAAAGCAGAGCATTAAAACCGGACACAGTCTGCTGCCCAATATCTTCAGCAAGATATCAGATTCCACCCCGCTCAGATTACTCAATCTCATGCTATCTTTGTTTCACGGAAACTATCCTCATCCTAAAAAAAAAAAAAAAAAAAAAAGAGGTCCAGCAAGATTGTCTTTCTGCTGCATAATTTTCCTACGCCGCGCCAGATGTCGAGTGAAGTCCACGCTAGCGATGCTTACGGTGGGCTGGGATTGAAGCGAGAGATACAGTGTCTCGATCATCAACTCACCAGGACACTCGAATGAACCGGAATGCGTAGCCCGGCGGAGGTACGGACGAGAAGATCTGGTTCAGGGAGCTGTCGGTGGAGTGAGTACGAAGAGCTCCCGTAGAGGTCGCCTCGAAGGATGTCCGAATAAGGGGCGATGGCTTTCCTGCTGCTGGCTTCCATAGGCAGGGAGGACTAAGGACAGAGCAGAGGAAAGCTATGGCTCCGAGGCTGGTGCAAGTGCGCCTGGGCCTCCTCCATTCGTCCCCCGCTTTATAGACAGCCCAACAACCAACGCGTCGTCGATCGATAGAGAGATGGAGGAGGAGAAAGTCCTTTTGTCTAGGAGCGGTGTACAAGTTTGATATTTTATCAGGAGACTAGTCGAAAATCTTATTTTATCGAATTTAATTTTTCATAAGATAATTACCATATTATATGCCTGAAATAATTTAATTGACTTGTCGAAGATCCATTAGTACATGAATTCCTGACCTATTACGCCATGAAGATCATCGTGTTTGCCTTTCTTAACTCTCGAGTCGGACCGGATTAAACCAGCCGGTTTAGTATCTCCGTTCTTTAGAGATAGATATTAGACCAAAGACAGCAATGTGTAATTCCTATTATACCCCTGCTCTTCCGGAAATATTTCCATTTTCATGGTAGATTTTTTTGCTGGACATTATTATTATTTTTTAATGATTAGGCGGGAGATCTTTCCGAGTTGACGTGGAATGATATGAGCCACATGCAGGGCCGGCCCTGCCTCGTCAGCATTCATTCATCCGGGAGGACGGATTTCCCCGCAATTTCAAAACGTCGCTTGGACACCACGAGAGCCAAATCTCCCTGAGCACTGTGGCCATGTTTCACTCGGAAAATTAAATATGCGGTAAGGGACAAAATCATGGATCGAAACGGTCGACGGTCCGACTTGACATGTCGGACATGGGGCCCGCCTCGTACGAGATCCTCCTTTTTCTCTCTAGTGGATGCGCCGCGGTCCCCGGGGAATCATTGTACGTCTGTCTGAGTGGGACTTCTATGGAGAGTGGAGTCTGGCCTCTAGTTCCATATTGGTTTCCTAAGTAAGATGCTTAGTGATATACCAAGCGAGGCATTTAAAAGTACTTGGATCATAAGCGAGAACAGACTTGTAATCACTCGTTAATCGACTTAACTCGAATTTAAATTAAATAATTTCTTTCCTATGTGATGTGCATGAAAAGGGGTAGAGGTGGCAAATCGTGCTGGCCCAGTCTTATTAGGTTGTTCTAGCACGACACTATAAAAAGGGAGGGCATAATGAGGGATGGCCCAAACACAGCACTTTATGATATAGGGTTAGGCCGATATTATACGATAAGAAAGGAGCAGTTCCGGCCCAGTCCGATAGTACGATAATCTCCATTGATTATGGTTTATTTATAATTACAAGTGAGTTGACAAAGGGAAATCTTCTATTATTCAATAGTGTTTGATAATTTATTAGATTTTTTTTTAACTTCCATGATCAGGCTATCGTGCTGGCCCGACCCAGGGATCTTCAGGCCCAGCATGCCGAATAAAATTACTAGGCCATGCCAGCATGTCACGATAACCCCCAGCACAGTATTATCGTGCCGGGCCAGATTTTGCCAGTTCTAAAAAGGGGCCTACTGGCTGATAGTCCAACCCGTTTTGTTGCGTCCACTTGTGAGAGACAGATATGGATTGGACTTGTGAGCTTTTCTCTGTTTCCCGCTTTCCATTTCTCTATTGGGAAATAAGCCCGCAATTCGGAGCACTCTTGTGGAAGTCAGAAAATCCAGCCCAAGATCTGAAAGCCCGAGTCGATAGGTCTTGATCGCCCATCCAACGAAAATACTTCCGAGGGGAAGGGAGACTGATTACAGTGACGTTCGCATACCTTCACTCAAAATTTAGATTAATCATGACCGATCGTTATATCACAATAGATAAATAATACTCACTCAATATTCGGTGCTTCATCACATGTCCTCCAAATGCGGTACCCTCGATATGTGCAACCGGGCATTTGTTCATTCCTTCTCCGTAACTACGTATGCACATACGTCGGACCAACTCAATTATGTGATTGGTTGATGAAGTAGAGGAGAGAGCGGGGTCGAGATTATCGACTGGGATTGGTCAAAGGACATTATCCAATGTATAAGTGGGTCCAGACAATCCCAGTGATTACGCTCTGATTTCCTTTGACCACGATTATTAAAGCCCCTCTCTGATTCCCGTTCGGGGTGGTCTCGGGCTTGAGTCCATCCGATAAGTGAGAGCTATTAATGGACTAAGCAGGAACATAAATGAGTTGTTGCGTCTTGTTGAAGTAATTTGAACTGCAATATCCTTCTTTCTTTTTCTTTTTCCCTTTTCATTATATAATAAATTTATGAGTTTAAAATATGATAGAAAAAATATGGGAGTGTGAGAAATCTCACAATAAGAATCAAATTTATAATCTCTTGGTTATTAGACGAAAAATGTTATCACTGCATCAAATCTCCTTACTCTCTTCCTTTCTTTCTTCCTTTGTTCTTTCTTTTATCAACAAGGTATGTAACATTACTAATCGAGATATCTTCATACGTTTCGCCCATAGGAGATCCTATTTTGTCAGATATCCTATTTCCAGCTTTGATTTTGTCATATTTCGAAGGAGAGGAGGAAGTAGATGTGAGTATACAGGTTTTTTTTTTCTTATGCAGGAAAAATGTGAAGGCTTTAGAACTGTGCTTTGCTTACGTGGTCAACCGGGTTCCATTTTCTTGAGGAAGACTCGGGTCAAAATGGACATGTGGGATGGCTTGCCCTCTCAGCAATGGCTGCACGCGTCCCTCCTCTATTCATTGGCCGGCCTTCGTTGGTTGGGGGACCAGTCGTGGCAAGGTTGAATCCCCAACCACACCACTCCCAATAGGGTTCAGTGTAATGACATTCATCTTCTATTGAAATCATTAGATCTTGGTTTGATCCTTGTTAATGGTCCCAGGGTAGCTAGGAGCTTCCACCCACCTTGTGAGCGCTACATCCCCTCGTGGTATCAAACATGGTACAGGATCATTTACCGTATAGCAAAGCTGGCCCTACACAGCTGTCAGTGTAAAGCTCGGACTCGAAATGTACTAAGAAGGATGAACAACTTCGGGCATAAGCTGATTGCAATCATGTCGCGGAGGTTCCATGGAATCAATCGACCGGGGCCCATGCGAACAGCATCCGTTTTGGTCCTCCCTGTGTAGAATTTACAGCAAGCTCGCTTGCGCATCACTGCACAGGGGGGCCCTTAAACGGATCTATTGCCATCAGTCTAATAATGCTCTCCCCCACGTAATTGCAGGCAGACAATGATTAGTAGGCGTGATGTGATGCATGGCATGTGCTTCCTAATCCTCTAGCGTCCCTTTTTTCGTCGAACTAATCTCGCAAGTGAGGTGGAGACGATCTTAGAACTCCAGAGGAAGGAACACAGGCTCTCCTCCCTAGGGTAAGTGACCGACCCAATGATACAGAGCTTGAAAACCCTTCACGTGGTGTGAAAAGATGAGAAAAGGGCAGGAGATCTACCACCTCGTCGTGGCAGAGATCCTACCGGGTAGATCTTCTGTAGGCACGAGCTTCGGGTCTCCACCAGGGAGGGAGGATGTGATCTTTGACGGGAGGGGGGGACAGACTCATGTGCGTTCTAATCCTCTTCTTTTATCTCAACCCTACGTCTCTCCGGCGAGTGATACGGTGATATATGCCGGACAGAGATTCGGGAAATTTCGTGTAGTCGTATCGCTCTCAACTCACAATTAGAGTTTCCTATTTTTGTAATTCTGATTTACTCTCCGTCCCCGTATTCCTTTGTATGCCTCGAAGAGCTCTCTTATGATACAAAAGATGAAAGAGTGTAGAATATTAGTCGGCCAAAGATATGGTGAATATCATCGGGGAGGGAACCGCCAAAATTTCACCGGCTGCTATCACCGTTACGCGGGGTATCGGATTCCTTTCTAGGAGCGATTTATGCTCCTTGAAACAGCTTGTATCCGAGGGGTCAGGTCTGCTAGTAAAGCTGATAATATACAATAGGTCAGGTGCATAATTTAAAACTTTTAGATTGATATCTAAAGATTAATGATGAATACTATATATAATATACCATTCGGTAAATTAATTGGTCGTTACGATATATGATATAATCGGTACTTAAAAAGAAAACTTACAAACAACTCAAAAACTATGGATGGAGGTGGAGGTAAATTTCAGTGTCAAGATTATTAAATTTGTTGTGAGTTGTTTATAAGGGATTAAACTTGTTTTCACTTAAAAGTTTAAGTTAATATATGACGATACCCAACCTTCTCATAAGTTCACAATATTTTTTTTATTTAATCGATATAGGATCATATATCTCAACAAAGATATGGTAAACGATTTAATTAAACTTGTACTGATCAAAATAAATTTCACTGAGGTATAAACGTCCAAAGAGAAAATTGAACCTATGGCATCGTGAACTCATATTGAAGAGTGGTATATAATTCATGCCATTGCCATCCAATGCCCATGTCCATTCCCATTTTCTATTTTATTTTATTTTTTCT
The DNA here is from genome assembly GCA_900174645.1 of Sonneratia alba. Classification (NCBI taxonomy): domain Eukaryota; kingdom Viridiplantae; phylum Streptophyta; class Magnoliopsida; order Myrtales; family Lythraceae; genus Sonneratia; species Sonneratia alba. The sequence goes on from FWPY01000029.1 coordinate 1,538,960, forward strand.
TCTTAACAGTCGATCAATTTCCGGTATATGCGGACCGGAGTCAATTTCAGTGGCGGGCACAGCCGAGTACACACTTCATCACAATACCAATAATCTCAGTATAATATTAGTTTTCTCAACACTCGGCACTTGTCCCCCTCCCCGTGCGAGCGGAACCGGCCGAGGTCGTGCTCTTCCTCTTACATTGTTCAATTGAAATTACTTGAGGGAAAAGAAAGTCAAACAATGAGGCAAAAGATAAAAGTCAAAAGAAGAAGGAGAGGTAAAAGGCCAAATGTGCAAAGATCGATGGAGGGAAAGGGAATTCAACTGCTAGCCTTCGCCCCATGTTGTCACTTTGTTGGCGGTGCTTTTCCTTTAGCACCCACCTAAACATAACCTCCAGTTCTTGAGCTCTTTCAGTCTCTAGTGATCAGAGCGGTTCGGTCCGGCTCCAGACTAGCACCGAGAGCCTTTCCTGCAGTTCAGGGCACCGGCACTGGTAGTGATGGTACCCACCAGCGAGGATGGTCTCGCACTCAAGCTCGACGCTCGAGCATAGCTTGATGAAGCCCCCGCTCCCGATGCCGTGAAGAATGCACCGTTCAGCATGAGATCTCCTTCGGACCTCCAGTTCCAGTTCTTCCATTCGCTTTCTGGTGCATCCTCGTGTTTGGTCACCTGCATATTATTCGGGCAGCGTCAAGACATAACTATTGCTTTTGGGGGCAAAACAGAGATATTACACACACACACACACATATATATGAAAATTACCTCTTTGCTAAATCTTTTGTCGGGTGCGAGAAATCGATTGCCCTGGCTATTGATGGTGGGGTCAGCGCTACCTCCAATGGCATACATCTCCCAGTGGGTGTAGTCATTGTTCACCACATGAAAATAGCCACGCCTACATCTTTTGTGTTCACATAAATGAAGGAAAAATCAGAAATGTTTTACCAATAACGACAGGCTTCTCTTATAGACGATGAATTTCTCAGCAACAAAGGAGGCCGATTCGTGGTGTTGTTAATCCAGCCGTTATTACCTCGGCATCCTCTGCACAAGGCCTTCACCGAAGTGGTTGAAGGCTATGGTGACCTGCATGTTCTTGTCCTTAGTGTACGAGTCGCTGTGCCCCAGCAGCATGACCTTATCGTGATGGGTCATGTAGTTGTTTGAGATCGTGATGGCGGTGGACCCGTAGATGGCGTCGATGAGCCCGTCCTGACAGTTCGAGAGGGAGCAATGGTCGACCCAGATGTGGCTCCCACCGAAGATGGACACCCCGTCGCCATCCGACACGGTCCTCCACCCATAGTGCCCTGGGGAGTCCCTAACGTAAGCGTTGCCTCCTTGCTTGCAGTCGTGGATGTTGATTCCGTGGATGATGATGTTGGTCACGTACTGTATGGTGATGCAGGGGCCGCCGGATATGTGGACGCTGCTGCCTCGGCCGTCAATCGTCTTGAAGGAATTCATGATCAGCTCCTCCCTGAGGCGGATCGTCATGTCTCGGGCGAAGATGATCCACAGAGGCTCGTCCTGGATGACCGCGTGGCGCAAAGTCCCGGGCTTGGGGTTAACTGGGTCGTCATTCCCGGGGTCAGTGACCACGTAGATTTTCCCATCTCTGCCTCCAATGGCGTTCTTGCCGAAACCTATGGCGCAGTCAGCCAGCCTCTGGCGGTTCTTCTCCCAGCCCGGGTCGCATCTCCAGCAGTCGTCAATCGGATTGCCCGATCCACAGGAGAGGTAAGCCAGGTTCCTCCTCGTGGCGTTGATGCTCCTGCAATTTAAGTTATCGTACACCAGATTAGCACGTACGTTTCTTTCTGAACTCCTCCCAATAATTCTCTCTGCCATTCTGTAGTACCTCGCTGACATTACGTATATTCAATCACTTCAGATGGCCGAAAGGCCGAACATTGTTCTGTTCCATGAAAATGGTATCCCCTAAATACAAATTTACGCAGAAGTTTCTGTCGGGAGATGCATTAACGTGGGGGTAGAAATGGACGACGGCGTCGAACACTAACCTGTGTACCTCCTCTACCACCAATTCTGGGTCTTGGACAGGTGATGAGGAAATGAGGCTGAATGGAGTGATGAGAACATAGAAGAGAAAGGTAAGGCACGGAGGAGCCAGCTTTGCCATGGTGAATTTCTCTCGGCTGAATCTGATCCCTCCTTCTTCAGTGGTGGGGGAGTGTGGTGAGAGAGGAAGTGGAGCAGAGAAGTTGCTTATAAAGAGGAAAGAAATGACAGTTTGGTGCCCTTTTTTCCCTTTTCCATTTCCGTTGAAACAGCTACACTTTAGATAGTTTTTTTTATTATAAAAAATATATAAATTTAGAATGGGATTAAAGAAAAAATAAATTGATGTAAAAAATTTTATAATAATAATAATAATTATTTAGGTAAATAACGGTATCACTGTACTGAACGTTATTTCTCATAATTTAGAAATTTGATTAATCTTCTAAGGCAAAAAAATTATTAAAAAAATATATACTTAAATTTGTTAAACATCTCATTCTCTTATTAGTTGTATTGGTATAATTTTGTGATTGAAAAAAAAAATAATGATTCTTAATAATTTCACGTCTTGAGGGACCAATCACACTAGATTCCTCATGATAGGCATTGGAAAAGTCATGAAAAAAAAAAACAAAAACAAAAGAGAACGTATGGGACCCCACTTAGCCTGCGAGCTGCTCCGTGGTTTTCTGACTCAATTATTTCTTTCGGTCCATTACTTTCCTTTTGTCCGAAATCATGGGAGAATGAAATGAGTTTAAATTATTCAGCACAGTGAGTAAGCAATGACCAAGCCTTACTGAACTGTACTGAGTTAATTACTCTAAGTAAATGGTATAAAAGAGACTGTACATCATTATTCTATAAGTTTGAACGTGGGTCTACCTTCTCATAAGTCCGGTGAAAACTCTACATAGCATTGGAGAGGGTTGCCGTGTGGGCTAATGCCTTGTCAGGCATGAGACCGAAATGTCACCTCCTGGCCTAGTTGTTTACCCGAGGCCGAGAGAAGGCTCGCTGTAGTTATTAAGACTGATGGCATGATTGGTTGTTGGATTAGTTGATAATCTCGTCCTAGTACAAAAGAGTATTCTCAGTTCACGGATAGTTATTAAGACGAGTGTTAAAAAATAAAATTTTACATAAGAAATATAAGAAAAAAATTTTAATATATAAGAGATCATATACTACTTTTCTATCTATTTAAACTTTTTTTTGTTAAATTTAAGTTTTAATATAGAAATTCCACAAATATATTCTTTCATCTTTACTTTTGCACATGGCAGGGGTTAGTTACTTGCCGTTGAGCAAGCCGTCGATCATGGAGGGCAGCGCGCAGGGAGGGAGATAGAGAGAGAGAAGGGACAGGTTGCTTTCGATGCAGTCCAGAAAATTGAAGAGGAAAAAGGTCGAAAAAGGGTAACATAATGTGCATGATGCGCGAGATGAGATGAGGGTGACTACGAGAGGACATCATCGCTGTTCGTGTCGTGGAAAACAGACATCATACGCGACCCCGCTTTTTTCCACGAATGAGCAGTAGCGGGCGGGGGAGTAGTGACGACGAAGACGCCGCCCGACGGCAGGAGCAAGTCCAAGGGCCATCTGCAGCCGCATCCATTGTCCCGATGCGGCATCGCTACGTCCGTACGGCACGGACATGGAAGAAGAAAGAGGAAGGAGCCCTCCGACGAACCGAGTACCGGATCGACCGCCCGATCGAAGATCAAGTTCCGACCGAAACACTGTGCCAGGTACTGTACGGATGATCCTATCGGTAGAACACCTACGAAACGAAACCTCTCCGGCCACCGCCATTCTGATCCTGCAATTCTCTCCGCCACGTGTCTTTTCTGTTGTCGTGGAAGCAGCAAATGTGAACGACCGGCAACATGCGCGGCGTCGCTGTCTGGCATTTGATGCCGCGGTTGCATGATTCTGTCCCTTGCTCGGGTAATTCTCCACCACGGCATGCGGAACCTTCAAATGTATTAATCATACGGCCCTTTTTGTAATGTATTTACACACCCTGTAATTTTAATTATGAAGTTGCCAAGTCTAAGCCTCCTCACTTCCACAAAATTAAATAATAATAATAATAATAATAATAATAATAATAACAACCAATTCAGCTCCCATGGCAGCAAATAAGTATGTTCAAGTGTGTGTATATATATATATATATACATACATATTTGATAATCATGTTCATGAGTATAAATAAAACCATGCAAATAATTTAATATCCATTCATAATAGAACTCTTTGTGTCCCTTAATTTCTCACTTCTACTATTTCATTCTAAATGTATGGGTCTCTTATTTAATAAAAAAATATAATATCTATTAGCAGGAGAATGGAGTTTGACATATTAGCATCATCTGACCCAAAGATCAAGAGTTTTGGGTTTAATTACAAACATAGTTTTAAAAATTAAACCGGACTGGTCGGTTCAATCGGGATCCAACCACTCACCTAGTATAGTTCCTGAAATTAACCTAATTGCATTTTAAATAAGATCAATTCCGATTGAATCAACTTATTCTTAGTCGAACTGACGAACCTAATTGAATCAGTAAAAAACTGATCAATTGAAAATTAAAAAAAAATATTATAATATATTTATTTTATTTTATTAAATATATATTTATATTTTATATTAAATATAATATAAATATAACTATTATATTAATAATTTTTATTATAAATTATTATATTATATCAAATTATTAATAATATTACTTATTAAATATAAAATTAGAACAACAAACTTATCACTATATATTAACCCATTCTCAAATTTAATTTTAAAAATTATGTCATTTTCAGTGGATTGCAGGGTTCGGATTTTTTTTTGGCATTTTCCGAAAAAATGAGAATGGATAAAGTTTTCAATTAATGCGCCTATTAAATGCTGTGAAAAAAACAAAGAAGATAATCCTTAGCTCCAAGTATAGCAATGGGAATGCTTCGTTATTTAGGAGAGCGTAAGTGTCTTCGTCCGACTGATTCTCACGGTCCGTCTGAATGCTCGACAGGCTCATGAGACTCGTTGGTCTACCTAGATTGGCTCGGACCGAAGAATTGTTTGCCATTTATGTGCACGGATTCTTCACCAAACAAGTCAGTTGTTCAACCACCTAATCGAGACTCAGTTGAGTTCTCACCAGCAATGCGGTAACAGTACATAGCTGCTAAATGCACGACTCTCAATCTCAAATCCTGTAATCCGAAAAAGGGGTGAGAAAAATATGATAATCTCTCCCCACCCTTGTCGCCGTAGGTCTAGATCTGAAGATCTTGTCGCAGATTTTCTACCCGCAAATCTCGGGGCGCCAGCAGGCAGGGCTGTCACGCCGTGCTGACATGGCAAAGCCGCCAACCGGTGCCACCGCCTGTCATCAGGGATCCTCGACTTCTTCACCGGCCGTTGACTCGTCCAACGGTTCCTTGCTGGGTGAGAGATTGGCTTGAGCCCCCCCGTGCCCTATGCCCATCCATCAGGTGGATCTCGGTCCAAGAAGAGTGAGCAAGAGGCGTATGGGCTACAGCAACTTGAGTTGAACTATCTATTGGGCTTCGGCGTATTTTACTCGAAAGATCCAATACTTGACTTTTCAACCCAACCCTTATTGTTCTTCCCTTTTGTCCTGGTGAACGGTTTGGGCCGAAGCTGCCGCTCACTGGGCTTTCTGCAGCTGGCCCATGAGACTGCCCGGTTCTAGAAACCGGCACATCTGAATATTCAAAGTAGTAAAAACTAAGGTATGCTCATGATTCGGCTCAGTTCAGTTTTGATACTATATCTACCGAACTATAATCATTACGTAGTCATCGAATCAAATTATTTTAAATCAGTTTTATGGTTTGGTTAATTTATTTAAATAGTTTTTTAAATAATAAAAAGTTAACAAATTGAGTACGAACCAAATTAAAATAAAATAAAATTTGCATTGAAATACAATAAAATGAAAAAAATAAAAATAACGAGATGAGAAATATTAAAATTATAAAATTTTTAATTAATGATAAATTAAATAATAAACATATGAGATTAAAATGAATAAACTTATTTAGAACAAAATTTAGAATAAAATGATAGAAAATATGTTATGTAATAATAAAAGAATATACATCTAAGTCTCGTTCTTAATTTTTTTAAAATTATTTCTAGTATATTTATATTTATATTTTAAATATATTTACAATATTATAAATATTTTTAAAAATAATATAGTTCAACCATTCAAATTAATTAACAAAATTATTTGAATTTAATAATTAATTATACAATTTTACTTTAAAAAATTTCATTATATAATAACCGATTTATCTCGAACCAATTATTTTATATTTCAATTTCTCTCTGTTTACATTCGATCTGATTCTCGTTATACATCCCTACTAAAAACGGGGACCACGTCTAGTGAGAGACCCTCCGGCAGCTCTCTTCTCTCTCCTTTTCTATTTAACAAATAAAAAAAAGAGCTAATAGCAATAATGGTGACCTAATTATTCCTGTTGCACCACATTCACAATTTGATATTTAATTATAAATATATCAGATAAATTAAACGACGATGAGTCGGTGTGCACTTCAATTTGTTCCTTCTCGGACAAAAGTTAGTGAAGACATTTTTTAATCATATGAGGAGATATGCATCGATGTGGTATAAAATAAGCTAAAATAAAATAATTATAGGGTCGATTTTTATATAAATGATATAAAAAAATGATGAAAAAAAGGTACCTGACATTTTATGAATAAAATTGTTGAATAAATTTGCTTCTTTTTTAAGTGTACAGTAGATTAAGGAGTTGTTTTTAGCTATTTGATCTGACCTTTTTGGCCAGCATTTAATAATACTATCTATACCCACATCGTAGACTTAAAGTAGATGAACTTTCCATTTTTCAGTTCCGGAAAATAAAATTTTCGTTTTCCATTTTCCGTTTTCAAGCTCCATATATCGTACAAGCACCAGAGCTGAGCTCCTCAGTGATGGTCGCAGTCTGTCTGTGGGTGGGGTGTGTCGGTACACTGTTCGCTTCTAACAGCACAGGACGTCTTTAATTCCCCCAAAGAACTCTTCACCTTACCCTTTACCTTTTCTCTTTCGCTACACTCTTCTTCGTCCTCTTCCTCTGCGGGATAAGGCGTACAGGGATTGAAGCTCTAGGGTTTGGAAATGTGGGGCTAGAATGGCTTCCTCTGAGGAATCTTCCATCACGGCGGGCGGGCCGGGGGAGAAGATGGAGCCGGACACCCCGTCGAGTCCCGATCCCCAGCATGCAGCCCATGATCCTGATCGCGAGGTGGAGAACTCGATCTCCGAGGAGCTCCTCCGGCTCGTCCTGAGAGAATCGGAGGCCGCTCGGCTGCAGCCGGACGGTGGCGGGTCAGGATGTGGAGAAGAGGGCGGGGGAGCGAACGACCGCGGAAGCATTGATGATTGCTCCGGATGGGAGGATGACAAGGAGGGATGTGGAGCCACTGAAGTCGGCATCACTGAAGTTGATGATGCCGGCGAGGACAGAGAGAGCGACCGGGAGAGAGGAGCTGGCGGTGGGAGGTGTCCTTTCCCGGTGAGACCTGGCGCTGAGGATTGCGCGTATTATATCAAGACGGGGACTTGCAAGTTTGGACCTTCGTGCAAGTTCAATCACCCGTTTCGCAGGAGGACCCCTGTAATAATGCCAAGATCAGAACTTCTTCATTCGCCTTTCCTCTTTGCGTCTCTGCACTTGTTCCTGTTGTTTATATGGTGGACATCATGTTCGAATTCAATTAGGCAGTTGGAGGCGTTGGGTGCATAATTAATTGATATTCACCGAGTGAGAGGCTTTGCTTTTGAGCTGAATGTGTACTTGGCTCCGAGCTGCTTGCTTCTATATACTTGGCTCCACTGTTCTCTATTTGTGGTGGATTTTGCTGCAGATGGAGAACGCCAAGATTTTGTTCACATTACAAGAACTGTCTAAAATATGTCCTTCCCGTGGAAATGCTTGTCGTTTGATAAGCATCCTTCCCGTGGAAATGCTTGTAGCCAGAAAATTGCATGATTGATTACGTCCCGTGCCTTCATCCTTCTAACATTGTTAATTTTAACCTGAAGGCTGCAAGGGAGAGGGTAAAGGACAGGGAGGAACAGACCGACAAGCCAGGGCTGATAGAATGCAAGGTAAGAACTGGCACGACCTCTAAATATTTAATATCTGATGTTTCATTTATTTCTTTCCTAAAATTTTCACTGGCATCCGTAGTGTTCTAGCTTGGACTGGTTTAGTCATGTTTAGTCGTGGCATCCATGATTAGTCATGTTCTCTGGGAAGTCATTTTTCCCCTCAATTGATAAAGAAGAGATTTTCAACCTACAGTTGATTCGCTGGCTTTGGAGGTCCAGCAGTTATAAACAATGTCTACATAATCTTTCGCCCTGGACATTGTTCTTTTTGGCTTAATTAAAATGAGGATAATTACTAAGCATGTTCAGCTATAGCTGATGCTGGTATATGTCATTCGTGTTTCTTGTGGTCACTAACTTTCATTGAGCAATTCTCAGTACTACTTGAGGACAGGAGGATGTAGGTATGGAAAGGCTTGTAAATTCAACCACCCAACAACAAAATCTCCAGTGGCCCCTCTTATGGAGCTTAACTTTTTGGGATTACCGATTAGGCCGGTATGCTTCTCTTTTGTTAAAAAGTGACTCACCCTAGTTTTTTCTGTTGTTCCCTCATTTCTGGGGAAAGACCCCATATATCAATGCTTTTATTTTGAATCATTAATGTGGTTGTAAAAAAATTGCAGGGGGAGAAAGAATGCCCATATTATATGCGTAATGGTTCCTGCAAGTATGCAGCCAACTGCAAGTTTAGTCATCCAGATCCTCTAGTTTCGGGAGGAAGAACTGGGGACTATCTTGCTGGATATGGAAATGATCCATCTGCTTCTCTAAAAGGTCCATCACAGTCTCTTGCTTCTTGGTCACCCTCCCCAAGGACATTGAACGAGACTGCTCCATTTGTGCCAGCTGTCTATCCTCCACCAATTGGAGTTACCCCGCATAAAGCAGAATGGAGTACATATCAGGTAAGTTGTTAGATATATTTTATTATTGGAAAATGGTATATTTTTTTATTCAAGTGCCAAAGGATTTAGACAATTTGAGTATGCTTGTTTAGTTGAAGCTTCTCCTTGAGACTTTTGATGTATTATTATCATACTATTCAAATATGGGGTGGGTCATTGGTGCTCGCTGCAACATCTGTTGTTTTTAGGTCCCTCTGTATCAACCAGAGAGGAGTATGCTTCCACCTCCAGCGTACATGGGGAAGAACCTAGGGAATGAAACTGCTGCATACAACAACGATAAGAAGCAAATGATAATTGATGAATTTCCTGAACGCCCTGGGCAACCTGAATGCACTTTCTTCCTGAAAACTGGAGATTGCAAGTTTAAATCCAACTGCAAATATCACCATCCAAAGAGTCGAATTCCAAGCACATCCCCTGTTCCACTCAGTGACAAGGGCCTTCCACTGAGACCTGTAAGCATAGGCTCCATTTTCCTGAGCCTTATTGTTCCCATTTTTATGTATGTGACTATCTCACATATCTTGTCACTGAACGGTTCCTGCTTTAAACTATTCTGAATCTGATATAGGAGAAATATCAAAAATTTATTTGTCCCTTTAGTTGAGGGGCTTATCTTATCTTTTTGCTGTGGCATGCGATTCTGCCATGGAAAAAGGTTGTGTCAAACCAATTCTATACAGTAGGATGCCCAAATAATTGATTTTTCCCTCTGGTTGGAGTTGTGACAGTTGTCTTTTTCTCCTTAGCCTCAAATCTGTAGTCCTATTGTTTTCCAGTTGTGGGGAACTTCAATCATAACTGTATTCAGATGGCTTTGGATGGCTGTTGAGCCATATAAGGACAAGCAGAGATTTAGATACTTTATGAGGATTTGTGTGCATATGCCATGTGGATTGATGTATGCATGTATTGTAGCTAAATCTGTGTCTGTTATTGGGAATTGCAGGATCAGAATATATGCTCCTATTACAGCCGTTATGGGATATGTAAGTTTGGGCCTGCATGTAGATTCGACCATCCTGTGAACTGGACTCCATCAAATTTGTCAGCCCCATTCGGCAGCTTTGCTGGACCGGATGGGCCCAGGATGGTCGGCACGAGCAATGCAGGCGACCTTGTGATTCAGCAGTCCCTGTAAATTTTGTTTTTGGAAACCTGACATGCTACCCTCTTGGTAGCTTTTCTGTAGGCTTCTCTAGTGCCCCAGGATGCTAGATCCTTCACTCTCTTTTTCACTTGAAGTTTATCATCATGGCGCGAGAGAGTTTATAACTTATTTTGGACGAAGCTGCCGTGAAATTCTCTGCTGGGCAGGGTTCAAAGTTTCCTGTTAAATCTTTTTTATTGCAGGATCAAACTCAAAATATCCCTCCTGTTCTTGCTCGTTTCCCCTCCTGCTCCATAAAGACGCTGGATGGTGAACGATTTTCTCTGAGCCCCCAAAATGGGGAGGGAAAAAAAAGGTGTGTTTTGTGTTTGTTTTTGTCGTTGGCAGTGCCCTTGTTCTTAGAAAACCACACATGGCATGTCTAGTGATACATCTTAATAAAGAGATAATTACCTTATCTGATAAGTTATGGCTTCTCCATGGTATGAACATTGCAAAGCTTTATGGGAAAGGTGTTAACTTGTTGACCTATGAATTTGACTGCTTTCTTTTCCTTGAAGTTGTGGAGGCCCTTCTGTTTATGGAGGATTTTCTAATTTCCAAAATTAAAATCTTAAAAAATAGAGACGGGAACTGAGAAGATGTTTACCTATTTAGAAATTGAATATTTTATGTGATTTTTATTTTTCAAAATTCATATCCAGATCTACTTTTTTTTACTAGTTAATTATTACATGTTTTAATTAATTAATTTGTTATTATTCTATTTTCCCATGGTAAGTTTTATTCATAATTTTTAAAATCGAGCCAGGAATCGTTTAAGGTATTGATTATGGGTTTATGAGTGAGATTGAGGATATAATAGTTAGAATTTCGTATTAAATAAATAATATTAATAGTATAATATTATTAATAAATTAATATAATATTATATTTTGATAATAATTTATAATAAAATTTTAATATAATTATTTAATATATGATATAAATATAAATATAATAAAATAATTAATTACGGTAATATTTTTATTTTTATTTTTAAGTTAGTGGATTTTTATACATGTTTAATTGGGTTCATGGATCTGATTGGGAACTGGCATATATTCAATCAATAACTGCACTTACAATGCAATTATATTAACTCTGAAAATTGAATTTGATGAGTGGCTCATTCATAGTCGAACTGATTAATCCACTCTAGTTTTTAAAAATATGGCTCTACCATTATTACTTATCCCAAAAATAAAATTCTATTACTAAAATTACTTCGAGTTTGCTGATTAAAAAAAGAGAATTTCCAAAACTTTATTCCAACGCACTGGATTTGTGGTTTTCAATGGGATCCGGTACTGTATCTGAAGTACACGAGCCGTCTGGACTAGATAGAGATAAATATGAAAAGGGTGTGTGAAATTACGTACTGGACAACGATTCCTTCGGCCAGAAATATGGTACAGCATTATCGAATCGGCAAATTGACGGGTTGCCGGGTTTTCAACGTACTTGGAAGTGCCAGTCTCACCACTGAGTCGCTCGTGCCGCCTCCCTCAGTCTCTCTCTCTCTCTATACACTCTGGTTGCCGAAACAGAGACGGGAGCATTTGGCGAAGATGGGCCGCCAGAACAAATTGGGCCTGCGGTTTGGGCTTCATGACCAGTCAAAAGTGGCCCAGCCCAATAATAATTTCTATACCGGCAGACCGGTCAGTCCCGTCCCTCTGTCTCCCTCCTCGCTGCACCGAGCCTTCCTCCCGCCTGCGCGCTGTGTCTTGGAGAGATGGGGAGAGCTTCCGCAGCAGCCGCTTCATTAGTACTCCTCTTGATTTCACTGGCACTCGATGCTAGTCTTGCTGGTTTGGTTGACCCGGTAAGCTTTCTTCGCGATTCTTGCTCCGTCTCTCTTTCTCGTGTTATGGTCATGTCTGTTCTCGGATATTGAGCTCATGGCTTCCGCTGATTCTTCAGATTGAAATTCAATATCTTCTTGATCTAATCAGTCGGGGAAAAAAAAAAGACTTTCGATGAGTCCTTGAGCTGGCCGTCTGGCGAAAAGTGGAAAATTTGTTTTTCAATATCGATTTTTCGTAGTCGGAGCCCCGCTTCTTCTTGCATAAGTTCGCGAGCTTCGGGGAAGTTGGATTACGATTTTTTGGATTACAATGAGTTCTCCATTTTATATTTACTCGGTGATGAATTCTTGAGATCTGAAAACTAATGAGAAAATTCTATTTGGCAACATCCTCAGGACCTCACGAGTTCCGCGGCTGCGAGGTGATCTTTCCTACTCAATCTAAATCGATTACTGGAAAGCTCCGTTTTCTGACCAAATTTATCTCAGAGTTTGCACGTGTCGCCTCTTATTATAATTTCATGACTTAGTTGTGATTAGATCCTTCGGACTTAAGATTTTATATGAGGAAAATATTGTGGCTTGTAATTGAAAATACCACTACGAGCTATATCGTACCTGCAGCATGAGCTGTTCTTACCCAACTCATCGTGCAAGCGTTTTTGTTGCTTAGAACTCTCAAACAAGCGGAGGAGCATGCCCATGAAGTGCATTGCTCTAGAGAAAGAAGTCGAGCTGCATGGGAAATCATTCAGGAGGTATTGCAATTTGCTTATCTAAAGTTGGTTTCCATTTGGTTCATTATTTTCCTGTAATTTTGTTTTCTTCAAAATAATTTTTGATAACATTATGATTGTGGTTCCTGTAGTATTTGATGCCGTTTGTGGAGCAAGAAAAGTACCGGATTTCTCGCACTTGTAGGCTTCATCCTGAAAATGATATGTTCAGAGATCAGGAAGAGCACAAGATTCACGTGGACATTAATGAATGGAAATGTGGATACTGTAAGAAAACCTTCCGTGCCGAGAAGTATCTCGATAAGCATTTTGACAACAGACACTACAACCTTCTGAATGTTGTATGTGAATCCCAATTCCCCGTTCTTGGACATTTGATCCTTCTTTGCTAAGCACTGGTCCGACTTCAAAGTATAAACCCAAATAATAGTAGAATATATTATGAACAATAATGATTGCCACTTATCTGGTCCTCAGATGTGCGTGAGTGCGTGTGTGCACGTTGGATGTTGTTTCTTGGAAGAAATAATCTGACACGTATTAAATTTTCCTTTACTGAACCAGAGTGGCAGCAAATGTTTGGCTGATCTCTGTGGAGCATTACATTGTGATTTTTTCGTTAATTCGAAGTCAGCCAAGACTAAGTGTAACCCTGCAGCTGCAGCCAGAAACCGTCACCTGTGTGAGGTCTCCTCTGATCCTGATAACTATTTAGTATAATCACAAAATATCCTTATTTTTTCCATCCTAAGACCCTTTTTTTTCTCCTTATTCAGAGTCTTGCAGATAAATGCTTTCCAGTGAGTCATGGTACATCAGCAAGCCGTCTTCATGGTATCTTGCATTCTCAAATGTACATTATGCTTTTTTTCTTCTATCCTGCTCATTCTTAAATTGCTTCTTATGCTGGAGTTAATGGTAACAGTATGATGAATTTGCAGAATTCTTCCTGCAGCAATTCTGTGATGCTCACACTTGCATAGGAAAGAAAAAGCCTTTCCCTAAAGGAGGAAAGGTATTCTAAATGCAAACTGTTGAAGACTTCCATCATTCTTTCTGACTATTGAATTCTGTTCTATTATCCCACATAAACATAATGTGGTATTTCTCTTACATCTCTCATCATGGATGGCATTGTTTCTTAGTGACTCGATCTATTCTTGCAGAAGCACACGAACATATTTTACCTGGCTATATCTATCCTGACTTTGATGCTGCTCCCGATTTTCTATCTTATTATCTATCTAAGTCAGAGGTGCTTTAAAATTCTGCTCTGTTTAATTTTTTTTTCCAGCATCGTCAGAATTTTCCTGATTTTCATGTGCTGCTTGATTATCTTGCAGTGACATGAAGGGCAAACAAGAGTTTAAGCGCATAAAAAAGAGAGGACAAAATGCAAAGACCTCTTAACTGGTATTATTTCTATAACTAGCATTTGCTATTACTTTTTCTTCTTGTTTGGTCCAGGAAGACATGCTGTATATGCAAACAGTGTGAATGATGATCTGACATCTTGTTTAGAGTTCTTTAGGTTCTCATAATAACCTGAATGATATGTCAAACCTCTAGTATAAAGGTCCTCATATTTTCAAAAGAATGAAGTTTATTTAATAACTAAAAGGAAATGGTTCTATTTTTATCTAGTCGTGAAAATCAGAACCTTCATGAGGTAATATGGCTGAATGGTTAATTTTGCAGGTCCTTTCATTATCGTTTGTGGTGGATAGATACTTGGGTTTTACTATTAGTCTCAAAGATATATTAGTGCCTGGTGCCGGCTCATGCTGTTTTGGAAGGCTTCTGGCAGACTGCTTTCCAAGGTGTAGAGTTCATTGACAGTCGCAGAAAACATTTGTTTAGTTTCTGTGTTTCTTTTATGTAAATTTACTTCAAGTTCCACTCATATGATCTGATTCAAATCAACTAGGGAGATGTACAGAATCTCCTGTTAGTCCCTCTCTAACATGTTGCCAGGATAATTTTATCTTTTGCTATGATTTGTCACAAATTCTCCTCTTCTATATGATTGTCACTGCTTTCTGAGGTGAACAATTCATGAGCAGTATTGGTTCAGTTTCTGCCTTCATTCTTGTTGCATCCAACTCATAGTCCAATTCAGAATACGATCTGATTCAGTTCAACTAGAGGGGTCTCTATAAATTCTTGTCAGCCCCTTTTTCTCTAAGGTTTCCCAGCATAAGTTCAATTTTTGTGTGATCATGCTCAAGTCACCGTCCAGTTTTCACAGTCCCACTGAAGTAAAATTCGGAGAAACATAAGCTGTCCAAGCAAAAGTCAATCCAATTTCTTGCATTATTGGGTCATAATCCAAATGCAATGGATGCGAGTTCATTCAAGAGGAGATAAACCATGAGCAAGTTCCACTGTGATTTCGTCTAACGGCAAGGAGTTGGAGTTACATTCATCTCCTGTCATGGTTCTCTTGTCCTCATTCCACGGAAGGCTTATAGACGCTGCAAGGAGAGATAAACCCAGAATTACCAAATGCCTCTCTAGAGGGTCTGCAATTCAAATCTCCTGCCATTCTTAGAGATAGCATCACAAAATCCATGGTGGAATCATTTACATCAATTTATTAGGTGATGGACATTTGAATTGTCGTCAGCCAGGTAGCTTCTGCAGGTAGCTTCTGTTACTCTTTGATCACCTTGACCCATTAATATATATAAGTGTATAAGGGGCAAGGGTATATATATATATATATATATATATATGAAGCATACTGTTGATGGAACCAGGAGATGGATTTAGTACCATTTACCTAGTCAACCAGTTCTGGTCTGGAAGGAAACAAGGATTTACTATAATTCATGGGCAGACTCCAAGTAGCACCCTAGACCCATTGATACCTAATCTTATCCACTCGATGTGAGCATGACCCCTTTATTTTGTGAAATTAATTTGTCAAACCGAGCCTCTTATGACATCCTTAAAACTTTAACTAATGACTTCTTGAGATGTTTATAAAAAGGTTTATGTAACCCTTTTTCTTATTTCATTGGCCTGTAAAATTGTCCGTTTCCAAATCGAGTAATTCACCCGTACCTAAAAATTTTCCTCATTATCCTCTTAGCTCAGAGCGTGCTGTCGGGATTCACTTCTAAGCTCACTCTCAATTCACGAATCTTCGCATGTCGCCCGTCATCGTACTCCCTAACGGGCGATTCATGCACCACCTATCTCCTTGTAGTCATTCCGGTGTCTTTTCTGTTAGGCATGTGTCCTGGGCGGAAGGTATTGAAGGACGCCTTTTATCTGTAAGTGACTATTTTCACAGGCGACAAGACTTGATGGAGGAAGGTGACCATGAACGTGGACAGATCCAACAAGATGGAGGACAACGATGGTGAACGAACGTGGAGGTGGTGGCTGGCTGAAGCTGTGATGGGGTAGCACTGCAGCTTCAGTTCGACTCCTCTCTTTAACAAGCAATTAAATGTCTACAAGGTCCACAAAAACAGTATTTAAGCATCGTCATAATCCCATGTAATTCCAAAAGGGTCCGGGAACGCTCTTCTCCCCTCTCGGAGTCTCAGCCACAAGCTACACATGTCCTGAGCGTGCGGATATGGCTTCCCAAGCCTCCGTCTTTAAGATAATTCCGTATGCCTTCGCAGTGTTTGCATAATATTTGAAGCAATTCCCTCCTCTATTGCCGAATTTACAGTACAAATCGGGGGATTCGCCACCCTTTATTCAGTAGAGAGATAGAGATTTCCCGACTAACGAGATCAGAAAATCAAGCGCCATGCTTCCTACTCTCCATCTCAAAGACGTTCAAGAGAAGATTTCGACCCAGTTCAGGCCATGGCAACGCTCTTTTCAGTTCTGGGTACGAGCGGTTGATATCTATACCGGCTACAAGGTGATGAGTTGGCAGCTTTGATTTTCTCTTTTCTGTTCGACTTCTGCTGTTTTAGCTTCGAAGTTTTTAGTGGGTGGCTGGCTTTAAACCTTGAAGGGTGTAATACGCGCTTGTCAGGTGTTTCAGCTGAGGACGAGCTTTGAGAAAGACAAGGAGAAGCTGGAGGCAATGTGGGAGAGGCAGCATGAGCATGCAGCTGACAAGATTTATGCCATGTGCGTCGACCTCGGTGGGTTTTTCCTTAAGGTACTTGGTAAAGAATTTCACTTTGGACTTGATCGGTTAGTGTGGTAGCTTCCCAAGCTGACTGCAAATTCAACATCTGTGTTTATGGCGGTGGTTCTCTACCTCTTGACCACAATCTTTCTTCCCCTGCTTGGTTCCTTATTTCATCGTTGTGCATTTTATAGAAATGGATAGTGCAAGCTCAAACTGTTGTCAGTAAGATGGAAAACACTGTTTAGCTGGCTCTTTCTCCTCCAAACTTAAAACAAATCTCTCTGTGTGTGTGTGTTTTATTTTTGGGGGGCGGGGGAGCTCTGGTCCTTCTTGATGAGTTCTATACTGATCTGGGCAATAATGATCTGCCTAGTCTTTTTTGGAGAAAGCTGCGTATGAGATGGTTCCTATATAACTCTAATGGCTGGAAAAAAAAATCAATGAATCATTACTTTTGGTTAAATTTCTGGTTCTTTTTAGTTTCATGCCATGGATTTTTAATTTATAAATTCCCCTATTACAAATTTAACTGCTGGAATTTTAGGTTGCACAAATCATTGGAAAGCCAGACTTAGCCCCAGCTGCATGGGTAAGAAGGCTTGTTACCTTATGTGACTGTGCTCCTGCTACCCCATACTGGACAATTCAGCTGGTACTTGAAAAGGAATTGGGTAGAAGTGTGGGGGATTTGTTTGAAAGATTTGATGCTGATCCTCTTGGTTCTGCTTCAATAGCACAGGTACCTTTTATCAGTTTGTCATGCCTTTTGTGGCTATTTCTTTGAAAAGAATGAGCCCTGCTCTCACCAATTATTATTCTGCTGTTTTTTGGTACATCTCTTCTTAGGTACAGTAGAGTTTTTTGCATTTGGATGTGAAGTAAGCTAGAGATTTTCATTCTTCTGCTGTGTATATTTCTACTAAACTGTACATTTAAGTGGGTGGTTACTTTTTTCCCCCAATTTTCATTGTCAGATGTGGTTACTGACCCTGACTCTGAGAGAATTGCCTGAAAATAGTTTGACTGAATTTCAATTTCAGCAATTTCTAGAATATTTCCTTGTGTAAATGAAAAGTCACAGAGCTTTTACATGGAATCTTTTCATCTGAGGATGCAATCTGCATTGTCCTTAATTCGCTGTTACTGATTTTGTCCAGATCAATTCTGTATGAATATTGATTACTTCCTGATTCATAGATTAGACAAATCTTTGGTGGTGCTTTGCTGTTGCAGTTTGTAGTTTCTTGCAGTGTTATTTTTTATGCCCTTCAATGGAGGAGAAGCTAAATGCGGTTCTAATTATCTTGTTTGTTTGGGTTGAATGTCTTTACATCACTCATTTTTTCTTTATTTTCAAAATAAGGTCCATAGAGCAAGGCTCAAGGGTGATAAGAATGATGTTGTTGTCAAGGTAATAGCATGTTAGAGGTTCTCTTAGTTTTCATCTTGTACTAAATTTAAAGTCATAATTTCTGTTATTGTAAAACAGGTGCAACATCCAGGGGTCCAGGACCTCATGATGACAGATATTCGCAATTTGCAGGCATTTGCACTATACATGCAAAAGACAGATATTAAGTTTGATTTATACTCAGTAACTAAGGAAATGGAGAAGCAGGTCTGGCCTATTTCTTTCATAATGATTATTATGAGCTTCATACTCTGAAATTTTGCTTTGCTGAGATGTCCCAGTTTCCTGCAGTTAATGAGAAAACAATGAATAAGATACTGAACTGCTGAAATTAAGGACACTATCTGGATATAATTGCAACATAAAATAGTTTAAGATATGATAGTTTACATTCATTTAAGTGGAACTTACACACCACATGAATATTATGGGCTTGTAACAGCTTAAAGTTTGGTAACTTTTCCAGCTGACTTACCTGCTGCTTGGTACGAAGCTTCATGTTATTTTCTTGCCCTTGCTTTTGTGTTCGGGCAGGTCGAAAAATTAATAATGTGCAAATGCCATATTTTATTCGCTGCTGATGTTGTAGTGTTATCTGTCTCCTTGATGTGATGGGATCATTTTCATGGCCTAGTAATGGCTGGAGAGAATTTCCTTTGCTTCCAGAGCCTCTATTTCAGCTATTGTGTAACTGATCCCAGGTATTTGGTTTCATTTCTTTTGCTTAAGATTGGTTATGAGTTTGATTTCATGAGGGAGGCTGATGCAATGGAAAGAATTGGACGTTTTCTGAAGGATAACAATAAAAGGTCTCCAGTTCTAGTGCCACAAGTCAGGGGAGATATAGTCACAAGGTATGCCTGCATCAATTTCATCTGGTACACAAAATAAACTGGATTTTCCTTTTGGCTTTTTCATGATTTGGCAATTTTTTGTTAATTGTACACAGCCGACAGCAGAATCTCCCTTGGTGAGCTATATATTCTATATGTACAAGAATAGCATTGGATTTTTTCTTGCTTGTAATGCAATTTTTCATCGCTGAAGTTATTCTACTGAATGAGAGGGAATGAGAGATTTCTGAAAGTTTGGAGCAGATGTTTCTGAAGTATGTCTGTTGCTCCTTGAGATTCAGTCAGACATTGGCCATCTATCAACCATACATCATAAGATGAAATTGTTCTGATGAGTCAATTGTCAATTGACAAATGACAAATATACGTATGCGTGCACCTTTTTCAATGTATTTATTGACTTGTGTTTCTTCATAATATATGTGTGTGTGCATCCATTGATGTGAGTTAAGCTTCATGTGTTCAATATCTCATCATCTTGCTGTCTACTTAGGAGAGTTTTGGTGATGGAATATATGGATGGAATTCCAATCATGAACCTTGGTGATGAAATTGCAAAAAGAGGGATAAATCCACGTGGTAAGATTGCAGCAGCAGCAAAGCAGTAAGCCTTTACATTATCCCAGAGAGTATGAAGTCCTTTATCTATTGGAATTCTTCTTCATACTTAGCATTATCGCTATTAGATCAGATGGTTGTAGCTGTATTTAATCCCAGGAGGATTACAGTGGCCGTGGTTTAGCATGGACATTATTTAATTTTCTAGGATATCGCAAAATTGGTCAAGTGATTGTTACTGTGTTAAATGCAGGAAAATACTTAGCAGTTTGACAATGGCGTATGGCCAAATGATCCTGAAGAGCGGTTTCTTCCATGCAGATCCTCATCCTGGGAATATTCTCATTTGCAAAGGCTCAGAGGCGAGCAAATCATTATAAGCTGTTTCTTTCTGATGATCCCTCATTTGATTATTCTGCTTCTTCAACTTTCCTATGTGCTATCAATGATTACCTAGTTTGAACTTCAATGGAAATATTTTTCTTCTCATGATGAAAAAATGGCTAACTTGAACCTTATATCAGGAAAAAAGAAAAAGAAGGAATAGTGTTGTTGATTTTGGGAGTTTTCCTAATCAGGTGGCTTTGCTAGACTATGGACAAGTCAAGGATCTCCCAGATGCTCTGAGGCTTGGATATGCTAATCTCATTCTGGCTATTGCAGATAAAGACCCTAAAAGAGCATCAGAAAGCTATAGGTATTAAAAGATTGTCTGTCCTATCTAATTGACGTAATACTTCCAGGGATCTAACTGCTTCCCAATATTGTGTAGGGAACTTGGAATAGATACTTTGTGCAAATGTGAAAATGAAGAACAGGAACTGTTTAGATTGGCTGAGACAATGTTTGATACAAAGTTGCCTCCTGGAGTTACAATGCTGCAACCATTCTCTGAGGAATCCTCAATAAAAAAGATTGCTGTTCAGGTAAGTATTAATGCTGCGGTGATTCCTAATTTCTTCGGTGCTATATTGAATCTATTTTTCAAGCGTAAAATTCTACCACATTAGGATAGCTTGGTTGATGAGAGGACGACCCTTCATATCTTGGCAAGCAATATGGAACTGGATAGATTTAGGATGGTTATTGAGAAAAGCATTAAATACTGCAGTTGGATCGCAGAAATCTTGTGCCTAACTAAACAAAGGAGAAAAGTAAAACTGAAACATCTTCAAATTCCCCAGCTAGGCATTTTTCAGGATGGCAGTCTGGGTTTGCACTTGTCATCAGTGGCAAACATTCTGTTCTGTGGTGATTTACTCGTCGGGCATTTGCTTAATCTATCATAGTGTGAACTTACACATACCACCACAGAATCACAACCAAATGAATTTTCCGCCTATACCATTTGTAGCTTTGCAAAGTTCAGGACAAATACTATGAATGCTTCCGTGTTACTGAGTTTCTCCTGGGACAGGTTGAGTTCCCTAATTTGTATGTGGCAATTTGTAGGCTTTTCCAGAGGAGCTATTTTCTGTTCTACGAACCGTGCATCTATTAAGAGGTCTCAGTGTTGGTCTTGGAATTAATTACTCTTGTGCTGAACAATGGCGGCCCATTGCAGAAGAAGCGTTGTATGCTGCTGGGAGATTGAAAGGTAACCATTCCAATTTATTGCTCCAAAATGGGAAAAGTAGATCTGCATCTCAAGAGAAGTTAACTGCTTTACCGCTGAGCATGGCTTTTGCTGATCCCAGGCAAAGATGTTAAACCTCGGCCTCGCAGGAGAAGTCTGATCAGAAGACTAATGCAGAGACAATGATCCGACCAGAGGAGGGAATCAACCCATAAATGCTGGTTTCTCACAGCACCATTAATGTTCATATATCGATTAATTTCCTTATTCATACTCTCCAATGTAAGAGAGACGAATTGCTGCTCATTTTAGTCGTCGGGTATTTATCAAACTAACCATATGACCGGGTTTGGTGGTCTTAGTTTTTGATTGTATCACAATTCTTGATTGAGTGGGATCTCATACGTACTTGATGCATCCTTGCCCATGTGTGTTAAATATAGATGGCTTTGAGTAAGAGATACACAGCCTAGTTGGGCTCTTTTGATTGTGAAGAGTCTGGGCTCACAGCTGCTCCTCCCCTTTCCCTTCCTCGCCACGTTGCATGCAATTCATGGCTTTCAGGTAAAGAAAATATGAATGGTGAGAACTTCCAGCATAGATCTTATCTAAAACGAGATGAGGAGTCATTTCTTCTAAACCATGAAGATATATCATAGTTTGAACTTTGAAGCTCAGCCTGATCACTGGGGAGCTCAAAAGCTGCATGCCTGTGATATTCCCACGTGTGAAGAGGCCCATCTGGTCGACCGTATCATCCTCTCATCACCAAAATCGAATAAACCAAGATGCACCTCCCAAGGTTGGCACAGAACCCAAGATTTCTCTGTCCATTATCCTCACCGAATTTATGTTCATTAATTTTCCAATAAAATTTTATTACTGCAAAAAAATTAAATTCATGTAAAAAAATAATATATATAAATACTAACTTAAAATTTTATATTAGACACCTATCAATCACTTTTATAATATCGACAGAAATTCTACATGGTATCGAGCATTTTATGGTGTCGGCTTGCACATTGTCAAGACCCGAAACCGAAAGAAGGCTTGAGATCCATTGTATTGAGTTAGTTGACCATCTTGTTTGGAAGAAAAATGCCGAGCTCACGGTAATTATTTACACCAATAGCTCGAGTGATCATTGGGTTAGTCAACCCTTTGTATGGGCAAGAAGAGTATGCCCTACTCATGAATAATTATTGAGGGTAGGTAAGTATTTATGGCACGTGAGAGCGAGTGTATAAAAAATTTGATACCACTATTTTTTTTAATTCAAACTTTTTAATTAAATATAAATAAATTATTCTTATAAATTTTACTACCACCTTTTTTTATCACCCAATCCTTCCACCAATTTACACACATATATATATATATATATTCATGGTCTTCATCCATGCATGTATGAAGGGCAGGAAAATTTTAAATGTAGACCATAACGATAACGCTCTCTGTATCTATCCGCTTTGCCCATTCCCTTCACTTAGTCTCTTTTCTATATAACTACTCGAACCCCTCACCGCCTGCTGCTCAACACGAGTCCTCTGGCTCTGAAGGCCCTTTCGATTGTAGAAGAAAAAGATACCCGGGACAAGGATCATGGACCCTGGGACTTATAGCACCTACCCGTCGCTGGTGACCAACAAGACCAGGTCCTATGATGTCCCCGAAGGCGTGGACATCCGGGGCCGGTACGACCCGGAGTTCGCCAGGATACTCACCAGGGACGCCCTCCAGTTCGTGGCCGACCTCCAGAGGGAGTTCCGCAACCACATCAGGTACGCCATGGAGTGCCGGAGGGAGGCCAAGGTGAGGTACAACGGTGGCGCTTCCCCAGGGTTTGACCCGGCGACACGGTTCATCAGGGAAGGCGAGTGGACTTGCGCCCCCGTCCCGCCTTCTGTTGCCGATAGGAGGGTCGAGATCACGGGCCCCGTCGAGAGGAAGATGATCATCAACGCCCTCAATTCGGGGGCCAAAGTTTTCATGGTGACTTTTCGGGATGTCAGTGGCACCTCCATTCGCAGAGTTATTCCCTCTCTTAATTACGTTTCGTGTTCCTTCTGTCTAATAGGCGGATTTTGAGGATGCGCTGTCTCCGAGCTGGGAGAACCTGATGCGAGGCCAAGTGAACCTCAAGGATGCTGTGTTGGGGACCATAACGTTCCACGACAAGGCACGGAACAGAGTCTACAAGCTCGACGACAGGGTTGCGAAGCTCTTCGTGCGCCCTAGGGGCTGGCACCTCCCCGAGTCTCATATCTTCATCGACGGCGAGCCCGCCACCGGTTGCCTCGTTGATTTCGGCCTGTACTTCTACCACAACTGCACTACCTTCCGCAAGACTCAGGGAGCTGGCTTCGGCCCCTTCTTCTACCTACCCAAGATGGAGCACTCAAGGTGATAGTTTTTTAATCTCTATATATAAGTCAATACCGAGCTCGATGTGATTTATGTTTTGGTGGCTGTTGCGCAGGGAAGCTAAGATATGGAACAGTGTGTTTGAGAGGGCGGAGAAGAGGGCTGGGATCGAGAAGGGAACCATAAGGGCGACCGTGCTGATTGAGACCCTACCGGCGGTTTTCCAGATGGACGAGATTTTGTACGAGCTGAGGGACCACTCCGTGGGCTTGAACTGTGGGAGATGGGATTACATCTTCAGCTACGTCAAAACCTTCCAGGCGGATCCAGACCGGCTCCTCCCTGATCGAGTCCAAGTCGGGATGACTCAGCACTTCATGAAGTCCTACTCCGATCTCCTCATCTGGACTTGTCACCGTCGCGGCGTTCACGCAATGGGAGGCATGGTGAGGACCATTCGTTCTGATTGGATCGATTAATTGCCATGTCATGAGTCCATCGTAATGTCATATTTAACTTGCACTGTGAACAATGTGATCCAAAACAGGCAGCTCAGATACCGATCAGGGACGACCCGGAAGCGAACAAGGCAGCCCTGGAACTGGTGAGGAAGGACAAGCTGAGAGAAGCCAAGGCGGGCCATGATGGGACGTGGGCGGCTCACCCGGGGCTGATCCCAGCCTGTGACGAAGTCTTCACCAGCCACATGGGAGGCACAGCGAACCAGATCCAGACAGCGAAGCGGGAGGATGCTGCCTCGCTGACGGAGGAGGACCTCCTACAGAGGCCCAGAGGAGTCCGGACGATGGAGGGCCTGAGGCTGAACACCCGAGTGGGGATCCAATACCTGGCAGCATGGCTAACGGGGACCGGATCAGTCCCGCTCTACAACCTGATGGAGGATGCGGCAACAGCTGAGATAAGCCGTGTCCAGAACTGGCAGTGGCTCAAGTACGAGGCGGAGCTCGACGGGGATGGGACTGGGGTGAAGGTCACCGCTGGGCTTTTCGGGAGAGTGGTGGAGGAGGAGATGGCGAGGATCGAGAGGGAAGTGGGGAAGGAGAAGTTCCGGAAGGGGATGTACAAAGAGGCCCGGAAGATATTCACCCGGCAGTGCATGGCCCAGTCCCTAGACGACTTCCTGACCCTCGACGCCTACAACCGCATCGTGGTTCATCACCCTGGGGATGCCTCCCCCAAGCTCTGAGTCTCAAGTTCAAGCATTTGCTTTCCCCGTCCTTTCAGTTGCACCCTCGAAATCTAATAGTGATTTGTCTGGATTTTGTCATCTGCATGGCGGCTTCTCTCCGTTTTGAGACGTTCGAGGTCACTCTGTTCGTCGTACTGTGTCCGAGTCCACTTTGTTGTCCCTCATATTGTACTGTCAAACGTCCTCCTACTTCTGCTGCTGCTGCTGCTGGTAGTGCTTAGAATAAATCAAGTTAAGTCGTGTGTGACGAAGAAGGCTTTGCGTACAGTGCGGGTGGCGTCGGCAAAGCATGGCACTCTTGAGTTCTCCTTACGCATTCAAACACCATCAGAATTTAATTGCGTCCACCTACGCGAATTGAATGTCTACATTGCGCCGAAATTAAAACTAGTATGGTGCAAATTTGACTACACTTATATCGAACTTTGGACGCAAAGCTTGTCCAGTGTATGGCCATTTTGCGGCGGTAACTGCGTCGAATTGGTGTCCGACATTTTCGACTCAAATCGGACGCGAATTTTGAAGGGACAATACTCTGGTCCGGTACAATTTGTCTCCCATCGGTTGGCCCGTGCAAGCTTGAGGAGAAAACTGGCTTGCCTCTGCAGACCGGTCCCGGCCCATGAAGGCTTTCCATTATTAGCCTATATAATTCAATATCAACTTAATAGAATACTTAGTATTTTACAGAAACTATAGAACTCGAATCACTCGAAAGTTACAGGCAAAACCGTAGATTTAACAGTGGTGCATTCATTCATCGACCAAATATAACATCAGAAGAACATCAATTGAGAACAGGATTGGGCGCTGAGAGTCGACAAAGTTACACCAAAAAGATTAACAGAACTTGATAAGATTCCCCCAAAGAACCTTGTGTTCACAAAATGGATAAAAGACAAAGGTATGCTGAAGGTATTGCAGGGCCTCAAAAGATACAACACGGCACAAAAATCGCCCCCGAAATTCATCAGTCTTCATCCGCTGATTTCGTCTTCCTTTTCTTCTTTGTTTCACTTACAGCCCGCAACTCCTCTCCAGCTCCATCCTTGCTCTTCTTCGTCTTCTTCTTCTTCTTGGCTGATCCATCCTCCGCAGCTTCAACACCATTAGCATCCTTCACCTTATCGTCTCCTTCCCCCGTTCACCGTCTGATTTACGCTTCTTTTTCTTCTTTTCCAGCTTGGGTTCCTCTTCAGCTTCTCCATCTGGAGCACCAGTTGATATGTCTTCCAACATTGCTTCATCATCCTCTGCTCCTGCGGATTTTGACTTCTTCTTCTTCTTCTTGCTTTTCTTCATTGATGCATCAGTCGGTTCTACCTGTTCCATCTCAGTATCTGCACTAGGCCATGGACAAGCATAAGATATTACTCCCAGGATAACCAGCATGTCCAAAACAGCATTTCCATACCTTTGTTTTGATTACTTTCAATGGCAGATTTCATCACATCTATGTTTTTACGAGGAGCAACTCCCTTGTCATAGAAGTCAAGTCTTTCCTCTACTTGTTCCCTAAGTTTCTCCCCAAAGATGGTCGAACCGCTCTCTGTTTAAAGTTTGACAAGCATAAGGATGAAGAATCATGTTCAATCAAGAGAAGAGCCGTGAAATTGGAAAAAGGCCAATATTCCACCTGAGAAACAATCAATACGTGATGCAATTGAACACTTGTTGGCAAGATAGCGAGCCATGCGACCCTTATTCCGAGCTGATGCTCGACCAATGAAAGATGAATGGAAGATCAGCCCATACTTGGGGGTGTTCCCTCTCGTCTTCAGTGCCCTAAAGAAATAGAAGCAAAACCAATCATTAACAGCATTACATGCCATCATATTGTCTTGATGCCCTTGAGATCAGCAGAAAGGGAAATGGAAGAGAAACAACATACAAGTAACTTGGCTGAGTTAACAAGAATAGGGCACCTGAAAAGAGCCTTTTCAGCTCCAAGAATCTGAAGAGTTGAAGAAGGGCACTTGGCCAAGTTTGTGAGACTCCCAGCATGAGAAATCAGACGGGCCCCAACAACTTCACCAATCAGAGCAGCCAAATTGGGTGCAATGTCATTCATTTTTGTCACAAGATAGTCATAAAGCTTCTTCCTGTACTCAGATAGATCCATCACCCTCTGAGCAAATTGTTGGACATTGATCAGGTCAATTGGAGACAATTCTTGTCCTGCAAAAGTTTACCAAAACTGTTCAACAGACAACTCCCTGGAGCTACGAGCAAAAGAAATGAGTGATTTACCCATCGATGCTTTAGCAGCCTCCACGATCTCCTTTGCCTTATCTTCATCACCTATTATGTCTGTCAAACCTGGAATTTTATCTTCGGCCAACTTTGATCTGTCCTCTATGTATTTTGCAACTTTGGCATAGATATAATTGTCATTGACAATTTTCACCAATTCAGGGAAATGCCAGGAATACCACTCTCTGTATGAAAGTTAAAAGGCAACTATTCAGAAGTCACAGCCAGAAAAAATACACTTGCAGCTAACAAAGATGATCCCAATCTTTCACGGGTGTGAAGAGACAGAGAAACTATGACAATAATAGGATATTAACTACTTTCTCAACACGCAATAAATAACTGAAGCATGGACTGTCGTTCTAACATTGCAATATTTTACAACAAACCTGACTCTCATGGAGAAGGAATTGATATCTTTGTCAAGAGTATCCAGGAGAAAGATGGCCTGTATAATCATGTTGTCCACTCGGTTGACATTGAACTTTACCTTTGCTCTGCTATAACTGTGTCCTAGCCCGAGTTGTGCCTTTTCTAGATCACCAGGCTATAGATAAAAAAATGAAAAAGATTAACTTCAGGAGAAAGTCA
Organism: Sonneratia alba; assembly: GCA_900174645.1. NCBI lineage: Eukaryota > Viridiplantae > Streptophyta > Magnoliopsida > Myrtales > Lythraceae > Sonneratia > Sonneratia alba. The sequence goes on from FWPY01000029.1 coordinate 1,566,697, forward strand.
TATGATATACAGTTATACCTTGCAGAAAAATGAAATTGCAAGAATTCAGAAGAGGGAAGCAAGACAAGACAAAGAAATACAGAACAACCTTCAAATCCTTGATAAACCTGTCAAAATGCAACCGTACACCACGAAGAAGCTCAAGAACAAACTCATTACTCTGGCAAGGGATTTTGGTAACTTCAAAAATATGGGACCCAATCTTGGGCTCAGCGACTCCCAATCTAAACTTTGCCTTCTTACCATCCTTAACTTTTGGAAGATTAAGTTCCAAGAAGTTCCTCAACTCATCAGTCATAATACCTGAAATCAAGTTACCCAAAAAAGTCAGAAATCAATTGCGAGAAGTTTCAGTAGCATTTCCTTCAACCCAGCGGCTCAGTATCGTGAAAAATCGACCTTTGAACAACAATATAGACTTCATTGTCTCTAACATAACAAAGAAATCGACCGCAATGATTGAAGATTGATCTTTTGAGCAAGTATAAAATCTTATCGCTCATAATTAGCATCATACAAGATCCTGCTGAACCGCTGCCAGTTATTACCGCTCATATTAATGAATTCCACTCTTATCAATGCTTAATGCGCTGGCCGTACAAGGAGAGAGCTAAAACCAAGTTCGTTGCGTTACAAGCTTGGTTATGATGCAATATGTTCAGCTCTCCAGAAGCAAGTAATACTGTAGCTTATCAAAACTTTTGGCCGAAAAAAAAACAGAATTTTACACACAGCTAAGAGAAATGCGAACCCGTGTCAGCCATGCACAAGATTATGCTACGAAGAAGCATCGAAATCACAAATAAAACCTATTCAGCTATAGTGAAAGCCAAACGCGGGCAGAAAACTAACCTTCAGAGACGGAGTTGCACTGATTGAGAGCATCCAGAGCAGACTCGAACGGGTTGAAGGCCACGAGCTTCACGACCTTACCGAACCGATTGAGGTCCGAAACTGAGCTGCGAACGGCCTCAGTGTTCTGCCCGATTTCATCGAGTCCATGGGCGAGAAGCAGGGAGTATCCGGAAGCAGACTCATAGAGCAGGTAAAGCGCCATTAGAGCCGGCCCCCTCCAACGTCCAAGGCTGCCGCTTGAAATGTAGTAGGGTTTAGTGTGCGGAGCAAGAGAAAGGAAACGCTCGACGAGATAATGAGGAGGATTTAATGCCCGAGGTTCGCTGTCAGAGTCGCAACGAGCAGTAGGGTTTTAATCCTCTGCGGGTGACAGGATTTCTTGTATTTCGGGGTGCGAGTAAGCAGAACAAGGATTAGTTAACACTCTAGCCCTGTAATTTTTTTACTATTTTTCGTTTTGGCCCTTGATGTTAATCTTTGTAAATAAATACGTTGATCGACTCCGAGATGAGATTATGTCCACGGGACATTTGAACTGTAAGATATATTGTAGACTGTCAGGACTTCAAGTTCACAGGGAAGACTTGCATTTAACTTCAGCCTAGTAGACAGCCAGAGCCGCAAAACGAACGCCCATTTCTATCCGACAGTTTGTACAAATCTCTCAAGTTATACCTGACTTAGAGCAGGCGATCAACTGCAGTGGCTTGGCCTACGCTTCACAGGAGATTTATTCATCAAAAGCTACACATTGCCTCCAAAGCAAAGCCAAGTTGCACACGTATACGCTAAGAAAAGGTGGGCCTAGAGAACCACTGGGAAGAGAAGAATAGAATAAGAAAGAGATCAGCAAATGGAGGAAATGGGCATTAGACCCTGCTGTTTGGTGGCAAGGGCAGTACTCCATCAAAGAAATCACCAAAGTAGCCACGGGGCTCGTGGACTAGCTTTGAGATGATGTCTCTCAGCGTGATCACACCTTCTAGGTTCCCATCACCATCTACTACATATATCCGATGGATCTTCTTGGAGTCGAGCATTGAGATCAGCTCTTTCATCGTATTGTTCTTCTTGCATGTTATCATGCCACTTGTCATGGGTGTGTTCTCTCCATGCTTCTCCAAGTAGTCCCGAGTTGCAGTCACGAAGCCCTTTGCTGTGACCGATCTGGGCATTATTAACCCGAAACATGTTTCAGTAACTGACCAGTTGAGCTCAATTTGAACCATAAGATATGGTGCTTGACTCATATTTACCTGTAATCATGATAGATCTCTGGCGCCATTAGAAGAAAATAAATGTCTCTTAAGCTTATATTGCCCACTGGCTTCCTACCACTAGCATCAACAATGGGTATACCTCCAATTCCTTTTTTCCTCAGCAGCTTAAATGCCTGCAGCACCGGCTCAGTTTCATACACCTGAATAGAAGAAGACAGATGATGAGGGAGAATCACATCAGCAGCAGCTATTATGACAGCTTTGCTAGTAACTGTATTCATACTCAAGTGCGCGGTTAAAGCATTGTTTTACAAAGTCCAGTTTTCCAAGTGTGGAGAAGGTCAGGAATTGTTGCTCAATTTTCTAGACTTACTAAAACTAATTTCATGTTCCACTATGTTCCTGACCGAAGTTCAGCTCAGAGATAATGAAATAACAAAGAATCTGAGGGAAAAATAGAGCAATGATTCAGTCAAACAAACTGAGAAATCTAATTGGGGGCTGAAGGATGAACATGAAGATGGGAGAATCATAACCTCAACAGATAAGAGACAGGGCAGTGATTATCCTCACCTTGACAACCTGATCAGCAGTCATGAGGGGAAGGCCAAGTTCAGAGAGCTTCTTCCTTCCCCATTCCTCGAACCAATGAAGTCCAGTGCATTCTGCCAACATGTGTATCACTGCAGACTGAGTGATGATGTTATCGATCTTCCCCTCATCAACCACAGGAATGCTCTTCATCTTGTACTTTGACAGCAGCAACAGCATGGTGAGGAAGGAATCTTCTTTCTGTAAGGCAAGGAAAGGGGCCCACCTAAACGAACCGGAGATCTCTCGAACCTGGATAGTCATGAATAAGCATCTTGATGTAGCAGCATAGGATCAGATGGATGAATTACTAGGAAATCGAGAGACTGAGCTGCACCTTTGTTTTTTTATAAACTTCAGAGGAGGTCAGAGCCTCAAAAAAGCTTCCTGGGGTCTCAGCAGCGGGTTCTGGGTCTAAGCTGAGTCCCACAGCTGAAGTAACTCCATTAGCTGCCAAAGCAAATGCAGTTCCTGATCTTGGGCTCTTAGGAGAAGTTGGGTCTGACTGCAATCACAGATTTTATCATACTCTCAGCATGGGAACCAAACAAGCACTAAGCACAAACATCAACCATAATCACAAGCAGCAAAATGAGATCCTAAGATATATCCATTTCAATGGCAAATGCAGATACCAGTAGGCCAATCATATCTACAGTCAACATCATCAGAATGTAGGATCATTTTTTATTAAATGGATCATTTCTTATTAAATATTACAGGAGGTGGTTCGACTATAGGAGAACGCATTTCCAGAGAAATGGCGAGATTAAACATGTCTCTCACTGTTACAGAAATGAACGATCCAGCAGCTGCAGAAACGAAGCACAGCACAATCTTGGTGAAAATTTATGTACATTTTCGGATCACCATCATGTAGCAAAACCCAATTACCAACCAGGCTCGTTACTCATTATTACATGACCTCAAAAAGAAATGAGTTTCCACTGAATGATTGTCCGGCTGATGGAGCTCAAGTGGAGACTCACCTGATATAGAATCCAAACCACGATTCCAGCTAATTCGACAATGCCAATATATTTCTCCATCCAGCTGGCGTCCTCTGGCTCATCAACGTCCACCACTGGTGCACCCAATATCCTATGCTCGGACAGTAACTGAACAGCTTCAGCTAGACTAGCATCTGATCTTATCTCGACTACTGCATCATCAAATGTTCAACAAGTAATTTTGAGAAGTCAATCGTATTGTACTTAAGAAGACGAATACTTTTTCAGGGTAATTTCATATTCCAATCCTGGTTCCCGATTATGTCCTACCCACTAAGATGAAATGATCCATGCGCAACTGATAACAAGAAATCCTATAAGATTGACGATTTTGATCGACGTCCATGAAAACCGCAGACGCGGAGAACTGAATCCGGCAAGCTCCGATCAAGGTTCGAAATAGCTAGGAAGTTACCCTGGGAAGATGGGGAAGCAGGGAAGGCCGATAGTGGGATCCCCTCAAAGCAAGCGTTGAGCTTCTCAGTAGGACTGAGCTGAGCCCCCTGCTGAAAGTCCCAGAGATCCTCCACCTTCATGCCAAGCCTCGCCTCTGGGCTCCTCGGGCTCTGGCTCTCCTCTAGCGTCGCCATGACAAAGAAAAACTCCCTCTCCGCTCCGATCCTGATCGCTCGTTTCCCAGATGTACTGAAAGCCTCGGTCTCTCTCTTCGCGTCTCGTCTTGAGCAGGAAGGCAGGAAGATGGAGGAAGACGACGACAGGATATAAAGTAATAATAGAGCATGATTGGTGAACGGCAAGGCCAAGTGCGGGTGGATGGCGAGAAGTTGGAGATGATCACGTGTGAGCAGGCGCACGGGGCTTTGCTGAATCCTACTGTTGTCAGCCCTCGAAAGTGATGGCATTTCACCCGAGATCTCAAAACGGACACGTGGAGGACATGGGTAGGGTGAAGAATTGGGTCAATGGTGGGCGTGGATGTCGGCGGTCTCATGCAGTGGGATTCCGGGCAAGGTAAAGAGCTATCCAAGAATCGCCGTGGACCACCCAGCTGACTGGACCTCTAGCATTTCATCATTCCTTCGTTGGAAATCTGTGTGCGATGGGAGTAGGAGATGTTAAGATAAGCTCTTTCGATCAGTTAAAAATAGATATAAAATTATTTGGGTTAATTATAGTTTTGTTCATTTATTTAAATGATTAATTCGGTTATAAATTATAATTCAAGAATATATGAACCGGTTTATAATCATTTTATAAGCGGGTAGTTTATTCTATCAGCCGTTTAATTTTAAATAGATTCAGCAAAATACAACTGTTAATGTATAAGATTTTGGCAATTTGAGTTAATTTTACAATAATTTCGGACTGATTCAATAATAAAATATGTTCACCTAATTTCGATTCAATATGCCTATTTATTAGGCTCGATCAGTAACTAGCCCTCAACTAATAAAAATGGATATGAGCCTGCTTTGGGGATTGTCCAGCCTTATGGGTTTTGACGAATGCTTTCAGGTCGAATTAGCTTGTTTAATATCTGTAGTTGGGAGTGAGAATATTGCATAATTTATTCACTGAAAATGTCTTCATATGATTTTTATCCTTAATGTTTTTCCGTAATTTTATTTTTATTGCTTTTTTTTAAGAATAATAATCAATATATATATATTAAGAGGAAGAAAGAGAAAAAAATCTCTCCGAAATCCAAATTTATAAATTTATGACTTCCGTACAATATTATTTCTTCATTATAAATTTATAACAAGGAGCATATCTTATCGGCCCTGGCCCGAATTAGCATTGGGGGCCCAAACCCAATGACCCGGTCCACCTCTTGTGACCCGCCCCGAGAATGGCCATCCAGGATCGGATTTTACAGCTCGCCATCTAGGCCTCGCCTGTATGCTAAGTCTCCATTTCGGCAATCGGCAGAGACGGGGAATGCGTTATTCTTGATTTTTGCAGTTTCGGAACTGCAGGGGGATACAGCCCCCTGGCCGCTGCCTGAAGGAAGCAGAAGGATTCTTCATTCGCTCGCGGCAATATCGTATCTGCCTGCGGTCTCAGTTTGTTGTTTGGCGGTTACAGAAAACACTGGTAGAGATCAGTTCCTTTAGAATTCGATAGCAATGGAGGTCGAGCTGAAGGAGATGCTTGACGAGATCCAGTCTCTCAAGCAAACACTTCCCGATCCTTCTAATAATCCTTCAATTGACAAGGTACCTCCCAGCTACTTCGTCTGCGTGTAAACTGCATTTCTGTCTCCGTGTTCCCTGCTTCCGATTCGAAGGCCTCAGCTCATGTATCGCAAATTCCGCCATCTTCAAGATGTGAAGTTGGAGATTATTTATGCTGCGCGGCTATAGTTGACATTATCTAGCCCTGCATGCACTGGTATTGGTTGAATTGGTCGAGATCGAGAAACATCACACCCTTCTGAAAGAAAATTGACGCGGTGTGCGGGAGGGATTATACTGATGAAAATGCTAGCTAGTATGCGTCTGAATCCTTCATCGTTTTTACGGATACACTGTGCCAATGCACAGTTAAGTGATATAAGGGTTTTTGTTTGATTAGAAGGAAATGGAATGGATTAGCGTACAAAGCATGGTTTTATGGGATGACCTTTTTTTCCAACCTAATGAACTAAATTGTTCATTCGTTGAAGTCTTTTGTAGTGTTAAGTTTTTTTGGTGATTTGAAAAGCAAAATGGAAAATTTCACGACTTTTCCTACAACTAAGGTGAGAGTCCACTGACAATCCTATCAGGTATTTGTTAGTCCATCAGAATCTTTGCCAATTACATTTGAGTCTTCACAACAATATGAGGCTTACTTGATGGGTAATTTGGGTTAAAGCAACAAAATTTGAATTCAGAGTGCTCAACTCTTGAATTCCTTTTCCTATCCGCATTTATGCATCTGGTATAGCTTGCACTCCTGATGATCTCTACTAAGATACAATACATGCCTAATTGTTCGTTTCGTGGTTTTGTAGCTTCGGCTGCATGTAAAACGTCTCACAGATTCTTAGCAAAAATCTGCAACCAGTTCGACGCTCCAAAGTGAGGTTGTATTCTTCACTCTCATGTAACTTCCTGGCAGGATCCCTTCGTAGCTGATAATTTTCTTGCTTTGATCTGACCATGACATTTCTTAATTTTGATTGGATCTTTATGTTCTATCGCAGGAATATGAGTGCAGAGGTTGTAAGATGCACCCTTCGCAAGGCTTACTGGCACTTCAAGGATGGGGATTGTGGAGAACTATGAGAGNCGATGATTCTACTAAGGATACGAAATACATGGCCTAATTGTTCCGTTTCGTTGGTTTGTTAGCTTCGGCTCTGCATGTAAAACGTCTCACAGATCTTAGGCAAATGCCTGCACCCAGTCGACGCTCCAAAAGTGAAGTTGTAAATTCTTCACTCTCATGTAACTTACCTGGCCAGGGGATGCTTCGTAGCTGATAATTCTTGCTTTGATCTGCATTTGACATTCTTTAATTTGATGGATTCTTTATGTTCTAATCGCAGGAATTATGAGTGCAGAGGTTGTAGATTAGCAACCCTTACAGCAGGCCTGTATTGGCATTCAAAGGTATGGGGATGTGGAGAACTATTGAAAGGATACGAGATACTCTGTTGGCCATTAGATTGTCTGTGTTTATCTTCCTCCTTTACTTTTGTTCTGCAAAGCTATATTGTTTGCATTATGTTTAATAAACTTTTCATTGGGTTACAAAAAAACCTTTCTTTTAAGCCTTGTTTATCCAAAAATCTTAGGTACTCCTTCTAACATTAGAAAAGATTTTGTTTTGAATTAAGTGATTAGAAAGTGTTATCAATTCAAGAGTTTATCAAATAACAATAGAGGATTAACAACGAAAATAAGGGAAACAAGGGATGGAGAGAGCCGAGAGCGGACATTACACCAATTTGAAGTAGTTAGTTGGAGAGCTTTTCCCTTTTTCTTTCTCTGAATAGAAGTAGTGGAGAGTTTGGTTTGTTTAAAAGAACTAAATGCTTATTTTTACCCTAAATTTCAATGTTTTTCAATTTCTCACATTCTTCTAAATATGAGCATTTTGGGGGGAAAAAAACAGCTTGCACAGCTTGTTTCTGTTTCTCCTATTTGATGGGCAAATAGATTAACCAAGACTGAAGGCCATCTTGGAAATGTATTGGGTATAAACCAAGTTGGCTTGGAAAGAAAAGCTTGTACACCTAATGTAATAAGCTGCACAAAAAAAATTGCTTCTGCTCATAGAAAGATCAAATTTTTGGATTTTATGAGAAATAATTTCTTATCCGATGATCGGGCCTTCTTTGTAATTGCATAAAGATGCAGAGTTTTTCTTTGAAATGCTTTTATGGCATAGGCCACATCTAGACTGTTTGAAATATTTCTTTGGTGATGGTTTTCCTTTTGCAGTTATTTTTTAGCTTGTCAGACAGAATTTTCAGCTCTGCCAACATTGTTTTTATATGTCTTTGTAAGTTTTCATAGTTTGAAAATATTTCCCTTTCATTGTTCATCTTCTCTTTAACATGCAGGGAATTGGTTGGTGTAGGCAGTGTGCTGCTGAGATGCTGACAAGATGTGGTATAGGCCGTCTTCTTATTAATATGATTATGATAAAAGTTGAGTTGGCAAATTATGAAACAGGCTATTTTCCGTCCTGAAGCAGGTATTTGCAACCTTTTTTTATCCGAAATGCTTTAAATGCCTAGCTAAATATTTTTAATATTCCTACTTGTTTGTCATTTGCCCTGGATGGAATTATCTTTCTCAGTTGGATAATGCATAAAAGTTCAGATGCAAGGACAGTATTGTGCAAGAGTGTGTTTCAGCTCTTTCCAAAGTAAAATATCCAAGTGAACATGGATGTTTTTTGCCCTTTGTAATTGTTAGGCTGGAATGACAAAACCGATCTGCTGTTCAGGACTCTTCAAGATATAAATCTTGATAGTTTGTACTTTGAAGTAAAGTTCGGGTCTGTTGTGATCTGATGAAATTAAAAAAACCTTTTCAAATTATCTTCCGGAAGACAATATAAAACATTTGCATTTTCCTGCTGTATTGAAAAATCATCATGATCTTTAAGCTTGTTAATTATTGTGCAAAATTAAAATCTTGCTAAGGTTTTTCTAAAAATAATTTATTTAGCTTGCATGGATATATAAATTTTCAAAATTATCCACCTTATTAACCCATGGATAAGTACCAAAATGTGATGATAAAATGACAGAGAATAACGGTTTAAGATGAAGGTAACGGAATTGCAAAAGAACCAAAATTGTCTTTTTCCCTGAAAAAAGATTATATGTGGTTTTTTTTGGGCACAGAAGGACTATTGGCTTACAGTTTCGTTTTGCTGATTTGTCTTCATGGTCTTTAGAGTTATACATTGGAACATCACAACAGATGCAAGGGATTTGAAACATTATATGTCAAGGTTTTTGAGAAATAAAGACTTTCGCCCAGAGAAAGAAGGCCAGTGAGTGGAATCTTGTTTTGAGCTGTGTTGACAAATTATGAAGCTAGGATGGTTGTTAACCAGGTGACCTGTCCATGTAGCTAATATTCATGTCTTACGTTGTCTATGTACTTAAAAAGATTTTCTTGCCACTTTGAATGTTTCTTTCCAACATCACTAGTAACTGGATATTTTTGTGAACTGGCAATTCATGATCATTTAATACCTCTGTCACTAAGTCGCTTTCTTATGTTACCAGTTCTGATTTCCAATATTTGTCTATTCTAATACAGGCTTTGTAATGAATTAAAATCAAACATGGCTGCGAACTGTAAGCAGTTTGATGTCGCTTCTATTCTTTTTCCCTGCTGACATTTCCTTTCTGCACTAGTAAATCAGAACTAGGGAAATGATTCTCTAGTTCTTATAGTTTACATCATAGATTTAGATTTATAGTATGGTCAAACTTGGTCTTCCTATATCATGCTGAAAAGTTCTAAATGCACTCATGGAGCCTTTTGTCCTTTCCCTTACCCAATTTGAAATGAGGAGTGTGTTTCCTTGAAGTTGAAACAGACACCATTTAGAATTTCTGTTGCAAATATGTCTGCCGTTCCAAGGCTCTATTCTGCTAAGTCATTATGGGATAAGTTATTATAATATATGGAACTAATCAGCATAGTTATGCAACAACCTTCTGCGAGAAAATAAATTGCCAGGAAGAATTTTGTGTATCAGGTGTTTCTGAGGATTGCGTTTCAGGTCACATTACAATTTTGCTGATTCACCGGAGAGGACTGCGTTGTTTTGCATGTGCTCCTCCTTTGGTAGGTTCATTTTGAATCTTAAAACTATAAATTACTTGATTGAATGATTATTTTGCTTCATTAAGCATGCACATTAATCTAACTAACTATAGTTTAACGCATATTTGACAAATTACATCATCCGTTCTCATAGGAGGACTGACCTCAGTGTTCATGTGGTTTTTGGCATGTTATATACAACATGAATGCTGAATATTGAATGGAAAAGGTTAAACTTGAGGAGGAAACAAGCCATTACAAAGTTATTACGAGAAAATGTTTTCTGACCAAATTATGCAAGAAAAATCATTATTTATAATGCTTCTGGTAGGAGTATTTAATGACGGATGAAGCTATCTTCAGTAGATGGCCTATTGAGATGCATCCTCAAGATTAACAAGACCAAGAATTTGGAATGATGTATTCAAGATAACACAAATTCTTTACCACACTAGGGGCGATTACATGACTTGCAACTAAAAACTCAAACATTGTTGGAAAAAGAAGTTTTGAATGAACATTTTCTCATTGTGCCCAAGTTCATTTCACTAAGCGAAGGAAATGAAAACTTTCACCTTGAATGGATTTGCATTTTCATATAATCACTTTTCTTGGATTGTGCTTTATACTAGTTTCATCCTGTGCAGAGTGGGACTGCATTATTATATATATATATATACATATATATTCTGTGTCATGGAAATGATCCTGATTCATTTTAGGTTAGTAGATCTGGAGTAGGATGAACGTACCCTAAAACGTGAGGGGGTGTGCAGCATCTTACCTTACTACCATGGTGAGTGATCTTTCCATTCCTTGTTTTGCCGTTCATTTTTACTTCACATTAAAGGGCTGCATTGTACTTCTTGATATCTAATGACCTGAATTGATTGTCAGGGTGTTGTTGCCGGGCTTCTTGTTCAAAATACATTGAAATACTTTACTAAAAATTTTGGGCATGTCTCAACCTTACTTGGTAATCTCTCTTGTCCCTTTCCATCTTCCTTCTCTATCTGAAAAGCAAAACATAGCAACCATAACTTCCAACTCTTGCTGAGGTACCAGTTCCTTACCAAAACTGTCTTCCTAAATTTCTTTAAGCTGTAGATTCAAATTTCTCTTGGGTTCTCTTTCACTTGCCATTTCTGTTATCCAGATCTCTTTGCATGGCATTGTATGTTCCTTTGAGTAGTTTAGATGGACCTAATGCTCATCCAAACAGAAGGGATAACATAGGTTTCTGTTTCATGTAAGGTTGAATTAAAACTTTATGAGGTTTCAGGGATACAATTCTCTCAGGAGACTACTTCCCACAATTGGAGATTGAGGCCAAACCCTCAAGTTCAAATACAGCATTGCCTAGAACGACAGGTAAAATCCATTCAATGAATCATTAAACACATTTAAAATTTAAATTGACCTGTAGTAGTATAATAGATGTGTTCATAAAATGATTTTACCTGTTTGCTTATCTTATATCCCATCCAACTCTGTATGAAAGTAGTACTTTCTGGCCAAGCCAGCCAGGGATGCAGCTAAAGCGAAAATGGAGGGCAAAAAAAGGGCCCAACTTGTCAGCTGAAGAAAGGTCCACTCCACGCTGATAATGAGTGAACATAAGGTAATATAATGTAAAGGGGTTTCTACTTACAAGTTATAATTTACTTAAAAGTTTCTGCCTGGGGAACTTCATGGAAAAATTAAAAATTCAGTTTGCTAAATATTAGCTAAATAAAAAAAAATTGCTATGGAGTTGTTTCGCTATTTCCTATCTCCTAAAAGCTTCCAACTACTAGTCGTGGTCATTGTTTATGTCCATTTCTAGTTTCTATTGGCTTTTTGCAATTGAACATCTTTTCTGTGATATTAGTCAGTGTTGTTTGATGATAGTGAAAACTGATGTGAAGGATACTGCAAAGTTCAGGTAATCTCTGAATGTCAATTTTGATGATCAATTGATGGACATCTAGACTCATTTTTTTACTTGCCACCTGAATATCCGACAGCTTAATTGCAGTTCTTTTTTTATAGTTTTATTCTTACCACCTCAGATTATATATCATTAAATTAGTGCGCTGTGACATATTCCCAATCTTTTCCGAAGTAGTTTTTAGAATTTTTCTCTTGGCATGCTATTGGCAATATTTGGATTATTCACATGAATATTTCTATTGAGCAAAGTAGATATAATAGCTGCACACCACTTTCGAAGTATGTGCCTGACAACCTTCTTTTCGTTCAAGCCAAATAGATATATTTCTCATGTATCTTTTCTGCTCAGATACTCTACCTGAAGGGCTTACTCGAGAGCTTCCTAGTGCGGACGAGTTCTCGAAGTTGCCTGCTCCCGGGCCAGCAGATATGTCTATGGATGACCTCGAAGAACTGAAGAAGCAATTGGAAGCTCTAAATGCTGGGTGAGATTTTATCTAGGCCCAAGCCAAGCCAGGTTATCACATACTTGTGAGGGAGAATTTGATTCGGTGGATTCTTGAGCAAATTGTTAATTGCGGCAGTGGATTGGCCCTACTAAGCCAAAACTGGGCCGGTCAGTGGACTTGCTATCAGAGAAGTTGTTCCAAGTTGACATCCTATCGTGATTCTTAAGAGAAGCCGGAAACTTTAATAATTTTTTATTAATCTTTCGAAAAAAACAAAAAATATTAAGAATTGGGGCTAGGTGGCCGTCTCAGGTCCATTGGACGGTCTATTTAGAAACAGTGGGTTACTGTTAGACGTGAACACGTGAAGGGGTCCACTTTGGGCTCGGCCTGGGCAACCGTCCATGACATTGGCCCGTGAATGTGTGATGGGCTTCTGGATTATCGGGTTCTGGACCCAACCTAAGCCCTCTGGCTACTAAAATGAGGATTGGATTCTGCCCATGATGATACAGGCCTAGTTGGGCTCCAGCTGACCAGGCCTACTTAAAAAATTATGAATTGAGCCCAAGATGGCATCCCATGTCCATTGCATCCATTCGGGCCCATGTTCCTGACCAGTTGAATGGCCCATCCACGTGGTAGCCCATTTGGATTACAAATGGCTCCACTTTCTGCCACTGAGACAGACTGTTGGGCCGATTACTGTGGACCTGTTTTGGGCGCGACTATGACAGGCCCATGAAGTAACTCTGATGGGCTTCTGGATCGTCTGGTCATGAACATTGAATTAACGGACACTGCAGCCCAACGTAAGCCCACTGGGACTCAAACGCTGATCAGGTTCATCCCTTACTAGAGATGGGCTGGCCAGGAACCAGACCATCCAAACCCAGAATCGGCCCGGATTGCTCCTACTTTGACCCATAACCGTTCTTATTGGGTTGATGTACTGTTATGAGCCGGGTCAGAAATATAAACCTGATGAACCATACCAGCCCAAACCATTATCTGGCTGAACCAGCCAGAACTGTTGAAAAACTGGCATGGACTGCCAAAATCTTACAAATTAAATGTTGAATTTTGTCGGATTAATTTAAAATTTTAAAAAATATATATTCACTTCAAATAATTTTTTTGAAAATTTTTAAAAAGATGGACGGTTCAAGGGCCAAACCGGCCCGGACCATTAACTGGCCCATTTATTAAAGGTCCCGGGCCGGTTCATATTTGCCCGAACCTTGACCAGTAACCGGACCGGCCCGTTAAGAAAACTGGCCCAATAGTAACCGGCCGAAGGTCTAGGCCCATTTTGAACCGGCCCGGAACCGGACCGGACCGTCCTTTTAACTACACTCACTATCCCTTACTGACCCATGCCCAACTGGGCTCCAGCTGACAGGCCCAAACGTTGGAATATTGAGTGGCCTGCTCATTTTCTAGCCCGTTGGACCATCAATGGCTCGACTATCAGCCCAATGGAGCTTGTAGATTGATCAGCTTACAAACTGGCCAGAATTAGCCCAGTGGACCAAGATCGGCCACACTTCGGGTTAAGAGTAGTTAGGCCCACCATACTGGCCCCATGAGGTGCTGGTGTTGGGCTTACGCTTAAAGCGAGCGTCTAGTGTTGCAGAGTGGATGAACGGACACTCTGGCCCAACCGAATCCCACTGGGACTCAAACGAAGATTGGTTCCATCCTTGGTGGATGCGTCTGATGTCTAATCCCTACCTAATGGCTGGAGGCCAGGCCCGAGATGTGTGCGAGCGAGATCGGTGCTCGTGGAAGTTCATCTGCTCGCTGTGACTGCTTCCTGGTGCCAAGCGTATGCCGGAGCCCACAAACAAACCCGAGCAGCCAGGACTGGCTGGGGTTCCCACCGAGCTGGATCAACTCAAGGCATCAACCTGTAAAATACAGACCTGTAAACATCATTCAATGAAAAAGGATTATGACCGTATCATTGCAGCAGAGATGAGAGAAACTTGCCATACATCATATAAATGCGACACTAAGCACTGTGCTCGTGCACAAATAATGTGAAGTGTCATGAGAAGGTTGCTCCATTTCATCACACAAAATGTGAGGTGCGATCAGTCGATTCCCAGCAATGAAGCGTGCATGTACAGTAGTAAAACGAAAGAAGATGAACTGAGGCAAGTTGTATAATGCATATTATTCATGATGAATTTGACACTGTAAACATCCACAAGCACCACGAAACCCCGTCAAGTAAATTCCCAAGTACCGAATAACAATATTATCGAATAAAATTTGGCGTAGGTGAACGAATGCCTTGATGCTAATTGCACTCAAGACGGGTAAGTCAATCGCTTTTCAGGAGATAGATCATCACATCGCCTTAGAAGACAAGGGGTCCAAACAGAAGACGTCATGATCAGGGAAGAATGGAAATACACATTTGAGCAGAGCACCAGAAAGATATTCAGCAAATTCCATTAGCAAGTTGCCATTCTTCTAACAAAATTTTTTGGTGAATTTGTCTAGTTGTATGCTCATTATATGGCATCTACAGACAACATAATTCTTGCCCTGCCGAACTCAGAAGTCAAGACATTGTTCATATCGCTGTGGAAAGAGACTGCTTTAGGATCATTCAATATGGACAAACTAAAATTAGGGCCAATGTATCTGACACAAACGGTGTTGAGAAATTGTAGTCTCATTCATGTGTGAGCAAAGTACCTGTTATTTCATACATGGATATTCTGCTCATGAGAGTGAGTGTCTGGCCATTTTCAATCTTCTGCTGTTCCAAACACAAAGAAACATGTCATCAGAAATCACATCATTCAATTTTGGATGCATTTCAGAGAAATACACGCTTAAAATGCCAAAAAAAAAAATGGTATATATAACAAGGCATTTTGATGCCCATTTTAAGGGCTAAATGGCTCTTGATATAACCCGTAGTATTCAGGAAGACAAACATGGAGACTTCTCATGGACTACTCATTCGGCAGGAGCAAAACATGGTACAGACCAATTTCGCACATGACAATCTAAACCAATCATGTGAACTAACGAACTATTCTACTCATCATAAAAATCATTATGAAGAAAGCAATGTCTGAGTCGAACAAGAATCAATCTCCATTTCCCTAGGTATGGATGGGGTGTTAAATCCCTTAAAATCCAACCTCCACAATCAAAAGACAATCCTTTTTCCCCCTAACTAGATGTCTATTCGTTATCTTCAATGATGACTTCCCAACAATCATACATAAAACACCACTTTCAAGACTATTTAAAATTCACAAGGTGATGTTGGTGTCTCACTGAAGTATGATGCTATCTGTTATTTTAACACTTCTTTCATGAGAATCTACGTTAGTGTATCTGTACCTTGAAAGAGAGAGAAGAACTCCGAGTTAGGTGATCACATGTGCCAACTGTTTCTAGAGATCAACTCACCGTGGGTGTGGTAGAGTGGTTCGGCACTCATCATCCCAATGGGAGGACTCAAGTTCGAGTCCCACCTGCGGCGGAGAGCTCTTAACCCCTTAAATGGGCCGACCCGGGGCGATCCGGATTAGTCAGCTGGACAAAGTCTAACTGGATACCGGCGGTTTATATAAATAAAAAAAAAAGTGTTTCCAGAGATCACCTACATAGATGACTTTGACCAGGTTGTTGTTTGTACACCCGCTTGCATGTCTTCCTTTCCAAGCAACTTCCCAGAATTCTTTGAGCATCTTATCCACCCCATAGTCTTGCCACTACAAACGAAGACCTGGACAACTTTTATTCACTATTCATTGGTACCTTTTCTCTAAACCCTTGTTCACCAATAAAATTGCAATGCAGTCCATTTCTTCCAGCAAGTGACACCCCACGTTTCTCCTACATCTAAATCCTGCTCCTACTCTCTTGACACAGCATACGAAGAAAGCAAGTGGTTTTGTAGGCAAAAGGTAACATGGTTAAGAAGAGCGAGGACAGAACAGTATCCAATACAGGGTCAAGGGTGAGTTCATGGTAGGTTTTTCAACCATAATTCTTCATTTTTTTCATTCTCTGTGAGTGAATTGAGCTGATTTGGCAATGACAGATTGTAAAAGAGGATCAAGTAAGAAGATCCACCTTCCCCTCTACCCCAAAAGGACCAGCAGAAAATGGAAGATCAAGCTCTATGGTCTTAAAGGTAAAAAATGTGTTACTTGAAATTGTATTCTTCAACCTGAAAATCCATATCTAAAATTTCACTATTTGGAATAAATTGGGGCCTCGACAGAAAGCACATAATGTTATACCTGCACACATTGTCGCAGAAGCCATATCAACACTCCGGGGGCTTGACCTCAAATGGTCAGGGCCAATCACCCCAACGGATATGCAATATGTTGAACAATACATCATGGTAAAATACCCTCAATATGTGGGGTTAGTAGGAAGGAAAATGATAGATCTCTCTAGTCTCTGTATCAATGAAGACACAGCTGAATCTGCATCTGATGGGAAGCGAAAGTCACCTAGGACTGGATTTAGAGAACCTACCATGCCATCATATGGAAGCAGCCACCCTGACTTGGATAGGACCCAGTTGGAGCCATCAAGATTGTAGGACATCCTCACCACAATGTCCTCCTTCCCGGAGAGTTTCATCTCTATACCTGAAATTAAAGTGAGGAACAAAGTTATAAAGCACTTGGATTACATGATGATGATTATTATCTAGTTCTCTTCACTTCAAGCAACAAGGATGCCATGATGTTAGTAGGGGAAAGCTATCCTTTCTTCAGGGGCAATTTCCACATGGCTATTATCATGGAAGATTTGGATTATACAAAAGAATTTGCAGCTTACAAGGAATCAAAAGTGATCTATGCACCAGAAACTTGGTTGGATTTGAGGATCAAGGGATCACAACTCAGTCAGTATTTCAGGTGAAAGTGCAAGCACAATCCCTAGGGTTTATTTTCCTATCTAGCTGATGTAAATGTGACTCGCCACTCCATGCATTGGGTTTCAGAAGCACACAGAAACTCATGGCATGTTCTCCTGGATACATTTGCACTGGTTGTAAGCGAGGATCAGTTAAATCTAGCCCTTTAGAGACCCGACTTTGTTTTATGCAGTCTTGATAATAAGTTTGCCACTCCTCCAAAGGTCACTTGCCTTCTAGTTAGGAAAAAAATCTTTTGATACTTCAACAGAAACTCATCAAAAGGCTTAAATGCATATAATTTAGAATTTGTTCTTTCTTATTGTAGTATACATGTATATATATTGACTGAAATTTTGACCAATCCAAAAACAACTGACAAGTAGAGATCCATTGAGATTATAAAGGTTGCATTCCATAAAATTATTCTTCATTTCTACTCCTCTCTTCTAGAAACTACTAGCATATGCAAATAATCTCAAAGAATAATTTTATCTGGTCTTTTTCTATTTAAAAAAGACAGGCTGAATGAAAAAGAAACCTATTACATACAATAATTTTGAAATGAAATATGTTCCATGCAAATTCATTTTTCCCTGTTGAAAAAATTTATAGCAATCAATGCATGTCTCACTTGGCTGCAAATCAACCTTCACCATATAAAACAGAAAGTTAAAAACCGGTGCCTTCTACAATGTTAAGATGTACGATCCCACATCGATTAAATGAAGAAAACGTTGTGGGTTTATAAGAAGGTTGGATACCGTCACCTATCAACTTGAGCTTTTAAGTGGAAATGGACTTGATTCCTTATGGGCTCACAATGAATTTAACATGGTATCAGAGCCAGTGGGCTCGCACCTCGCCTGACCCGAGTCTAGAAGCCTGGCTCGTGGTTAGTTAATATAAGCCCGAGTACGGAAGAAAATTGTCCGACTTGTGGTTAGTTGTCCCCTTTGTCCAAGACTGGAAGAAGAATGTCCAGCTTGTAGACAATTATTGAGGGCGGGTGTTTAATGGCACGTGGCAACCTTATATGCCATTACTGCCAGTGATTACATCTTTGAGATACCCAGCTTTATGGTCCACTATTTCTTCATAACATGAGTAACACGCTTCCTCCGTGAACTTCAACATATACCTTTGACCTAAATGAGGAATTTCCAAGAAGATGTGGGGCCTATTAGCCTTTGTAAAACTGATCTTCTCATTGAACAACTGTCCTCAGATGCTCCTCTTGATGGTTGTGCAACAACATTGTCTTAAACCTATTCTCCACTTGATGGTTGCCAACTCCTGGATATTCATCATAAATCTCCATCATCATCAATACGTACCGAAGATAGCACTAGGCTTTGCAACTACAACTCCAAAAAAGTAGGTAATACAAAAGACCATGGCTCCTAATATACCAGAAACAAAGAGGTTGCTTACACTTGTAGAACTTTAGCCTTATCTGATGTTTCTCCAATGCCAGTAATTACAATAACCTTCCCATCAGTCACTCATGAAGAAACTATATCACAATACCTAGGAGAATGGCTTCTCCAAGTAACATGTCCTGTTCCATGGGACCAACTTTGGACTCTACTAAACACTCACTCCTCAACCAATGGTGGCGAGAAAGGTACATAAGCATTTTAAAAAAATGGAAAGGATTAGGAAGAAGTTTAATTGTCTGAACACCTGCCTGTATGGGCTAAGATAGAAGATGAAATCTCAGTTTCCCCTCAAAATAAAGTCCTTTCTGCAACCAAACCAAATTTTTTTATACTTTTGGATTAAAAATGGTTTTGATTCCTGGGCTGCTAATGAGTTCCTTTTTACACTACATTTATCCAATTTCAACCTAGCAGTTAGAATTGTTTTGCTGGGAGGCTCTCTCCCGTTCCAGCCTTTGACTCCTTTTATGCATTTGGTTAATTAAATTAAGCAAAAACAAAGCTACTTTGTGCTTTATTTATGTAGTTATCAATATCACTTCCATTAGATTTTCTATTCAAGCAGTAGAGGAACGGTTATTATATTGTGACCACTTCCCATCCATGTTATGAGTAATTTGATTTAAAAGACAGCTTTTTAGGACATAATCTATTAAAATATTAGACTGGATAGAACAGGTGAATACATGAGAAGGGAAATTAATGTATGATACCTTATCTAACCTAAGCTCTGAATCTAGTCCGCTGGACTTTGACAGGTAGCTTGCCACAATTAGACATCTCAGTGTGTTGCCATCCACAGGCTGATGATAGAACCTATGAGCAACAATGCGATTTCAACCTAAAAGAGACCTCACCATCTCAAGGGAGTGACATGCGACACAGTCCACGAATTGCAAGATTTAAATCCCAACAAACCTCAAAACAAATACCAAAGTGCACGAGGTGGAAAGCACTCAAAGCTGTTGATAAATCCACTCACAAAGGGAAGAATATTTTTTCCACCCCAGTTGAGTGTTATCACCTCTGTCTTATACAAAATTACCCAACCAAATAAGATGCAAAATGAAAAATGGTTGGGAAGCTGCACAAGCTGAAAATTATACCTCAAAGATATGCCCAATCATAAGAGAACCATGAATCTAGTCTAAAAATTTCATGATAAGGCAAGCATACAACTGTTGCTACAACAAAAGATCATTCGAGATCCATATATTAACTACTTAATGAAGTTCTCAAATAAGAGTCAGGACATAAATGGATTTTAAGATATCTCAAGGTTTCTGTAATAAGGTAACCCAACAATATCTAAAAAACTTAATTGAATGGTCATTCCACTGCAGATTGGATCCCACAAGCACATCAATCGTATAACAGTCGGCAGTGATTTTCTTGACCCGCAGCCATAAAAAACCTTGCCATCACTAACTGGAAAGGTAAAACATAAAGTCAACAGATGGATAGTAGAATTTTCTTTGATTATAAGGCAAAAAACTAGATCATAATTCTTAAAGTAGTTATGATTCTACAAATTTTAAGATTGCTTAGAAAATTCAGGTGCCCAGTGTTGTAACTTTTAGCAATTACATTCAAACTTGTAATCACAATGATTTTAAACAAGATGGATTACGAGTCACCATGAAAGCTCGACTGGAGGGTGTACAAAACATTCCAAGGTTAGTTGTTTCAGTGGATGGGACTGAGGGACACCTTTACAATTTTAATTATGATATAAATTCTAAATGGCATTAATGCAACAATTCATTGATCGACCAGGAGAAAGGGCTCAGGAATTTTATCTTTAACATGAATTGACAGATAATTGTCATCATAAAGATTCTGTTGGGAAGCTATATAAAAGGAAACAGAGGATGCAATGAGAGATCGAGGAGCATGTACTGATCTGCTCAGGATCTAGTGCATTCACATTGAATGATGACCCCTGGCCAAATAATCCAATGCATCATTCTACTTATCAATGAACACAACAAGATGTAATCTAGGGCACTGAGTGTATTCACCTAAGCAGATACAACGATGATACTGTTAATTGGAATGAAGATTAGCTTAACAAAGATGCCCACAAATCCCATCACCACAAAGTCGATAGCTATGTGGAAAGTGACCTTCATGAACTCTGCTGCACAATCGCTCCATGAAAGCGAAAATGGAGACAACAATCAATAATGAGGAGAAGCTAAATTACTGGAACAGATCCACAAAACTGTCAACCTGACAGACTATACCTTTCTGACTGGGCTTGTGGCAACGTTTAATGAGGCGAATGCTGTCCTGGCCAAACTCTCTCAGAGGATCAACAACCGAATCTATAGCATCCATCTTCTATCAAACAGAAGCGCTAGCTACAATTGATTCTTCAATTGGGGAAAAAGGAAGGTGAGCTTTATCGAGACATAATGGAAATACATGGAAATTCTAAAATTTGTGTAATGCATATCTAAAAGGATTTTGGAACTTCGTATTTGGCAGAAAAAAAAAGGATTTTGAAATTAAGACACCAGTAATTAATCTAAATGCACCACGTATTTGCTTCTAGCACGCCCGATTCTTGTAACCAATCCAGCCCAGGGGACGGTATCTGCTTCGTTAGGTTGAGAGCTGGATCCCTGCAAAGAGTTTCATCTCGGCATTGTCTGTGTAGCCGCCCTGTGATGGTATAGGCTTCAAAAATGATGGCACTCATAGCAACCCTCACATAGTCGTGCGCCTCCTTCACAAACATTTTTCTTGCTGATATCGTTAGGAAGTTGCTCAGGAAGTGGTCTCCATTAAGAACTGGCCCTAGATAAGACCTCCTCTGTCTGAATTCCTACATCATGTAGAAATTGATGAGTGGTCGCACTGACTTTTGAGCAGATCCTCTTGGAGCACTAATCACTACGAAAACGCAGAAAGCAGAGCAGGGCAGAGCAGAGTAACTAGAATCAGCAAATGGAAGAAAGCAACTCCAAAAGACTTCAGCACATCTCTTCCATCACAAACTCCAAATTATGTCCATCACCTCGGTACGCCACTCCATCAAGTGTTAACAAAAAGCATATGTATGCGCTTGAAACCTTGGATGAAAGTGCGTAGTTGGGAATTTTTCCAGACACTGGCCAATCTGACCACTGACCAGCTCCCCTCCGAATCCATCTGGGTTGGGGTCAGTCAAGCAGCAGACCATCAACTCTACGAGGACCAATAGAAAATCAGCTCCACAACTTCGAAAAATTATACACTCAATCCGAAAGTTTCAAATGTTACGGAGAAGGCTTATGGTTTAACTTACATGTCTGGGCTAATAAGAATTACTTAGAAACATTCGAGCTCATTTCAGTCTCGGATGAAGTTTTTGTTTAGTCAGCAAAGGCCAGGCCAGGCCACCCCCGGCCCATTTCCATTCAATGGGTTTGTGTCCGAAACAAAGCCAGGATGGATGGATGGATGGATGGATGGCTGGATCCAGAATGCAGAAGATGGATAGTCAAACCGGACGCGTTTCTGTTTCGTCGAGAAGCATCGACATGAATGCGTTTCCGTCGTTTTCTCCAACGGCTCCTTCCTCTCTCTTTCCCTCCCTCACTTGCAGTTTCTCCCAGTCAGTCCCATCCCACATCTCTCTCGTGTCCTTTAAACCGCTTCTTGGCTGGTATAGACTATACTAGAGAAAGAAGATCGTGTCAGAGGAGCCGATATCCGAAGAAGAAGAAGAAGAAGAATAGATGGCTGATTGGGGGCCGGTGATAATTGCAACGGTGCTGTTCGTGCTGCTGAGTCCCGGGCTGCTGTTTCAGTTGCCGGGGAGGAACAGAGCGATGGAGTTCGGGAATATGCATACCAGCGGCGCTTCCATCGTCGTCCACGCCATCATCTTCTTCGGCCTCGTCACCATCTTCCTCATCGTCGTCGGGGTCCACATCTACACCGGCTGATTTAACTATCAACACATTCAGTATCAAGTGTACTGGTTACTTCGGCAAACCTCTCATACACCTCCGATGTATCCTTAAATTTGTGATTTATGTCACAGATCAAAGTGGCGTTACCGCCAATCTGTAATGGACGCTTGAAACCTTCAAATTCAGAGAATTTTTTCTGCAATTCCCTCCATTCGACACTCGTCCGCGGATGAAAGTTGATTGCAGATTATATAACGAAGTCGGGCGGCGGTTAAGGGAATGCCGGATAAAAGTTGCCGACCTTGCCATGTGGCATCTGTCAAATAAAATATAAAATAAATAAATATAATAATAAGAAGCAGAGCGGACCAGACCGGAATTGGGCAGTCACCTATTCGGTTTACTTAATTAACCTAAAATGTACTCTAAATTCAGTTAATCCATTTAAACCGGCTAATTCTGGTTTGATTACTAAACCTAAATTAACTGATAGTCAAACCAGGTGAATTAAAATTATTTTTAAAATAATCGACCTCGACTTCTATTAAAAAAAGAATATTTATATTATATTTTATTTTTATTGTACTTAAATTTATTTATTTATTGTTAAACTTAAATATTATAACAAATATTTTAAATTTATGTTTAGTATATTATATTTTAACTTATAATTATTAATTATATATTATTATCATTATTTATTAATATACATTTCAATTCATTAAATTTATAATTTAACCTATAAACTTATGATCGTAAATATTGACTGGTTTTTGATCTGGTCAAATTGTAAAAACTATGATAAAAAAAAAAGGTGAAGGTCGGCAAAGGCGAGAGGATGAAGGCAACGTAAAAGTGGACGTGGTGGGTAGACGGAGGATCGAAAACTTCTGCTCATATTGGGCTTGAAGTGAGGCCCAACCGAAATGTCGGGCGTTGAAGCCCATACTGTCAACTCCCTCCACACACACACAAACACACACCCACTCTCTCTCTCTCTCGCGATCTCCATTGAAGCTGAGTCCTGCTCCGGAGCTCTGACACTCACCTTCTCTCTAGAAATGGCGAGTCTGTTCCGTATTTCGAGGAGAGTCCTGAGCTCGACTCTGTCGTCACAGAGCCACAGCTACCTCTCCCGTGGCTTCGCTACCGATGCGTCTAAAGCCATAACGCAGTCGCCGGATCGAGTGAAATGGGACTACAGAGGCCAGAGGAAGATAATCCCGCTAGGCCAGTGGGTCCCGAAGATCGCCGTCGATACGTACGTAGCACCCAACGTGGTCCTCGCCGGCCAAGTGGCGGTCCTCGATGGATCGTCCGTCTGGAGCGGGTCGGTTCTACGAGGCGATCTCAACAAAATCACCATTGGGTTCTGCTCTAATGTCCAGGAGAGGTGTGTTATTCACGCTGCTTGGTCTTCTCCGACAGGTGAGGCCTCTGAATTTATGTATAGCTTTCCTGTAATTGTGGTACCTTAGGGTTTTTATTATTTGCCCCCGTATTAAAAATCTTTCTACCTAGCAGCATCTTTCGCTAATTGGGACCATTCTGCTTCTGGGGGGAAGAGACTTTATCGGGAAACCGCCCTTTCAGCTGCTTTAGCATTTTTTTTTAGCTGTTGAAGTAGAACTCCCTGCCTTGTTTTGAATTATGAACAACGTGCAATATGTTCTAATTTAGCATAATGCAGACATTCATCGAGAGGATGCTGATGAACATTGTGATGCCCGTTCTGTATGATCCTCTGGTTGACATTGCAATAATGCTTTCTGCAAAGAGCAGTTGTCATAAGGCTTCTTCAACTTGAATTTTGGCATCATTGAGGAAACATCTTTGTTGAGATATTGTCAGTATCCCTTATTTTTGCCATGGGGAGGCCTTGATATTCTCCTACTCCATGATTCGAGCTAATTGCTTTTTCCAAGATCACTGTTGTTGTATGAAGGGACCACAGAGAAGTCGTACTTCTTGATCTAGTAAACCACTTTGATCATCTCAATGAATTTCTGCAAATGCAAAGTATGATGTGGAGAGGCTTTGTATAGTGGGATCATCCAGATTTTTACATCCTCTAGCAGATGGTTTGAAATTTATTCTAAAAGAACATATCTCACAGAGTGGAGCTAATTTGTATCTTTTAAAATGTCCCCAATGACTACATTTATGTCTTTTGGTTGATCGGATTGTACCTCTTGATTATGTGTGGTACTGTATGGTCATATCTTCTCTCCTTGTTCCGTATGATAGTAGAACAAATATGATGGTTGCATTCAGTGACACATAATTCAGGGAAAGGTACTTCATGAAAAGGATTCTGTGGGTGTGCCAAGCTTGTTGTTAGTACTGAAACTGGTGATCCAGCAGGGCATCATGCGAGGATATTCTTAGTTTTCGTCTATCAACAAACTTATGTTATGTTTATATCATATTCGGCCCATCATGATCGTCCCAATATACCATTTGAAATTTCATTTTGACGCCGCACTGAATCTGATTATTTGAAGCAAACTCTTTATGTTAACAATTTTAAAAATATTTGAATTAAATGTATGTACAAACTCTGGTCTGATATGTTGCTGTTGATGCATTTACCTGCATGCATGTGCAAAATGGCAATTGAGAGCATGCAAACGTATGCTTCAGCATTGAATGAGTTTTGAATCCAATGATTGGCTTGTGATGACATTACTGGCATGAATAATGATGTATGCGACTTCATCAACACGATTCCTCCATCTATTTTCTGGACTAATTAGAGTGGTGAAGATGCTTGAGCTTTTGTGAAAGTGGGTAACTCACAACGTCTTTTTCTTTAGTTGGGGTTGCAGATGCTTTGTGCACTTGTTTCTTCACATGATTGACTTTCTTATTCCCAATAATTTGCTCTTATTTCTAGGTGTTGTTTTTGCATGTGTAATTCACCTTTCACTGTTTCAGTTAATGATATCATTTTGTTTATCATTTCAAAATAATAATGGGAGTTCTCTTTAATGGCACTTTTACGGAAGCACATATTCTTAGGGAGTTTTTTTTTTCTCTTGGCACCATGATCTTAATAGTGTTGGTTCAGTATAAAAAGTCAAATTGCTTACGTTTAACATGGGGTTGTTAGGTTCCAATATGACTTCCATAACTTGTTTACTGACCCTTGGGGGTCAGGGACAGGCTGATTGAAGGTAGCACTTGGATTTGACTGGTTACAAGTTGCTTTCTTTTGAAGCTGACGAGGACTTCCATTTTAGAGAATATTGGTTTCTTCTAAAAGATTCCCACTTTCAGATGCAACTTGAATTCTGAACAAGTGCAAAAATCAGACTGCAGTCTTCCCTAGAAACCATTAGTTTTATCTTTTTAAGCAATTTATTTATTTCTTTTACCTTTTTTTGTCTTCAGGATTGCCAGCTGAGACATCCATTGAGAGATTTGTGACAGTTGGTGCGTACTGTCTCTTGAGGTCATGCACGATCGAGCCAGAGTGCATCGTTGGTCAGCATTCCATTCTCATGGAAGGTTCATTGATGGAGACCCACTCGATCCTGGAGGCTGGATCTGTTGTCCCCCCTGGGAGGAGAATTCCAGCGGGTGAACTTTGGGCAGGGAATCCTGCGAGGTTTGTCAGGACTGTCACCCATGAGGAGACCCTAGAAATCCCCAAGCTTGCAGTTGCAATATACGATCTGAGCAAGAGTCATTTCTCGGAGTTCCTCCCCTATTCTACCGTGTATTTGGAGGTTGAGAAGTTTAAGAAATCCTTGGGAATCTCCATATGATTGGTCTCAGCTGCTATGTTTTACCTGTAACCCATCCCTATCTCTCTAGTCGTCGGTTTGGATCTTCCCCTAAGAGAAAATAAGTTGCATGGAGACAAAGTAGAGAGCGTGCCGCTTTTCTGCATTATTTATCCTTTTGAGGATTCATTTGCTGCTGTCAGAAGAATTGTTCTGTGCGTTTGATCAAAAAAAAAAATGTACAAGGCTGCGCCTCAACTTGACCGTTGACTCTAGTACTGCACTTCTATGCGGATGTCGTTTTCCAAGCCATGATTAAAGATGTGGGAGCAAGGTGACTAATCAACCAATTACAGCGGTACTGTGTCCCTAGTTTTCATGCCTCTCATTCGATAATGTCTACACATTTCTGAGATGGACGTGTACCTAACATTTCCCCGCGGATGGTTGGGTCCTCGACCTGATGTCTCCTTTCCAACTGGCCTAATATGCGATATGGGAGAGACATGTGGTCCCAAATTCATGATTTCCCGAAGAAAGCGAAGGACTCCTAAAATGATCTAATTGCAGCATCCGGGACCTGCTTTTGGAGTCGCTGTTATCGGGCCAAGCTCATAAAGAATTGACTATGACTCGACCGTTTCATCATTAAGCGTTGTTCGAATGAATATGGGGACAACAGAGAGGTTAATCAGTAGCTGAGGATGGGACCCACATGACATCCCAACCGCCAGCCGTGAGTTCATATGTCCACTCCGGTATGGGGCTGTACATAGAACCTCGTACGAGCACGTAAAGCCACGGCGTTCTGGGTTGCTTTATGGAGGGGGAGAGCATAGCACATGTCTTGATTTATTTAATTTAAAAGCAGCAGCAGCAGCATCAGCCGCCGCCAAAACGCGTACTAGATAAAGAGCCCCGCTGAGGAGTGTAATCACCACTTCCTGGCCAACGAGCAGTGTAGTGCCAGGGCCATGGCGACCAGTACCAGTATCCACACGTAAAAAGTGGTCTATGTTTGTTACGACAACAGTAACTGCTTTTTCGATATGCACCATGATTATTAGCAGGGCATACAGCATGCTTGCTTCATCGCGGAGTAAAAGGGGGGAAAGAGGGAGAGAGCCAGGACCGGAGGTGATTCCGATGACATCAAGTAGAGACTATTCAGTTGAAGATTTCAAGACAAACAGAGAGGTCGACATCCATAGTCCATGTCTTGTAACCACGCACACCATATCGATTCATGGAACCTGCCGTCCCTTTTGCTTTTGAGTTAAAAAAAGAATGTCTTCAATAAGGCAGACAGGTCCGAGGAGGGGCAGCAGTTAATCCCAGTGGAAGGGGAGAGTCTGAGACGTCTCATTCCCGGGCGGTCCGTTGGGTCCCATGTGAAATATTCCTCCGGGGCACTGAATGTTGGTCTCGCTACCGTGACTGGAGACAAGAACGGAGTCCGCAGCCTCTAGACCTTGACTACGATTACCGCTGAGGAGACGAGGTTCCGAGACGAGGGGCCTCATCGTACCAACTCCGGTTGTCTGCATCTGGGGTGATGACAGAAGAGAGAGAGCACAGTCCGAGTCTCGGACTTGCAGAGTCAATAGGCCATCATAGAACATGTCATTGTTCCCGCTACTGCCACCTCCACCACCCTCAGATGGTATGGCGATAGCCCGAGGGAGGAGCGGCTGGGAAAATGACGATGATTCGGGGGCAGCTTGGTGGCCTTGCAACAGCGGGAATTGCTTCTCCCCTCCCCCACCGTAAATGCCCGAGGAAGGCCCAGGAACTAGGCTGTGCACGCCCAGGAACGGCATCTGTTGGTGGTGCTGATTGTAAAGGATCCCTTCCGCATTACTCCGGTTGTCCATTCTGACCCAAGAACAGTTCCCTTCCAGAGCGGTGGAAGGATATATGTGCGGATTAGAGAAGGCTGACAATCGAGCTCCTGAGAGAAAGGATGGAGAGATTGTGATTGGATAGAGAAGAAATCAGACGCACCAGGTACTAGTACCCCATGCACATTGTAACTATCCAAAGTACATGATCATGTGAGATGCAAGCAGAACAGAGTCTTACATCCTAATGCAAATTCCATCGCATACTATTCTCCCAAACACACGGTGAATTTTGCACTAAGCTGCTTATAGTTTAAATGCCTGTATATTCCTCCAAGTATACTGTTCTGTTTCCAGAGTGATAAACGTCCCATAAGCAAGCTACTGTTGACTGACTACTCTCAAGAAGATATATAGGCTTCCATGGAGGATATCTTTGATACGAAATCGTTCATACATTATTTTGCCAAAAGCACCCTCTTTAGAAAGCAAAAAAAGGCACAATGAAAGACTGGAATGGGGTTCAATATTTGGCTCTCGCTCTTTTTTCAAGATTTAGCGGGAAGCTCTAGGACGTGCAATTGCAGACCTTGATAATTTGAGAGGCAGTTCACAGAACGGACCAAGGGGCCTGGCTGAGGCTTCCGCCTTCTTCGGTTGTGGCCTTCGAGGCGCTTCCTGCAACTTCTTTTCCCTTCGTCAAATTCCTCCAGTGAATGGAACCTGGGATTATGCCACAGATAATGGAAGTTTAGAACTCAATGTCGCCACTCCAGCAGGATCAAATGGCTCAACCAGATACTCGTGTTAGTTTAGGAACAGAAAAGTTCATCACTGAGGAGAATACTGCGTCAAAAACATGCTGTGGGGGAGGAAATAACTCCATTTTATTTAACATTCCTTCCTCAGACAAATCAAAATATGCCATAAAACAACAAACATGGTCAAATTAATTGCAAATACTTCCATCAGCAGCATTTATTGTTATCTATTATGAGTATATGAAAGCAAAAGCAGATAAAATAAAAACAGATTCCTAAATTGGGTTCCACCCGTATAAAGGATGAATTGAGATCAACAGATAAAATAAGAGTTACATATACCTGCTACACTGTTGACAGAATCTCTGCTTGTTGCCACCAATTGTGACCTCTGGCGTCTTGGAATGGTGCTCACACACCTTATGCCGCCGGTGGTACTCTCTACAGTTACTGAGGTCAGCACAACAGCCATCGACAAGGCAAGAAACTACCTGAGCACCATCATTGGCGCCTCGAGGTCTCTTCGTCGACCCTAGTGGCGACGAGACCTTCTTGGAGACCACGTTCTCGACCTTCCACTTCCCTGCTGCTGCCTGTTCCTTCACAGGATTGCCCACCTGACCCAGCTTCAAATCGACTGAGAAATCCCCTCTTGCTTCATTGCTCCCGAAGCTACTCGATCCACTAGCAACCTCATTAATGTTTGGGAATGTTTCTTGAGCAAATTCGGGGAAGCCCCAGGAAGGTGCTTTGAGGTTCCAATCCATTGGACTTGCAAACTTACCCACTATAGAGGTTCGGTTCCAAGTACTAAAGCTTCTCCCTTTCAATGAGGAAGGTCAAGCGTAATAAAGGAGGAGGTTTGCCACAAATGCACCAAACAAGATTGAGGTCGATGGTGATGAAATCCTGCGCTCAAATGGCACCAAATGAAGGTGCTGAATCATTATTTCACAGCATAATTCACAAATCCGCGCCGAATAATAAAACAATTGAAAGAAAAGGACGCTACATAGAGAATTGCCGGCTGAAAATGCAGTAGCTGGCGTCCGAGCACCCCAATACAAGCTTAAGCTTTTCTGAGAGTGGGAAAGAAAGAATGGATAAAGGGGCAAACAAAGTGAGGGATGTGTATGGGTGCTCTTTTCTTTAAAGAAAAAATATAAATGGCGAAAAAGTACAGAAAAAAATCCCAGGAAATGGGAAGCTTGAACGAGGAGAAGGTACCATGAAGAAATGCTTAAAGAAAGAAGGCAGCCGCATTAAAAATTGAAACAACCACAGCGAGCATTGAAGAGGTAGTTACAGCATTCAACCGGATAAAAAGGGAGGAGGAGAGGTACTTACAGCAGTGCATGAGGAAAAAAAAAACAGAGAGAAGAAAAAAGGAACATAGAGAGAGGGGGTGTAGAGAGAGAGAGAGAGAGAGAGAGGAAGTGGGTTGCTCTTTCCAGCCATTCACTCCTGACATGGATTCCATTAAAGACCAATAAAGCAGAGGGTATTCATAATTCTTTAAGGTAAAAAGTCTAACATTTAAAGAAAATCTCTAGATGTTATAGAACCGACAGGAAGAGGAGGAAAGGAGGGAGAAGCCACTGTTGTTTTTTCCACTAATACCTCTGCTGCTGCTGCTGCTGCTGCCCCTGCTGCCGGCTAAAAGAGATGCCAATAAGGGGAGGTGGAAGGAGGAGACTCTGGTTTGGTGTGCAGGAAGAGGATAGTGGATAATGTACTAACACCACAACTTGATGCGGAGAAGAGAGAGATCATTGAAAGAGAACTAGGGAGCATCTCCAATCAAGGAACTGAGAAAAGTGGGGGTTCCAAAGTTTGATCTTGCTACTCCAGACTCCCTACTTTTCCTAAATTATTCTCATTTATAACATTTCTTGCATTCTAATTTTTGGGGTGGTTTGAAACAGTGTCTGCTGAGAAAAAGAAAGGCTGGGGATGGGGCTAACAGGGACAAGCTTGTTTGTCCTTTTCAACTTTCCTTCATTTTCCCCCCCTTCTTTCTGAACCCAAACATGATTAAAGAAAGGTAATAGGAGGAAATGGATATGAAAGACCATCAAGAATCCAGAACTATTACGAATCGAATTCACGATTTTCTCTATTCGATATCAAGAATAATTTCACTGTATTGAATATCCTTCCATGTGCTCAAAAATTCATAGGGAAAAAAAGAAAGAAAGAAAGAAGAAATACTGGAGGAGGAGGAAGGAGGAAATGGCAAAAGTGGGGGAAAAGTACAAGGGGGGGTTGGATGGTTATGTGTGACAGGGCATGTGGAGTTGTGTTTCACATTTCATAGCATGTTTTCCTTTTGGCTTCTTTTCTAGCTGGCAAACTTTCTTCTCTCTTTGTATTTACTCCTATTCTATTTTTCCTTTTCGTTTAGAGAGAAATTCCATTCTTGAAATTGGGGAGAACTGTGGATGATAGAGTCTAATATCATTACCATGAATCATATATGCTCTGAGCCAATCAATCCTATTTATGCATGTAATGTAGCTGCAAGTAGTATGCTTTATACTGGGCAGACAGGGTAGAGGGAAACTGAGATACTTCTGACTCGCTTGCTGCTTTCGTTTTTTTTTCTTTCTTTCGTTTTTTTTTTCTTTTTTGGGAGGGGGTCAGTTTTATTAATTAAATTTGGGTATGTCTGCTTTTGCAGAAGCTAAAGCTGTTTACTTTTGAAAGGAAGGTTACACGGAATAAGCCATCATTTTCCAGCTCAGTAGCTGCTGTTTGGGCTGTGTTCTTGAGCCCTGTAAACGAAGAAAACAAAAACAAAAACAAATCCCTTGCATGCCATCTGCTTTATGGTTTTAAACGAACAACTTTTGATGCTGTCTGCTGGTGCTCACCCCTCCACACTCTTAACATCTATCTTACTTTGGCACTTCCTACTTTACTCGGAAACAAATCTGTTTGTGTTTGCGCCGTGAGAAATAGAATTCAGCATGGAAAAATGGTGCAGGTTGATATGGTCCAAAATCTCATAAATTACACTTATTACATGCCCTTAAATGCCGATCAAATTGGTAGGTAATAATAATTCACTTCCAATCCAAGTCTTCTACGTTCAATTATTCTTTTTACTATTCCCCTTTTGATGTCTTTGTTTTCTCCCTTGAAGCTCATCACCTTCAACTCTCCAACTTAACTACTCCCGTCGCCTAAGTGGTCCACAAGCTCAGCCAGAGATCTTAAGGAAATCTTGATTTCACCACGTCTAGTTCAACGAACAATTGGTTGCAAACATAATACGGCCATTTCTTGGTGAGCCCCGAAGCCACCTGTCCTTCGGGAAGGAACGACTGGTACACTAGTTTAAAGGGGAGATGAGGTGGACTTACCTAACTCAGACGAGTCAAGCCCATTGTCAGTTCAGTTGTGCTTGCCGAGAAGGACCATATATTTTATTACAACCTTTCTTTCTAATGCATATCTATGTGGAGCCCGGCTCATTGATGATTCTTGTATTTGGGTTGCTGCCACGTGTCTGGTTCTGCACGGGACAGTGACGATCCTTGTCCGTCCCTAAATAAGATTGTCGGCAATCCCCCTCGTGTTCAAAATTCAAAAAATATCCCACTTCTCTTCCCTTCTAAAAATCAAGTGGTAAAAGAAACTATTTCTTTCTCGCAATCATAATTTTTAAGACTGGATCGGATCGAAAACTAGCTAATATTGGATCTACGAGTTCATGGGTCAGATAAAAAATTCAATTAGTCGAATCGCATATTTAATAGTATAATATTACAAATAAATTGATATAATATCATAATTTGATAATTATTTATAATAAAAAATATTTAATACAACTATCATATTAATTTCAAGTTCAATATTAAATGTAAATATAAGTATGGTAAAATAAAATAAGTACATTATAATAATTTTAATTTTTTTAATTTTAAGTCGGTCAAATTTTTCACTAATTCAATGGCGTTTGTAGGTCCGACCAAGAACTAACTGTTTCAATTAGAACTGAATGTATTTACAATCTAATTGAGTTAATTCTAAAAACCGATTTGATGAATGGCCGGTTCCCGATCGGCCTAGTCCGGTTTTAAAAACTATGTTTGCAACACTATGCATTATTCATGGAAAGAGAGAGGCAGGTGGTTTTAGTTTTCAGATTTTTAAAAATATCTTTTAATAAATATAAAATTAAGTAATGAATAAACGAGAAGTAAAGCTACTTATAATTTGTTATTTCAATCGTATTCAAGTTGACATCCCTTATCCTCTAGTTCCTCGGCTTCGGCTATTTGATGATGTCTTACAGACAGGTATGCAAAGCCTTGCTGGAGGTAGCCGTACATATTTACAAGAGTGTATTTGGATTGATGTAATTGCAATCTTGAAGTATTGATACATGCCCCTCCCATGTTATGTCGTCCAATTTTTGGACGATGTCAGTTGTCTAACACTCTGGAGTTCACTGATACTCATAATATATTGTCCACTAATGGCATTTTGAGCTCATTTTCTGACCACCCTTTTGAATGATCATTGACCATAAGGCAAACCTTTTATCTTGTTCAATACTTCTACAGCATTAATAAGTCAATTCTTGAACTTGCAGGGTGATTTTTCTTGCGTGTCCATCTATGCTAATGTATTCAGTGGTTTCCATGTGGTGAGTAGTCCTGCAAGAACATCATCTTGGTCGGAGTTGGAAGTGTTCACATCGGTGGATATCAGGGAAGTCTCTGAAGAGTCTGTCTGCCAATTCTTTGATCCCACCTGAGAGATTTATAAGTGCAAGAGTCGTGCAGAGCTGTTGTCTTATTCTTCAGAAGATTACAACAGGTCCCGGTGGCCTGTGCTTCAGCTGACCCAAGAAAGATGCTGCCTCAATGTAATGTATAACATAAGAAAGCAATTACAACAGTTAAAAATGTCAGTGATGACTGCTTTTTGGTCCTGAATTGTTGTTCTCTCAATAGACAGGTATCTATGTACAGAAGGTTGCTGATACTGACAGTGATGCATGAATTGCTCCTCTGCAATGTAACAGGTTAATGGAAGTCTTCTTTGGTCCGGCTATAGCTATACATAGAATGAGACCTTGCCTTACCCTCTGAACTTGGGGGATCATTTGTTTGCTATGCGAGGTAGCCTGAGCCAGCCAGAAAATGCCCATAAAAGCGAATCTCATCTGTAGCAGTTGACATATCTAGCTTCAGTACAGGTTTCCACTTAAAGTTCAATGTAGTTGTGGTTAGTTGTGGCACTCTCAACTCCAAGTATATTCGATTCCTTTTTAATGAATTTAGCATCCTTATATGCAGACCTTGCATTTGTTTAACTTGAATCCTATCTGATCCACGGTTGATTTCCTTTGTTCTATAACAGAAACTGATGGATGAGAAATGCTGAAGATCTTCAAATGAGGTGACATTTGATAGTGTAGATTGTAGAGATTCACAAGAGGATATTTTCGTTTATCTGCAGAACTGTCAATACAGAAGGCTAATGTATTAGCCTTGACATTTGGATGTTCTCATGTATGCATAGACTTGGTCTTTCAATAAATCATAATTTGCTGCATTTAATGCTTTATGAAGTCTCCTAATTTTATTATTTTAATGAATGAAGTTGTGTACAGAAGCTTCATGATTAGAAATAATAACAATTGTATATTCAGTTGAACTGAACTGGTTTTGTCATTTATATTTAGTTTATATAAGAGAACTTTCATAGATGTCATTTGAGTTGTCTGGCTGGTCTGAAACTCTTGATTGAGTATATGATTTCGGGCACTTCCTTAAGACCCCTATTGGGCATTATATATGAACTCAAACCCTCTGGTTGAATGCTCATTTCTAACTTTTGCTGGATGTGAAGAATGTCATCTGCGCTGCCCAATTAATTACTCTATGTGCTGATGCAGCACTGATGGCCCTCTTGTTTAATTAGTATGAAAGAAGATAACGCTGGTAGTTTAGTGGTTTCTTGAAGATAGGTCTAACTGATATAATGTTGTACCTTGTAAGCCATTGCTCATCTGTGGAGAAAGCTATAGCAGAGAAAATGTGCAAACTCTACTTTGCTATGAGAAACATGAGATTGATCTTCTTTTGCCAGCTAATCCTGGAAAATGTGAACTATGGACAAACATGTGAAGTGACAATTAGTGGTATTTGTGGCCTTCTGATTGCTATTGATAGTGACCTTGGTTTTCTTTTTCTTTCTTCTTAGTTGAGGTAGTATTGTCAGGCTGCCGTATAGATGTTGTCACTAAGGTCTGGTTGATGTTGCCGCCAGAGTACATATTTTTCTTGAAATAAGGCAGTTCTAGATGATCCTTTCCTCGTATGCTTGGATTTTGGTCCGCCTCTTTTTGGGTTTAAATCTCAATGCTGATAAATTTGTGAATCTAAAAATTATCTTGGATAATTGTGAACAATGTGGGCGTCATTTCAAAATGAGCATATCGGATAATGATCAGAATAGTGGACTAGAAGGCTACGGAACTTGGCTCTGAATACAGCTACTCTCAAGTGACTTGAGCAAAGAGAACGCTGTATGTCTCTGTTTCCTGCATTTTTCAGTGGAGGACACAGTTATAAAGGAATTTCAATTGCAGATCTTTTCCCTGTTCTGATGTGTATGTTACGGTCTGTATGCTCTTAGACTTTCTTATTTTGTCATTTTAATCTATTGAATCTCAAGTTCCCAACGCTTTTGCCTCGCCTGGGGATACAAAGGGAACACGAATCCTCCATGAAAGGTGATGAATGGCTTCCATCTAGTGATTTGAGTCACCATGTTGACATATTGTTTTTCAGGAGGAGGAGACCCATCGAAGAACTGTTTCTTCTTTATCAGTGCTTTTGATGGGAGAGGTGCTGTCCAGAACATATTGAATCCTGATGCACGAAGCTCCACTTGGATCGCCCCAAGCCCATCAAGGAATCTCAAATTGTTGATTTGTGGTGCTCCGCTCTTCTGACCAATGACATGGACCAAGAATCTACAGAACCCGTTTCAAAATTCTGTGGTCGGAGAGGGAAGCCCAAAAAGCTGATTGAATGTATCAGTGGACAACAGAAGCCATGACAGTAACTAAAGGCATGCTTGTTGGCAACAAGAAGAAAACAGAAAAGAGTGATACTGGAGATGGATCATGAAGCCATTCAGAGTTCTGTCGAAGAAAAATGGGAATCGGCACTGGCAAACAGATCATTGCTACACGATCCGAAGAAGGAATAAAGAACTTGAGGTGTTGAAAATCAGTTTTATTCGATGTCTAGCAACCAAATATTTGCATAAATGGCATATAATGAGGACGAACAGAGTATTGGGGTACGGAATGCACCGTCCATCCTTAGAAACACTGTACCCTTAGAGATGTAGCGGTAAACACTCCCTATATAAATGATGAACAATGTACCTTTCAGCACAGATGAATAAGATGAAAATACATTGATCTGGCCCAAAAAACGAAGTGGTATGGGCTGTGGATGGGTTGGATGAGTGGACAGAGAAGGGCGAAGAGCTCGACCATTGGGAAGACTAAAGGTGAGGTTTGATCCTCTTTTCATCATCATCATCATCATCATCATTACCGAGAACGCAGGATAAGAGGAAAAGCATGGAGACAGAGCCTTATCTTCCCCACTGCTAACTCCTAAGTTGTCTTTATTCATCGACTTCTGTCTGTATCAAACGAAAGCCCCCTCTTTAATCTCCTTTCTTATAATATTTGCTAATTAAGATAATTAAACAAAAAGTCAAATCAGGTCATGTCTCCACGTCACACTCCACAAACGATACCATACCACCATCCAAGGTTGTTGCATCTTCCATGGATCAGAGATTAAGAGCCAACGGTGACCAACCCTCCTGCAATTTACTGTTTCTTAAAAATTTTCGGTTGCAGAGGTGGGAAAAAGATCAAAAAGCCAAAAAAGAATGAAGGGTTGTAAAAATTTTGCTCCTAAGAATTCGAATAGGAGATGGGGATGATGCATGAAGGATGGGCTGATGGCGATGATAATAACAGCGAGTAAATGTCTTTTTGTGCGGCTTTACTCAGAGCCGATGGTCCTGAGACATTCTCTCAGTAAGCGAACCGAATGTCACATTATAGAGTTCAGGAAAATAAATGAATAAGAAACAAGGAGAACCAGTGGAGCAGAAACTCACAAAAAAAAAAAAAGGAGAGCAAACACCCACAGCGGCGCCTCCTCTCGCAGTTCATCGAAGCTTATCTTTCCACTCTCTCTCTGTACTTCGACTCAGAGTACCACCATGGGAGAGGTCCTCTTGCCTGCCGCAATTCTCCAACCTCAATCTCTTCAATCCATTTTCTACCTTTTAGTTTGTTGGTGCCTTTCTTTTTTCCTTTTTCATTTGAGTTTGAGTTTTGATTTGTGGGCTGTGCTTGGTTTGGTTTAGGAAGAAAAGAGAGTAGAAGAGAAGAAACAAGCAGCCGTAGGGGAAGCGGGAAACGGGGGAGATGGCGGGAAGGTAGAGAAGAAAGAGGAAGAGAAGAAGCCCGACAAGAATCAGAATCAGAGTCAGGCAGAGGATCATAAAAAGGAAGATGAAAAAGCAGCTGGGTCTGGGGATGATGCTAAAGATGCTAAGGAGCAGGCTCCTCCGCCGCCCCCACAAGATATAGTGCTCGGTGTCTACATGCATTGTGAGGGATGCGCCCGTAAGGTCCGCAGGAGTCTCAAAGGCTTCTCCGGTGGGTGGGGTTGGGTGTAGTTTGATTTCAGTTAAACACAATTAAGCTTATCTTATTTTTTAAGGGTTACTGTATAGAAATGATTTGATTGGGATTTGTTCCTACGTAACTCGTTTTTGCATGTCGTCTACTGATCAGGGGTGGAGGATGTGATAACCGATTGCAAGAATCACAAGGTGGTGGTGAAGGGAGAAACGGCGGATCCTTTAAAGGTGCTGGCGAGAGTCCAGAAGAAGAGCCAGCGGCAGGTGGAGCTCCTCTCTCCGATTCCAAAGCCGCCGCCTGAAGAGCAACCGAAGCAGGAGGAGGCCCCCCACAAGGTTGAGGAGAAGAAGAAGGAAGAGGTTTACATTGAGGCTCTCCCGACCTCCTTCTTACTTTACTGTGATCAATATGTAAGTTCTGCCGATTCTGAGTAGGTGTTCATCTAATAAATATTCATCATTCTTTTGACAGCCCCAAGTGATAATGGTGGTGCTGAAGGTCCACATGCATTGCGAAGCTTGTTCTCGGGAAATCAAGAAACGGATCCTCAGGATGAAAGGTCTATCCTATCAAAGTCGCCAAAGTCTTTGATTGTAAATTTTTTCTTGATTAATCCGCTTGACGCCAAGTGGGTTCAAGAGGTTCATCTTATTCTTGCAATTAGCCTTTCTCAACATCTTTTCGGGATCAAAATAGGTGCAATCTCCAAGCATGAAGCTTCACCCAGTAATACTGATGATCTTATATAATCGAACTGAGCGTCAAAATGCTCAATTTCCTCATCAAGATGCGAGGAGGGAATGGGGAGGAGGGAATGGGGTGATGATGTTTCTCCTCTTTCTTATTGGTCAGGGGTGGAGTCGGCAGAGGCGGATCTGAAGAGCTCAGAGGTGTCGGTGAAGGGAGTATTCGAGGCCCAGAAGCTGGTGGAACATATATACAATAGGACAGGGAAGCATGCAGTGATAATGAAGCAGGATCCTCCGCCGGAGAAGAAAGAGGAAGATGCGAAGGCCGAGGAAGGTAAGAAGGCAGATCCGGAAGGCGGCGGTAATCAGAAGGAGGAGCCGGATCAAGAAGGGAGCAAAGAGAATGGCAATAAAGAGAGCAACGAGGACAAGGCAGAAGATCAAGCAGCCGTGGAAGAGAATAATGCGAAGCTTGAGGTGCCGATGAAGATTAACGAGTTGTACTATCACCCTGCCTTTTACCCTCCATATTATGAACAGGACCTTTACTCTTCATC
This sequence comes from Sonneratia alba, assembly GCA_900174645.1. Taxonomy (NCBI): domain Eukaryota; kingdom Viridiplantae; phylum Streptophyta; class Magnoliopsida; order Myrtales; family Lythraceae; genus Sonneratia; species Sonneratia alba. The sequence goes on from FWPY01000029.1 coordinate 1,605,529, forward strand.
ATCTCCGTCTTCGTCCTCCTACCAGTATTACCACCCTTCTGCTGGTCACCCTCCTGACTACTTCAGTGATGAGAACTCCAATGCCTGCTCCGTCATGTAAAAATTAGGAAAGGGAAAGGAGAAAAACAAACATATATATATATGTATGTTTATGTATCTTAGGTAGGTGAACGGTGGGCCTGTAAGAGTCCTATGCTCCTCTTTGTTTCCTGTTTTCACTTTTTGTCCTGCTCTGCATGTGCTCTGTGTTTGCTTCTGCAAAGGTTGATGAATCTGCAGATAATCTGTAGCGTTTTATGAAAGCTTTTCACTTGTGGATGGGGGGGTTGCCACCTTTTGTTTTTATATGGAGTAACAAATCTGACATATCGCGAGAGACTGAGATAAGAAAAAAAATTGAGAGCTCTTAGATTTTTTCAGATTTTATAACTCAGTAGATTATTAGAGCGTCCAATAGACTGCAATATAACGTATATATACATATAACTAGACCTAGAGATATTAAAGTAGGCAGTCCGGATCGGTTTATAATGGATCTGAAACTGTTTGGTGCCGTCATGATTCAGCCCATTAAGCTAATGGGCTGGTCTAACTACGAATTGTAGTTCATGAATATATAAATCAGCTTGAAACTATTTATAAACGGGTCAGATCGGTTTACTGTTTAGGTCTATTTGACCTTGAACTGCTTTTTTTTAATTATTTAAAAAGGAAAAAAATTTTAAAATTTAAATTTGAACTGAGAAATGTTTAAATATGATCATTATTTACAAGTTTTGACGGTTTGAGCCAGTTTTACAACAATTTTAAACCAGTTCAATGAGAAAATGTGCCGAGTTAGTTTTACTTTAACATGCATAGTTCTTGGACTTAGTCGATAATCATCTTCAACTCAATAAGAGTGGTTATTATAGGATGATTTGGGTCTTGGCCGGTTATTGGTTTTGATGGGCCAGTTTTGGGCCAACCGAGTACATTTAACATATCCAACTCGATCTATCAATTCAAGTTGTGTTGGCATGAGCCACTATTTCCGCTGGCTCGAAAATTTCGACTTGAACGCATTTTTTTCGTGCTTCAAGCTACTTGAGCGTGACCCAAATCAAACAATTTTTTTAAAATAAATATGAATAACTTAATATTTTAAAATAGAATTTTATATGATATAATTCAACTATTAATTTAAAGAAAAATTGAAATAATTATTAAAATGTATTTATTTTTAAAATTAATATTTTTTTAAAAAATTATATAAATATCTTTTTATTATAAATATTTTTTGTGTTTTTGGGCGGAGATGACACGATTTATTTTCCTATCGTGTCGGCACGACTCGATACTCTTTGGTGGCTAGAAAATCCAGTCCCAAGCATACTTATTTCGTACTATGCCCAGGTCATGCCATTTTTTATAGGGCTACATATAACTTTTCATACGTAAATGGGAATTTAATTGGAGGAGACTTGAGCTTTGAGGAAAGGACAACATCCATCGAAGCAACTCTTGGCAATTGACCACACGTCTAGGGCAGAATCCGATACTCCGGCAGGGGAGAAGCGTCTAAGCTCTCATATATAAGCAAGCAGCAGTAATACATCTGTTTCACACCATCGCTGATTATTCCCCGGAAGACTTCAGGCGGGCGAAACTCGGGCTCTCGGTTAGTACCGTCACCAGCCGGCCCCAGTAAGAGAAGGGATCGATCGATCGATCGATCGATCATATGGGCCACTTATGGACATTCGTCACCAACGTGCGTTCACTCGCCGGGTAAATATCATTAACCTGAGCGCTTACCGATTCACAACTTCCTCCAGTTGTTTTCTACATATGTGTATTCACCACAATCTTCTTCATTTTTGATAAATTTCTCGCAGACCAGCGTTGATGCTACTCTATCCCTTGTAAGGATCTTACGCCCAGTCTCTGATCTCTTGACAATTAATTGATTATTTCTACCTATCGAAACCACCATGTTCCGTGTATTCGATCTGCATTTGTGCGTGTAGATACGCGTCGGTGGTGGCCATAGAGACACCAGGGGTAGAGGATGACCAGCAGTGGCTTCCTTACTGGATCGTGTACTCGTTCCTCACCCTGGTGGAAATGATGCTCCGCCCTCTTCTCCAGTGGTAATATCAAATCCTCCCTAATCAAAAGCACAACCAGCACTCAAACATTGCACAGAAATATTCTATTTACGCACTAATTTATACTGGTAATTGGGTTGCTGCAATGCAGGATACCAGTATGGTATGACATCAAGTTAATCTTGGTGGCTTGGTTGGTTCTTCCCCAGTTCAAAGGTGCAGCCTTTCTGTACCAGAAGATCGTCCGAGAACAGCTCATGAACCGAGCAGGATTTGCCGTAACAGGCCAAAACCATTCGCGAGATTGACATTGTACATCAAAATCCGATCCCTTGATTTCCGTGGTACTCCTCCATGAATATGATGTATTCGACAATTTGTTCCATAATAAGTCAGATGATATGCTTAGTTTATCTAATGATTTCCGTATTTGATATTGAATTAATGCAACAATAAAAGTTTTATATATTTGTTATTTTTTACACATAAATCTCATATGTTTCAAAATGTTTCTTCTATTCATACATGTTTGGTTAAGTATTAATTCTAATAATGTGCTGATGTGACAGTTATTTATTGATGTGATATAATGACATATTGATAAATTACTGACATGACATAGTGGCGTATAATAAATTACTGATGTGATATTCTGACGTTACGAAAAATTCTGCTGACATATTATAATACATTACGTCATTAAATGTCACGCTATCAAACTATTATGATTAGAACTCAAATATGTTACAAAATCAAGCATGTAATATTGAAAGAGTCAGTGATGAATATATAGGACTTTCACTAACTTATGGTTGGACTAGTGATTCCCTCACTAGCCCTTCAAATGGGTGATCCAAGCATTGAATCTCAGGTTGTGAGGGTTGACATGAATTTTCTTAGGGATCTCGGTCCGACCGCAGACTAGTCTCGAGGTGTGCTTCGGCTGGCCCAGAAATACTGCGTTGTACAAGCAAAAAAAGAATATATAGGACTTTCATGGTAATTTTCATTGAATCAACGGCTAAGAAGTGTCTTTCCCTTTATCATTATTGTGGCGGCTGCCTCCGGAATATAGGCAGGTTATAATCTTGCTACCACTATAAATGTCAGATATCCAAGCACTCAGTACGGACTTGTCATCGGCGATTATCGTGTGTGATCACCACCGAGAGAGCTTAACGATCATTCGTTTTCATGTCCCCCGGATCAGATCCAACGTTACTTTGGAATCCGTCTAGAAATAGTAGAGGAGTTGAAACTCTAGCGTCGACTTGGCCAGCAATGGGCCATTCCTCGTTGCCCACAACTCCGCCGTTACATCCCCCGGACTCCCTCCTTTTCCTTGGATTAGCGCCCGCTGGCCCATCCATGGTCTGCTTGATCCGACCTCGTGGCAAGGGGGACATTAGCCGATCGGAGACCTCCACGACTACCCTCAAGACCAGAGGTTTTGGATTTAAATGGTTTGCGTAAAATTTTATATAAGATAGAAGAAATGTACGGAGAAAATAGAAAATATGCAATGACTCGAAGACATAACTCAATAGTTCTTTAGTGAATATGATGATAGGGTCAAAAATCGTCACGACCTGGTCCTCTTGTGGTTGCTGCACCGATGACCTGCAAAAGGGGAAATCGGGAAGGCCCCTCTCCAATGCTTAAGTTAGAAATGAATCTTATATGAAATAGGAAAGAAACGTTTCTTCACCTCTAGGGATGGCCAGCATAAGGACTTCCCAGCTAGTACCATCCTCGCCAAAGCACGCTTAATTTCGTAGTCCTTATGGAATTCGGTGTACTAGTTCTTGTATGATCGCACCATTCACGGGACAGAAAGAAACGAGGAAAAAGTAGGAATTCTCTCATGATCTCCCTTCTTGCAATTCATTGGAGTGGCAACCACGAGAGGATTGGGTCATGACGAATTTTTACCCTATCAGAATAAGTCAGAGATTGTAATAGGAGATTTAACTATTATAGACTAAGTAATCAAAGATAATAACAAAATAAAATTTCTAATAGATGTAGCTAATCGAATTAAATCTTATACAAAATAAAGATGATATCTTTGATATCTAAAGTTTCTAATTTATTTGATATCCGATGTTCTTTTAGTAATATAATAATGATGCGCCCCAAGAGGAGATTAGATTTAGGGAGAGCGATGGTAAGGGAGGAAAAAAATGGAACCAGAATTGTTAGAGGAGGAAAATTGATTTTCTATTCCCCTTTCAATGGTAGCAACAGCTTGTCCTTTATACAGGTGGTCAGCAGGTTGTTGTTCTAATGACTTTAACAACCCCATTTATGATATTTATAGAATAGTCCTAATTTAATAGCTTTTTACATTGCCCCCCATGTATTCTCCTAATCTGTTCCCATCATACCCTTGCTCCGGTGACCGATTGGTCCAATGGACGAGGAATTGGATTTTTGCCACCTTGCCTCATTTGACCATTCTATGGTCAAGTACTACACTAGGAGTTGGGCATTCATCTGAGGAAAAGCGATCCGGAATGTCACTGACCTGATGTGGAGGCCCCGGGGCTCATTTTAGCAGTGACACATGGAAACCCGAATGGAGTTTAGCAGCCAGGGGTAGAGCAAGTTTGTAGGCTACAGGTCCTATCCGACCTATGATAAGGAAAGGCCCGTAATACTTTGTAGACAGTTTATGGGGTCGCCAGTCTCGTAAGGAGTGTTGGCGTTACTGTTGAAGCTTGAGGTAGACCCACTCGCCTTCAGTGAATGTTTAGTCCCTTTAGTGTTTGTCTGCTTGGGCCTTCATTCGGTGTTGTGCCTACTGTAACTGGTGCCTTAAGTCCGCTATGATGGCCTCCCTCTAGCTAAGTTGTTGGTAAATTGCCTCTACTATGGAGTCACTAGGTATGTAGGGAATATGCAGGGGTGGAGGTCTCTTGTGTAGAGCTTCAAACGGTGTTCGTCAAATAGCTGAGTGATAAGACGTATTATACCACCATTTAGCCAAGGAGAGCCACTTATACCACTGAGACAGGTATTGGCTAGTAGTGCAGCGTAGATAACATTCCAAGCAGTGGTTGACCACTTTGGTTTGTCCATCGGTTTGCGGGTGATAGGCCGATGACATCTTGAGGGATGTCCCCTATATGCGAAATAACTCCTGCCAAAAATTGCTGAGGAAAAGGGGGTCACAATTACCGAAAATTCTATTTGGGTTGCCATGGAGCTTAAAGACACTGTCCACAAAGACCTGAGCTACGGTGTAGGGATGGTTGAGTCCCAGGAAATGATTGTACTTTGTCAAATGGTCAACGACCACCAATATGGAATTCCTCCCTTTAGACTTGGGCTTGTCGATGAAGTCCAAGCTAACATCTTGGAAGGCTTGCTTTGGAATGGGCAAAGGCTATAGGAGGCCTACTAGTGGACTTGTTTCCGGTTTATGCTGTAAGCAAATTCTACAATCCCTGATTGAGATTGTACGTGTCTCTAAATTCCCTTTTAATAAAATTAAGACTGGAGCCTCTGTAGAGTAGCATGGACCCCCAAATGCCCTCCCACGAGAGTGTCATGATGGAGCTTGATGAGTTGCTTCCGTAGTTCTAGGTTAGCACCAACTACTAAGCAGCCCTTACAGTGTAATTGGCCATCTTGCCAGGAGAACTAGCAATGCTCCTCGACCCCTTCCTCTAATTGACCAATAAGGTGTCTCAATGTCTGATTCGCCTACCATGAGGCTCTGATGTGGTCATATAGGCTGGTTTGAATTGTTGACAGAGCCAAGAGTTGCAGGTCACCTCTAGACACTCAGGATAAGGCGTCTGTTGCGATGTTGTCCTTCCCCTTCCGGTACTTGATCTCGTAGTTATAGCTTAGTAATTTAGTGAGCCAAGCATGTTGTAATGGGGTGTGAAGCCTCTGTTCCAGAAGGTGCTTGAGAGATGGTCGGTGCGAATGATGAAGGGCTACGGTTGTAGGTAGTGCCCCTACTTCTTTACTGCTAAGAGTATGGCCAACAACTCCTTCTCATATGTGGATAAGGCTTTTTGGCAATCCACGAATACCTTGCTAATGTACGCAATGGGACTGCCTTGCTGGGACAAAACGACCCCCATGCCCTAACTCGAAGCATTTGTTTCGAATTCAAAAGTCAGGTTGGGATCAGGTAAAGCCAATACTGGTGCAGTCATCAAGGTTGCCTTGAATTGTTCAAAGGCTGCAGCAACTCCCCTAGTCCAGTCAAAGGAGCTCTTCCTTAGTAGTTCTATCAGCGACTTGCTAATGGTATTGTAATTCTGGACAAAATGCCTATAGTGACTAGCCAATCCCAGGAACCCACGGAGTAGTCTTGCCATTTTCAAAGTAGGCCAATCCCTTATTGCCTGCATCTTTCGAGGATCAGTGTTTACCCCCTACCCTGCGACAAAATTCCCTAGGTATTCCACTTGACCAACTCCAAAGATGCACTTCGACCGCGTGGCATATGGCCAGTTGATCGTGTAACAGCCGAAGGGTAGTCCTTAGGTGTGCCTTGTGTTGCTCCAGATTCCTGCTATAACCAAAATGTTGTCAAAGAACACCAGGACAAACTTGCGGATGAACGGTTTGGAGATAACATTCATCAAGCCTTAAAAGGTAGCCGGTGCATTAGTGAGGCGGAAGGGCATCACTAAGTATTCATAATGGCCCATGTGAGTTCGGAAGGCCGTCTTGTGTATGTCTTCTTCCATCATCCTAATTTGATGATAACCTTCCCTAAGGTCTAGTTTGGAGAATATTACCACCCCACGTAGCTCGTCCAACAAGTCCTCAATGACAAGGTATGGGAAACTTGTCCTTGACGATACCCTCATTCAAGCGGCAGTAGTCAATGCACATTTGCCATGACCCATCTTTCTTTTTTTACGAGTATCACTGGAGAAGCATAAGGGTTGTGGCTGTGTCGGATTATCTCGGATAGCAACATCTCTTGTACCATTTAATACATTACATCTTTTTGAGCGGTCGGATACTGGTATGGTTGAATGTTTACTGGTGGGGTGCCTTCTTTGAGGTTGATCCAATGTTCATGCCCCCCGCAGGGGGGTAGCTATTGAGGCTCGGTGAATACACGCTTGAATTCGGCGATGATGGGGTCAAGGACAGCTAACGCTCTCCTGGGTTTGTTTGACAGCTCTTGCAGTCCAGTCACCTCTGCCAGCACACAAAGGTGTAGTCTTGCCAGCTAGGAGGGGCGGCCCATCAATTGTTCCAATCAACCGCAGTCCACCAGCCTCAACCCCTTATCTGTGTTACCTAGAAGCATATGGTTCATGCCTTGTCTTTGAAATTGCATCCTGAGTTTGCCAAAGTTTCACACAATGTCCCCAAGGGTCCCTAGCCATTGTACCCTAGGATCATATCGTAACTTTCGAGTTGGATGATTAGGACGTCCGTCGCATACTCCTAGCCCTACATTTGCCAACATAAATTATTGCATACAGAATTACAAAGCAACTGACCTCCGTTAGCTGCTATCACGTAGCGTGGGGATATATGGGTGTGTTGGCATCGTAGCTTCCTACTGAGCTCCTCGTTGAGGAAATTGTGTGAACTGCCCAAGTCTACTAGGATCTGTACTTGTCGGTGCCCCATGAACCCTATTATTCTCATAGTTCAGTAGCTAGGACTCCTATCTAGGGCGTGGATAGAGATCCCCAACCTAGATTCTAACTCACAGTCCCCTTCTTCCTCGTCTTTGTCTTCTACCTGAATTGAGAAGGCCTGCTTCCAAGTGCATTTATGGCCTGGTGAGAATTTCTCTTCACACAAGAAGCAAAGCCCCTTCCTCCATCTATCTTTGTACTTACTGTTGGAGAGGGTCTTCACCTTTCTGTTTTCTCCTACCCCCTTATTCTGGTGAGGTGCCATGGCTGATGGTGTAGGCAGGAGCCCCTTCTGGTGGTTTGTGGTAGTGTTTCTAGGAATTTGTGACCCAATTGATGGGCGCCCCATCATGCTACGGTTGTTAGTTACGCCTCCTCTTGGTGCTCCTCCTAAATCGCCTTGCTACCGTCCTATCGCCCGACAATTTGCCTCATGCAACCTGACTAGGCTATAAGGTTCGTGGATGGTCTACAGCCTCAACATCCTTACATGGTGTTGTATTTCCTCCTTAAGGCCCCTTAGGAACAAGCTCACGTCCACCTCCCTCTGACACCTCTACCTTGTTCATTAATCCATCGAATGCGTCCACATGTTCAAACAGCTCACCTTCTTGTGTTAAGTTCTTGAGATCGCCTCAAGGGTCATCGTAACCCTTCAAGCTGAAGCACGTGCTGAGGGCCATCACATACTCCCCCCATTGCACCTTGACACCCCGTCCTGCTCCCGTTTTCATCTACATCTAGTGCCACTGTAGGGCCTGCCCTTCCAAGTGAATGACCACCAGTCGAATCTTTGTCGTTTCGGGAGTTGCATCAAACTCAGAATTGTTGGCACTTGTACAACCATCAGTTGAAATTGGCTCCATTGAAGCGGGGAAACTCCACCTTCCCAACTTGGCTCATAGGAAAGTGAGCTTCGGAATTATGGCCCCGATGAGATCCTAGACCACCTGCTTCCCCAGGCCCTGTTTGGTTTGCCCCGCCATGCTGAGTTCCCAGGTTTCGTAGGAGACTCACCATCTCATCAAACCATTTCTCCATCTTCTCAAATCTTGTATGCATTTCCTCCATACATTGGTCACACTCTCGTAGCAGAGCTTCAAAATTTTTGCTCTCCTGGGCTGCCCTTGTTTCTGTCATCTTGCTATAGGTCCGAGGCCCACCTAGCTCTCTGATACCACTAATGCGCCCCGAGAGGAGATCAGATTTAAATGGAAATAGAAGCGTTAGAGGAGGAAAATTGATTTTCTATTCCCCTTTCAACGGTAGCAACAACTTTTGCTTTATACAGGTGGTCAGCAGGTTGTTGACCTAATGACTTAAACAACCCCCTTTACGCTATTTATAGAATAGTCCTAATTTAATGGCTTTTCACATTGCCCCATGTATTCTCCTTATCTGTTCCCATCATACCCTTGGTTGTAATAGATAAACATTAAATCTCCGACACCCCTTAAGTTGAGCATGTCGAGTAATAATATGCTCATCTTGAGTCTTGATTTCCAAATCATGACTACGATACATGCAATTTCCAAAGACAACGCAACTGATGCTCAATTTACGTACTGTTGACAAAACGGTTAACACTTATTTTTATGTCCTATCAGTAACCTATTATGTATATAACAGATAAAGTAGTCAACACCAATTTTACATCCCACGCACGTATCATGCCGTTGAACCCCAGTTTTATATCCCATTGTAATCGTGTAGACGTGGAGTTATCACCTTTTTATGTTCTACCACCATCGAGACCAATACCATAGGAGCTAACACGGCTTTCGAGCCACTGATCCCTTGCTCGCTCCGTTCTAGCCTCCGCTTGCTGGGTTTTGTTATTTTATATCCTCTCAGCATAACACCTTCTGCATCTGTTTGAATATTCGTGTTTTCACTTGGATTGTAATGGCTCCTATGCATCAGACTTGTCAAGGTCAATTTGCCTTAGTATCACGTCAGATTTCATATAAAGGCAGATACTATTTTCTTGAATGATTCAGCTATTACCAGCACAATTTTTTTACTGAGGCGTTTCAATACCTCTTCCCCCTGAATAATTCGACCTTACCTTGCGGATGGAGAGAATTCACGTTGGGAAAGATTAATCGGCGAGTAATTAACTTCTAGGTGTCATATTACTAAGACAAGAAAAGAATCATACAGCTATTAGAAAGAGTGGATTCACCTTTGGTTTTAAGCCAAGCAACCAAAGAAAAATAAGGAAACAGAAGATCCCATACATGCAGCTAATTGATATGAGCACCCTACTGAGGGGAAAAAGAGAGAGAGAGAGGAGTAGAATATTTTTTTTATTAGATTCCTTTTGTGATAAGATATTTTTGAATTTTAAGTAAGATATATAATTATGGAAATCTTAATATCCGTATCTTGTAGATCATGAACAGTATCTTTTTGGTGGAATGATGAACTGGGAAATCCGACACTGATACGCACCACTCTTAGATAGATAAATAGCCATGTGCTCACCCAAACGTTCCATATAAGAAGTTAGAAAATTCTCCTGAATCTCCCTTGTGCCGTTCTCCCTTGGAGTAGTGTCTGAGAGGTGAGAGTCCGTAAGAGTATTGCGTTCGTGACAGAACTCTAAAAGAGTCGCCGCCCATCCACAGCACGAGGTAAGAGTTTTCTCTGACGTTTCTGACTCTGGCTGCTCATTCTTATTCGTGCTTGCACCTCTTGCGTGATTGGAAATTGTCTCTAGATATAGGTTATGAACTTGGCTATTCGCTTGATTCGATTGGTGGCTCCAAATTTTGAGATGCAACTCGCACGATGATGGATTCCTCGCGCGCGCGTGTGGGTGTAATAATTCCTCGTGCATACGCAACTCTTGATCTACAAGGCATCTGACAGTTCAAGTCGGTGCATTTTGTTTCTTATTTTGGGGGCACGGGTAGGTGTCAAGGGGCAAATTGGCCTAAACTGTCGAGTACCAATTTGGTTTTCCAGCGAGCTCTTTGATGAGGTTGACGAGATGTGGCGTGCGTGGTGTACGCCTGAAAGAGTTGACAGGGAAAGAACCGTAAGAGATGACTGACACAATTTTGTGAGGGGGGATGCCGTTGGGTCTTATATGAATCTCACAGCTATCGCTTGCTTTAGATGCGAGACCATTGTGTGGCCCAGCATCAACCTCATCCGCGAGATGCGGGCATCGAATTTATCTGTCTCAAGGAGAGGATCGATAGCCGAGGGGAGTTGAGCTCATTAGATTCGGCTCAAATTATGATTAATTCTCTCTTAAAAGGGTAAATTATATAATTGGTACAAAATCTTTTACTAATTTAACATTTTGATATAAAATTTTTAAAATATAATTCTGTGATGCATTGCCTTTCAAATGTGTTACACTTTAGTACATTTCGTTAATTTTCGACTAATATTGTTAGTAGTAGTTGATGTGGCAGTATGATGTGGGCACTAATTCGATGACATGTATAATAATTGATGATGAGGTGCTCGTAATAATTTTAAATTCAAAAAAATATAAAACTAAAAAAAAGAGGGAGAGATTTAAGGGGAGTTTCAAACATCGACCTCTTATTTAAAGTAACTTTATCTAACTGTTACATTAAACCATAGTTTTTAAAATCGGACCGGACCGGGAACCGGTCAAGGTATGGATTCATGGGTCGGACCGGAGGTTCAATGGGTTGAACTGCATATTTAATAAATAATATTAATAATATAATATTCCAATAAATTGATATAATATTATAATTTAACTATGATTTATAACCAAAATCATTAATATAATTATAATATTAGTCTCAAATTCAACATAAAATATAAATATAAGTCTAGTAAAATAAAATAAGTATATTATAATAAATTTTTATTTTTATTTTTATTTTTAAGTTGACCGATTTTTTCATCGGTTCAATTAGATTTATTGGTTCGAGTGAGAACCGGCCAGTTCAATTGGATTTGACATCATTTAAATTATAATTGAATTTTTTTGTGAGAACCAGACCGGGTGGGTGGCCGGTTCCCGTTCGAACCGATCGAACCGGCCGGCCCGATCCGGTTTTTAAAACTATGCATTAAACTTAATATATAAATTTTTTTATATTTATTATGTGTTAGTTTCTCTTTTATCTTCTTCTTCACAAAATTCTAAGAGAAGAAATTGCCTACATGGGTGAGGAAAACGGATCAAGGCCCCCAACGGTCCCCTCCCTCTCCGACGAGGCCGCTAGTGGCGCGTGGACCTCCGCCAGAATGGGTGAGGGCCATGGGGAGTCGTGAATTAGTCTCTCTCATCTTTCTCTCTCATATAGATTTTAAAAAAATTAAGTTGGGAGACCGGTAAGAGCATATTCTCATTGGCTCCTTTCTTCGACAACCTCATCGACTACTGGACATCTCTAGTGAGATTGCGAGAGGGAGGGAGCTGATGGCGAGCCGTTGCTCACGACTTCCTTCGTTCTTTCATTGCTTTTTTAAAAAAAATTTAAAATATTAAAAAATTATTTAGATGCTACATCAGCATGTATTATTGAGTCAGCAATTATGTCATATTATCCCATCAATTACAATTAATAATATTAGTAAAAAATTAATCAAATATACTAAAATATAATATATTTTAAAAAATTATTTTTTAAAAATTTTATATAAAAATATTATATCGATAAAATATTTTATAACAATAGTGTAATTTATACTCAAAGTACTCAATATGCTGATGGAAACTAGTGATGGTATACCACTCGGACCCACATTGAAAGGGAAGGATGATGAACATTCCTCTCTCTCTCATGTGGGTCCTTTCATGGCCAACTCCAGAATAATGAGGATTCACTCAGTCAACTGTGTTAGCCTCATCGGTTCCTACCTACTGCTATGTGACTTTTTGAAATTTGAATCTTTGATAGCTGTTTTGGAATAAAGTGGCTGGAAATGCCTCATGTATAGTAATATGATTTCAAGAAACATTTTTGTATGGAAATTTTCAATTCACTTCCTATCTTAGGAATACATACTTAATATATTTTCTTATAAAAAAGGCTATGAATGATATGGAAGGTGTTAATGAACCTACATTTGGTTGATTCTCATGTATTTTGGAAATCAACAAATATTTTTAATTCTAAATATATATTACAAAAAACGAAGTCCTCTTATCTATCTTCCACAAAAGACTGGAGATGGCACGACACGATACGGTGTTACGTATGCCTAGCAATTTTTAATACAACACATGAGCTGACACGACATGAGATAGAGTTAAACGAGTTTGGATTTATGATAAACGTGTTTTGTGCCTGAATGTGTTGAGCGTATGTAACATGTTTAAATAATGATGTGAAGACATGCTGCTGAACTTGCGTAGTATGATAAGACTGTATTGAACTTATTAACTAGTTTAATACGTTTAAGTGTGTACGTGTCGTGTTTACTGTGTCAATCGATGTGGATGGATTAAACGGGTCGTGTTGTGTCGTGTTGTGTTAACTCGTAATTAGACGAGTCATGTTACGTTTCTTACCCATTTAATAAATGGGTCATGTACGGGTTAAAGATTTTCGACATAACCCCATTTAGACATGGTACAATAGGGATTATCGAGCCTAGGCGTATGGCTCAGATTGGTTTTTTTTTTGTATAAATCGCCGGTATCTAGTGGACTTTGTCCAACTGACTAATCCGGATTGCCCCGGGTCGACCAATTTAAGGGGTTAAGAACTCTCTGCCGCAGGTGGGACTCGAACTCGAGTCCTCCCATTGGGATGATGAGTGCCGAACCACTCGACCACGCTCACGGTGGGTTATGGCCCAGATTGGTTAGCCTTAGGAACCGGACCCAAAATTAGGCTAACAACGTAGACAAACAATTTATGAGAAACATTATGGTGTTTAATTTGAGTATTACATGATTAAATAAGAATTTGAATGATGATAAAATTTTTATAGATTATTTACGATTTTACTATATTAAAATTATGATTAATTTAGAGTTAAATTAGTGATTTTTTTATTAAACTCTTAAATAGATAATTCAATAATTGAATCTCATGTTAAGAGAATTGGTGTGAATTTTTTTAGAAATTTTGACCGAATCACATATCAGTTTTGATTTATTATTCGGCTGGTGCAAAAATATTAGCGGTGAAAAAAAAGCTAACCAAACTGTCCTTTGCCGTCACAGGCCCCGATCTGTGCAACTACGGCCCCGATCCCTGCTCTAAAAATCTCCCCGACCAGCCGCGTCTTCTCTCATTTACCCTTTCTGCTGCCGGTTCTTTCACCGTCGGATGGACCCTCGTGTGAAGAAGGAGCTCGCCGAGGATCTGAGCTCTCGGAGGCGGGAAGTTTCCAGCCGTAAACAGCCGTTCTCCTCCGTCTCGGTTATCGATCTCAGCGACGATGACACCGGCAGCAGCAGCAACAGTGACTCCGCCTCCGAAGATGGAGGTGAGGGCCCTTCCAAGAGGAGGAAAATTGGAGCTGTGGTACCCAAGGGGTTCCTCGCGCCTCTTCCGCTCGCAACTTCCAGGGCTCAGGAGGCTTGTTACTCTCCGTCGCTGGAGCCCGTCATGCAGCTTCCACCGGCCACGAGGGGCAATGCCTATGCGCAGACTTCGAAGCAGTTCTGGAAAGCCGGGGACTATGATGGTGGCCTCTCCTCTGACTGGGCTCTGACTTCAGGTGCTCTTCTGTTTTGCTTTCACTCGTCACCACCGAATCTGCCGTTTCATCTCGTTTGACCATGCATTCGGTTAGGCTATTCTTGTTGCTGGGGGCGAAGCCAGCGTTGTTTCTTCTCTTTGCGTGCAAGGTCATAATATAGTAAATGGGGTCAGCGGCTTCGCTTCTGGTGAATGGGCTCTTCGAGATGCAGTGTTGGCCTCGTTTGCGAAAGGAATCTGTCCTGTTGGTTACCGTCTTCTTCACCAAGTGTTACTGAGTTTCTGTTTGCCTTTTTGCCCATGTGCCCAGTTTGGCTACTTATATATTAAAAAAAAGGGTACCCAGCTTGGCAACCTTCGTCCATAGAAGGGCAGAGCTTGGTTGTCTAGTAGTCCTGAATTTGTTTTTCAGATTAGCTCCTTTTATCCTGCTAGGACAGTTACAATCTGGGCTGTTGCTTACTATCATTTTAGCTCCTGCTGAAAGATGCTTCTGTATTTTGGATGGAATTGCTTCTAAAGAAACCTTTAGTCCCTTAAAAGATATACTGTGTTATGTCGCCATTTTTTCTGGGGCTTCAGCTGGCGTTGCATATTCTTCCCATTTTTCGATGTTTTGGGTTGGGCAAACTGGGCATGTGAAGTTTTGGCATGAGGTCTAAGTGGCTGGCTTTAAGTTATGATCCTATTGTCAGCATTTGGGGTTTGTTGGATTCACTCTTACCAGACTCAATCATATCTTCTGAGGTTTACAAGGAAATTCTGTGTAGCTTTCACTGAACTAGTTGATCTATAGTAATATGCTATGCTTTCTAATAACATTTTTGCTCTGAGATCCTTGCTTGGCATTTACTTGTTCACATTATCTTTTTCATATACTTCAGGTGGCATTGACCGTGTAAGAGTTCATCCCAAATTTCTTCATTCGAATGCTACCAGTCACAAGTGGGCTCTTGGAGGTATATATGATGCGTTTTTCTTCATTTTGTTTATATTTCATAGTTAAGCATCAATAGCACTGATCAGGGGTAGCAATGCATCCTTTGCAGCTTTTGCTGAGCTTCTTGACAATTCATTGGATGAGGTATGTGAAGCAGTCATCTTCAAGGTGCAAAGTTCATACTTTTAGTCTGCTGTTTAACAATGCAATTAATTACTGTTTTCAGGTTTCCAATGGGGCAACATATGTCAATATAGATATGCTTGAAAATAAGAAAGATGGAAGTAGAATGTTGCTGGTTGAAGGTCGGTTCATTTTTCTCTAACATAGTATCTAGTGCATATGGTTCGTTCTTGTTCACCTTGTTGGTATGTACATATATTGAGCCTGGACATTTTTTGCGAAGCTTAAAAATATATGATTTCATGCACCTTGTTGGTGCAGAGATGATAGAATATCATTTTTGAATTCTCAAAAATAAGTGGGACAATAAAAATGTGGGTTGATGGTAGCCTTTCTAGTATTGAGGCATCAAGATCTGTTTATAGTGATTCATTTTGGTAGGAAGCTGGCCTTATTAGCATCTACAGGGGATATTGCATGCCACTGCAGTCCTTGGTGGAAAATTTGTCTCATCAATGAATTGTTTTTCGCTTTGTGGAAGCATTTTAGCTATGACTGCAGAGAACATTTTGCTCTTAATTCTTGCAGATAGAATGTGCTGCAACTTACCATAGAGATTGCATTATACAACATATCTGTAGTCTATTACTCTCTCTTTTATTATCATTGGGCTTTGAAGTTATAAGAGGTGCTGTGAAGATATGCCTGCATTATGTAGCTGTAGTGGATACTGCTTGTTGCCAAGTCCGTGAACTGTTTTTCACTGATAGAGAAAAGATTTAACTTCCTCAACTATGGCATTATCAATGAGAATCATCGTGGTGGTGACCAGTAAATTGTTAAATGCTATAGAGCTTTCATATCATGCTCTATCTATATCTATTAACTAGTAGATAACGTAGGACTGCATTTTCCATGGCATACTATTTTGATACTCATGCTTATTAAGAAACTTGTCTCTAGATTGATGTGCTTTTTCTTTGTCCCTTAATTGTAGATAATGGTGGTGGCATGGACCCTGATAAAATACGGCAGTGCATGTCTCTGGGATATTCAGCAAAGAGCAAAGTGGCCAACACTATTGGACAATGTAACATACTAAAACTTAAGAAAGGCAAGATGAATGCTTGTTTCTCCAGTTGAAATTATATCTTTTGCTTGTTCTATCAGATGGCAATGGTTTCAAAACAAGTACCATGAGGCTTGGGGCAGATGTGATTGTATTCTCAAGATGTTGTGGTAAAGGTGGAAAAAGGTTTGTGTTTTGTTAAACACAACTGTCATCTAACTTCCTTCTTCAGCGTATGTTTGTCTTGACATAATGATCAAGACATTTTGCTGTGTGTTCTAGTCCTACTCAGAGCATTGGGATGCTCTCTTACACATTTTTGAGGAGCACTGGTATGGAAGATATAGTAGTGCCTATGGTAATTACCTGCCTCTGGTCACTTTATGCACTGTATTGTTCCTTTAAATTTGAGAATCTGGTTGATGGTGTTCCATGTGATACATAAGTTTCAACAAAGCTACCTGTATTTTTACCTTCATTAATGTAGCAATTCAAACCTCTTTTTCCAACACTCGGCTAATTCTTATCCTGTGTTGATGATTGAGAAGCTTGACTATGAGAAACGAGGAGGATGGAATCAACTGAAACGATCAACATCTACTGATTGGAATAAAAATGTAGAAACTATAATTCAGTGGTCTCCATTTTCCAGTGAAGAAGATCTACTACGACAGGTACCTCCTTGAAAGATTTCTTTGCCATCCCTTCCTGCTCTTGTTAAGTATATGCAATATCTAGTTTTCCTGTCCTTTATTAACATATCTGTTTGCTCTATATTGGAAATATGTGATTTTGGGGCTATCTAAGTTTGAAACTATTTGCTGACCAATTTAGATATTCCCAGATGCAAGCGTTAAAGATATGTTGAGTTGATTGGTCTATTTACTATAAATTGGAAAGTCTATCTTATGGTTGACCTGTTTGGTGAATTACCTGGATGATCCTATATGCAAGTTTTATGGTCAACTCGATTATAATTTTGAGCTGATATTTGTTTAGGCTATTTGAAAGCTTGAAATTTGCATCGAATGGGAAAATATCAAAATCTTACACATGCATTTGTTAGTTATCCTATTGATTTAGGGCAGATGAACATTACAAGTTACAGCTCATTAAATTGTGTAAGTAAAATTTTGTTTGGGTTATCATCATGTGCTAAAAAAAGCATTGAATTTCTGATACATTATTCGTCACTGCTTGATTCTGCTTAGCTTTACTGGAAATATTGTAGGATTGCATAGTGTGAGCAGCTATTTTTAGCTTGAATACTCTTGTCTGATAAAGTTTGCTTTCTAAGGCTGACTCCCATTGTTAATCCTTCTCTGTAGTTTAGCATGATGGAAGACCATGGTACACGTGTAATCATATACAACCTTTGGGAGGATGATCAAGGATTACTAGAATTGGATTTTGATGCTGATCCACATGTACGTTATATTTGATGGTTTATATTCATTTCCCCTCAGCATATCTTGTTGTCTTTGATGAATTTGACATTCATGGTATATGGTGGTTCAGGATATTCAACTGCGTGGTGTCAATCGGGATGAGAAGAATATACAGATGGCTAAAAGATTTCCCAACTCTAGACACTACCTGACTTATAAACATTCTCTAAGGGTATGCTATAGGGCCATCTCTCTGATTTTCTTCTGATGGCCTTAGTGGATGGTTATTTTGCAGCCTTTTTCTCTGTACTGTTCATTCTTTATTAGGTACTGACTTATGTCGATCGCAATTTTATGCTAATAGAGTTATGCCTCTATTCTTTATCTGAGGCTTCCTCAAAGTTTCCGGATGATTCTTCGTGGAAAAGATGTTGAACATCACAATGTAGTAAATGATATGATGCTGTCCCAGGAGATCACCTATCGGCCGCAGCCTGGAGCTGATGGGGTCCCTAAAGATAATGTAATCTTTCACAATTTGGTTTTCAATCGTGTTTCTGCCTTGGCATATATGATACTAAATTATGTGTTTTTATATTCAGATGGCTGCTATTGTGACTATAGGATTTGTGAAGGATGCCATGCACCATATTGATGTGCAAGGATTCAATGTATATCATAAGAATCGCCTCATTAAGGTCTGCTTCTACTAAGAAATATCCCTATGTGAAAATGTTAGTTGCAATTTGGGCAAAAGTTGCTCATTCAAGTTGTTGATTTCTTCTTTAACTAATCATAGTTAAGAAGAATAGCCACTGGGATTTATCCATGGGACAATTGGTAGATCATTGTGGTAAATGGCTTATTATTTGCATCTTGAGGTCATTTTGATGTGTAGGCTTGAATATATTTGTCTTGAAAATTCTTCATATGCTCTGTCCAATGTTGTTCTCTCTGATGAGTTGAGATGTCACTGTCTTTCTACATATGATGTCATCTTATCAATTGCAATCGGAAATCACGAGTAGTGACCAGTGAAGTTTTCATTTGCATGCACCTTCAGTTAAAATCTGCTTTCCCCTTTCTGTGGTGGAGATTCTGTTATTAGTTTGAGTTTTTTTACATGCTATATTATCTTTATATCAGCCATTCTGGAGGCTCTGGAATCCTGCTGCATGTCATGGTCGTGGAGTCATAGGTGTGCTCAGGATGCTGGTCTGGCTTGATTTTCACTGTTATTTGTTAATCTTTACTTTCCTGACAGTGTTCTCTCTGTGCTCTCAGGTGTTCTTGAAGCTAATTTTGTTGAACCAGCTCATGATAAGCAGGGCTTTGAACGAACAATTGTTCTTGCAAGACTTGAAGGACGTCTGATACAAATGCAGAAGAATTACTGGTATGCAGTTTCTTTCTGGGGTTCTCTGAAAGTTGTTTATTTACCCCTTTGGTCATTCCTCTTAGTCTGTTTTCACTAATTTATATCTCTGGATTTCATAGGCACACAAATTGTCATAGAATTGGCTATTCTACTCCTGTTAATAACAAAGCAACCAATGTTTCTACCAGCAAAGGTATGCAAGAAGTTTAGGTTTTGATTGGATATGATAATTCTGACCAAACTTTACTTTCTTAATAACACCCTTAATGGCAAGTTTGGTAGCTTGATGTGAAAACAATGAAAAGTACATATAAAGGAAGAATTGATGAAGATAAAGAATGGAATATTTTCATTGTTTCTTGTATTTTATAACAATTTGTTTGGGGGATTATAAGAATCCCATGTTATGATCGGCCTTGGCCCTGTCAAGGTTATGATTGTCCTTTTGACTGTCAGATCTCAGTCTTGTAAGGCTGCAAACTTCAGCTTTATAAAAACAAGGCTTCATCCCAGCAGATTGACAGTCAGAAGGACATTCATTTCCGGTCCAGACATAAAGTTGTGGCCATCTTCACTACC
This sequence comes from Sonneratia alba, assembly GCA_900174645.1. Taxonomy (NCBI): domain Eukaryota; kingdom Viridiplantae; phylum Streptophyta; class Magnoliopsida; order Myrtales; family Lythraceae; genus Sonneratia; species Sonneratia alba. Next base: position 1,625,376 of record FWPY01000029.1, read on the forward strand.
ATGGTTGCCTACATGGAAGATGGCACATCTTTGGCCATTAAATTCGAGCTGAAGGCAATGTCAACATGTTGATGGCCTTGTATGTTTGACCTATGGCTGTCAGAATGCCAATTAAAGTTTTCTGGGTATAGCTTATTTTTGAAAATTATTTGGGCAATTGAAAATAATATGCAGTGAGAGTATTTAAGACACCTGCCTATCTAGCTCAGGTAGGCAATATAAATACCAAAATTTAGGATACCCCCTTAACTCCGTATCCTCCAGATTCAAAATCCCATCCCAGGCAATTTTATTAGACCTGGAATTGTGCCAAAGTTGACACGAACATTTTCTAAAATCATTTTTTGTAATCTCTTGAACAGATCGTTCTCCTGGTAATATTCCCCATATGTCTACTACCAAGTCTGCAAGCCATTCTGCGAGGAGTGGCAGAAATAATATTTCAGATAAATTATCTTTATGGACAAATCAGAGGAAAGATAATTCCTTCGGCAGGAAAAGTGTGGTGAGACCAAATGCATCTGAGCCTTCTTCACTTTCTGTGGAGTATCTTAGTGAGAATGATCTGCAGGTTTCCCAATCCATGGAGAATCTGAATGGCAGTATTCAAGAGACATTTCCCAAAGAGAGATTATCTGGGAAAGATGGTGCAGGGGTGTCACCATTTCATGTAAATTTGTGTAGAGATGGCATACAAGATAAGGTAACATTTGCAACCTTCCATTATTCTTATTCTAGTTCAAGATCATGTACAAGAAAGTCCTTCTTGGTAGCAAAACTAAAGTCACTTTCCCACTTTGATGAGATGCTTTGCCAAAACGATTGGTTAAAATGCAGGTGAACAGAAGAGTGTGACCCCTACAGAGCATAAACATTACAATGTATAGTTTTAAGTCACAAACCTTTAGAGCATTGACAGTGTCATCCTGTTTATGGATTTAACCGGTTATGCTGGAGTTAGATAAATTTGATCCCGCCTTTCACTCATGGACTTCCTCATGTGTATTGGCTAGAAGGAAAGCATGACTTTGTGACTCAAAAATGATGGATTGGCCATTAAATTTAGGTTGTTTCATTATGTTGCAGGGTAATGACATGGAACTGTTGAGACAAGAGAATTGTGAGCTGTGGGAAAGGTGATTACAACATTTCCATAGAAACAGTGAACAATTTATTATATTATGCTCAAGTATCTTTGGCACAAAAGTGCCGCTATTTACTCTTGACTTGCCCCCTTCATGTAGGTTGAAGAAAATGGAGAATGAGCTTCTGTGTGAGTTGCAGCATGATTTAGAGTCTGAAAAGGAGAGATGTAGGACACTAGAACGACAGGTTAGTTCAGATTTCATTTTTGTAAGCTAGTCCAAAAATTAGTTTCATCCTCTTCTTCCAGAGAGTAGACTGTCGTGGAAGTAAATCTGTGTGCTAGGCATGGCAACTGGCATTCTTTCCCTAGCTCGGTGTTTTACCGTGAATACTAACAGCCCAATCTTTTCACCAGCTCAAAGAAGCCCAACAAAAGATTGAGCAAGTGACTAGGGAGCAAGAAACACTGATTGAAATATTTTCAGAGGAAAGGGTGCAGCGGGAAGCTGAGGAGCAGAACCTGAGAAAGAAATTAAAGGTTTCTTCCATCCCATGACCGGCCTATTTTTCCTAGTCTTCTCCCTGCCCAATCTCTCTTCCCCACTGCATGGCACCTAAGTATATGGTTTCTTACTTTTTTCTGCAGGATGCTTCTAATACAATCCAAGACTTGCTCGACAAGGTACGAGTTTTGGAAAATATGAAGTCTCGTAACCAAAAATCCGATGCCTGAGCATGGTGACGAATTGCCGACCTGCTGCTAACCTCGTGCTCATGTTGCCAGCATCCCCAAGTCTTTGAAGGATTTATTGGGTGAGGCTGATGGGGGAGTTACCAAGTTACAGAAGGTGTGTAGGAGGTTATCTTTCATTGGGTAGTTGCCATCTGATACTTGCTTAGTTCAAGTAATGCAATGATCTTTCACTGGAGCTTTAGATTGACTCTGGCAAAAAATTAAAGCAGCATGAGGGAGAGGTCTTTCTCCTCCCTGGTTGGCACTACTAGCATGTAATTATTGGTGTAATTTATGCAAAATACCGAGGTTTTAGGTTGTTTATTGCCTTTCTTGTGGACACATATTCTCTCCATCTCCCTCTGCATATCACTTTGGCAAAAAATTAATATTTTCTATATCTCTTTATTTTTTTTATTTTTCTTTTATTTTATTATAGGCTCATGATATCTTATGTAATTGAGAAAAAAAAAACTGAGTGTGAGTTGATAATTCAGTCTTATTCCTCCACCTCCCATTCCACCACATGGGTCCGCCTCTACCTGGGCAAGGTCTGTGTGATGGCATTATCCCATGAAAATAAAGAAAATTTAAGCTTTTTTAATTATCAAATATAGGAAAAACATTAAATTAAAAATAAAACATAATCAAAGAAATGAAGCGTCAAACTGAAAAGGAAAAAAAAAAGGTTAGAATCCAATGAGGATAGCAATTGGGCTATAATTTTATTGGTCAAATTATCGCGTAAGCAATGACGTGGGGGGCACAGGATAATTTCTCAACTGGCTGCGCCCGCGGTCTGTCCTCTCCATCTCACCACCTCTCCCGCTCCCTCTTACCATTCCTCTCTTCCCTCCCGGCCCCATCTTCGGTTCGAGGTCTTCAAGCTTCTTTTCCTCGGGATCTCCCTGTCGATTCAGTGTGTTCAGCCTGATCTAATCGTTACCGATTGAAGCCTCTCTGTGGCGGAAGGGAGGGATCCTCCCCATCGGCAGATCCAAATGATAACCATCCCTTATCTGACCGCTCTGACTACGTATTTTAGTTATGGGTTGCTCTTCGCGTTTGGCCAATTCCGCGATTTCTTCAGGAAAATCTTCGACTGGTGGAAGTCCACCGACCTTCAGGTCTTCTTATTTGCCACGCTTTGGATCCTCCTCCTGTTTCCCCTTAGAAATTGTTCTGTGACCTGGTGTTTTGTTTGGGTGTTCAGGGTTATGCGCCGATCTGCCTGGGATTAGAGGACTTCTACACCCGCCGCCTGTACCTGCGGATTCAGGTGCTTCTATCTGCTCGACTGTCCCACATCTCTCCTTCTCATGCTTCTAGCTCATCGATGTTAGGAACCCGTAATTCCGAGCTGAAAATTATTAGTTCGACACATTTTTACACAAACGCAACCTCGAACCATCTTCACTTGTGAAATGGGAATTGTTGCCATCGGAAAATTATTATTTATTACATCTGCGTTGTTATTTATTTAACGGTGCAATCCTTCCTTCTTTACAGGATTGTTTTGGAAGACCCATATCGAGTGCTCCAGATGCCTGGATTGATGTGGTCGAGCGATATTCAAATGATAATAACAAGACCCTAATGTGAGCGCCTGCCACTTTAGCTTGTTTATCGTTATCCTTTTCCACAATATCTGATGTTCAATTTCTGAATTGCTTCATATTCATCGCACATTCTATGTTTTGGTTGGAAGCCTGGAACATGAGGTGAAATTAGATACGAATTCTGACTACCTGGACAGGATAAGCAGATTATTTGAAGTGTCTTACCTCTCGATATTATTCCTATTTCCTGAATGATATGCACCTCTGTGCAGACGAACCACTAAGTCAAGCAGGTGTCTTAACCTGGGTTCTTACAATTATCTTGGGTTTGCTGCGTCTGATGAGTACTGCACGCCGCGAGCTATCAAGTCACTGAAGAGGTTCTCACCGAGCACCTGCAGTAGTCGGATTGATGGCGGTATGAGATAGTAACCTACAGGGTGTCTATTCCTTGTCCTGCCTGCTATCCTCTCACCCTTATATATCACCAGGAACCACATCCTTGCACAATGAATTGGAGGAATGTGTTGCCAGCTTTGTAGGAAAGCCAGCTGCTGTTGTCTTTGGCATGGGCTATGCGACAAACTCCTCTGTCCTTCCTGTCTTGATTGGCAAGGTAGCTAACTAAACTGTTGTTAGAATGCTGCTATAGGTGAGTTTTGTAGCGGGAACTAAGAGTTTTTATCTCCATTTTTATATGCAGGGAGGCCTGCTTATTAGCGATTCATTGAATCACAACTCTATTGTCAATGGTGCTCGAGGCTCTGGAGCTACAATTCGAGTTTTCCAACATAATAGTGAGTTCCGATTCTAGATTAATCTCTTCCAAAAAAATGCAGCTCCATAATATCTGCCTTACTGTGGAAATAATCTTATTTCCAACATTTGCTTCAGCACCATCTCACTTGGAGAGTGTTCTGAGGGAGCAAATTGCTGAAGGACAACCCAGAACACACAGGCCATGGAAGAAGATAATTATTCTTGTAGAGGGGATATATAGTATGGAAGGGGAACTCTGCAAACTTCCAGAGATTGTTGCAGTTTGCAAGAAATATAAGGTGGTTCATTGAACTCACGATGATTCTAATGTGCTTGACTTAGTCTTGGATAATTATCAAGTACATATGAAATTTCAGGCCTTGATTTTTTTCCTCCCATTTTGATATCTGCTAGGCTTACATTTACTTGGATGAGGCTCATAGTATCGGTGCAGTTGGAAAAACAGGAAGAGGGGTTTGTGAGCTTTTAGGGGTTGATACTGCTGATATTGATATCATGATGGGAACTTTCACTAAATCATTCGGATCATGTGGTGGCTATATTGCTGGATCAAAGGTACTCTGCTTCATACCTCTTTTGATGTCTATTCCATTGCTTTCCCTCGCCTTTTTGCAGTCCATATATTCATTGAAATTTAAATCTGCAGGGCTAATTCTGGAAATAACCATTGCAGAGAAGCAATAACCTGCTTTACTGATGCATAATAAAAATTAATCTGGCTTCACTGCTATATCTTCTCAGGCCTCTATTCTATTATAGTATATTATTCTTTTTTGGGCAGGTCATCATTGTTTGTTTGAGTGGAAGATTTGGTGGATCTGCTGTTTTTGTTTCCTCTAATGTATGTACATATGTTCTGGCTTTGCTAACAGGAGCTTATACAGTATCTGAAGAACAATTGTCCAGCTCATCTATATGCCACTTCAATTTCTCCTCCAGCTGCTCAACAGATTATATCTGCTATAAAAGTCATTCTTGGAAAAGATGGTTCAAGTAGAGGTTACAAACTTGGACTGTGAACTATGGTGTCAATAAAAGCCAAACAACTTAAAAATTTGCTCTCTTTTTTGGCGCTGAAGTGTTTATATTTGCCTCTAAGCCCCCTATAACTAAATTAAAGAATTATAATCCAATAAGTTGAATGTTGACTATCTCGAATGTAACATATAAGAAAGAATGACTAGATTATAGAGCCAAGGCTTCAGATGCCAGATGGAAATGCCATGCATAGGATGGGGATGTTGCTTGGTTGTAGTAAAGTTTGCCAATATTTTTAGTTCCTAATTTGGGTTTGGTGGATGCAGGTGCTCAGAAACTTGCAAGAATACGCGAGAACAGCAACTTTTTTAGATCAGAGCTGCAGAAAATGGGCTTTGATGTTCTTGGGGATAATGATTCTCCCATTATGCCCATAATGCTTTACAATCCTGCAAAAATCCCTGCCTTTTCACGCGAGTGTCTCAAGCACAATGTGAGTGTTTTTCATTTTTTTTAGTAGTGTTTTACATTTTTTAATTGGTATGACAAATAAAGATATACTTTCTTTTTTCTTTGAGTAGTCAAGAAATTAACTTCATTAATATCGCATCAAGAAGATGCGTAAAATCATATACAAAAAAATTTTAGCTAAACAAACGTAAGCCTACTCATAGTATTACTCATGAGTAGCTAACATTGAGAACCCCTATACATTTGATTATACCAAAAGTGTATATCCCATATCCACCTCTCCATAAAATTAAACAAACTTGTTTCTAAAACCTCAAATGCCCTCCTGTTCCTCTCCTTCCACACATGCTAGATGATGGAGAGTGGTATCAACCTAATGAATTTCTTTTCCTCTTTGTTACCGCAAACCCCAAACCATACCCTGAGCTCTTGATCAATTGTTTTTGATTTAGCCCAACCCAATGTACTCCTATTTGTCGAAGGGCTGTAACCCACACTCTACGAGTCCATTTGCAATGTAGAAGCAGATGATTAATTGATTCTTCCTCTTCCTTGCATAAGAAGCACCTGTTGAACAATATCTTTTCTCGCCGCCTCAAATTGTCAATGGTTAACACCCTACCCCAAGCTGCCTCCCAAGCAAAAAAACATGCTTTTGTGGGGGCTTTACCCTGCCACACCTGTCTCCATGGGAAATCTCCGGCTCCATTTATCGTCAAAAGTCTCTCATAATATGACTTATCGGCAAAAGATATACTTTCTAGCCTTATGCATTTGTCATTTGTGATGATAATTTTTTTGTGTGATACTAAATTACAGATTGCTGTAGTCACAGTTGCTTTTCCTGCTACTCCACTTCTTTTGGCGAGGGCACGTATCTGTATATCTGCCTCTCACACTAAGGAAGATCTTCTCAGGGCCCTTGAGGTAATAAATTTTGTAATACTCCTTGAGCAATTTTCCCAGCACCAATTTACTATCTTATAGGCTAGATATTACCATCTATCAGTTGACTTGATTGCAATAAAACAAGCATGTCACAAATGGTGCCCTGGTCGAATTGGGAGAAGCTGTAGGTATTATTGCAGGTCAATCTATTGGGGAACCGGGGACTCGCTCTGCATTTTGAGTTTCTCCAGAGTGTCCATAGAGTAGAAATGACTTGTTAGAATATTAGTTAATCATGAGTGATTTATGTTAAGCTCATATTTATGTATAGTTTAGGCACCAATCCGCCAACACCCCGCACCTCTCTTCTGATTGAAAGTTTGGGCCCCTTTTTGTTCGTACCATTATGCAGCTTCTTGGTGCGAGATCAAAGAAATTTCTTTATTGAATGGTCACAGAAAAAACAAAGATGGATGGAATGGGGATATGTGTTTTAATTGATATGGCATGCCCAGACTGAGAAGTGCATTTTTCTATTCAGTATAGCAGATTTATACTCATCATTGGCCGGTTGAAAGGAGCAGTACACTGAGTAAATTTTTTTCCAAAGAGCATTGTGTTTTCCACCGCCAGTTTTCGTGTTTCTATACTGATAATTTAAACAGTGATGGCGTCCATCAGGGTTTGACAATTAGTGTTCACTTGGGAACAGAATCCTCTCTCTTGTTAAACATATTTAGTGAAATCTCAATTTGACAATGATGGATTTTTGTACTGAGATCTTTTGAGGCCTTTGCTGTTTTTGATCATGGACATGTGTGCGCTGAAATTTCTTCTACTCACTCTGGTTTCATTGGTAGGTTTTTAGTGAAGTTGGTGATTTGGCGGGCATCAAGTACTTCCCTGCTGAACCCAAAAAACAGCAGCAGGAGAGAGGCATGATAAAAGAGGACTGATTCCGATGGATTGCGACTAAGACATAAAATGTCCGTAAGGAGCAGTCCCAAGAAAGGTTGCTACTGTCCTTTATCCTTGGATTTGTTCCCAAAATCATGCAGCAGCCGTAGCATCTGTCTGTCAGGGCGAAGCTCAGACTTCCAATCACGTGCTTGTTTGGAGTGCATCTGATTTTTGGTTGAAATGATTGATGTGGTGTATATACCATCCATGATCAGATTTTATGTATCTTGTTTCTTATCGTGCTGCATTTTTTATCTTTATAGAGTATAATTAGCTACGTGACATCTGTGATGATCCCATTTTAGCTTTAAGCAATCACATCGCTTGTGGGTTGGTTGATGAGGAGGAGATGGATGGAATGTGTTTTTAGCAAGGGCTGTCTGGGAAAATCCTATCATTTGGGGGTTAGGCCATGCATTTTCGTGATTTGAACCGGTTCAGCCAATGTCCGGATCCGAACCAGGCATGTCAAGAGCAGGTCCCGCTTGAAGTGGTAAGAAATCTTTACGAAGCTACAAGGTGCGAAACTGAAAAAGATGATGAAAGTGTTTCGAAAGAAATAAAAAAAAAAAAAAGCTGATGAATTCTATTATATGTATGCGGAGGGGAGCTCCTTTCTCCACTGTACAAGGTGTAGAGAGCCCAACATGGGCAGAAGTCTATGGCTGGCCCATGCAACATTCCAACGATCCTCTCATTCACCTAATATTCCTCCGATGGAGCACCCGGCCACTCCCCCGCCTGTGTTCTTTCCCCTGCTGCTGCTCTATGGTTGACAGAAGCTGTCGTACTTCTTCCGAGGACCCGAGCTCGAGATCCATCAGGAAGAGTGGGAGAGTTGCAGGTCCCAGATTATTCCACTTCTCTTTACCCTTTGAGGCGTGGTGGCCTCGCCCCTGCCTCCGCAACCTGTCCGAGGAACTGCTCCCCATGACATGCACAACATTCTCGTCCGCATCACAGTGGATCACGCAGTCGAGCCAGACCTCTGACTCGATTGTCCAATCAGGATCTGCTGAGATTCCCGGGAAGTGGGGACTCCCAAAGTCCACGAGGCTTGGGCAGCTGACAATCAAAATCCGCCTGTCCGAGAGCACGACAAATTTACCCGCCTGTCTGAGGGCCTTGCAAGTGACCAGCACCTCATCTCGGGTCCCATGCCTGGTGTTGGCGGCCGTGTTGTCGTCATCCTCATCAGTAGCATCGCTACTGGCTGCCACTTCCATGAGCACATAAGTGCCAATTGCTTCATCCCAGGAATAAGGCTTCAGGGGTAGGTCAGGCCTCAGACGCCTTGGTAGGCGCACCCTGAGACGCTTCACTCCAGTTTGGTAGTGCTTGCTTCGATTTCGGATGCTCTGGGCAGTTTTCCCGGTCACCTCGAGAATGCTAGCAGCAGGTCGTGCCACCACTCCAGTAAGCCCCAACGCCATGCCTGAAGAACAAAGTGCAATGTATTTTTTTTATTTACTACTTGAGCCAATCTCAGACCGTTCAACAGTTTGGAAATGGTGATTCATTGCATCACAAAGAAAAGGTGAAGTTGCTTACCTGAGAGGACCCCTGGGAGACCGTGTCTTTCAGCCCCTCTGATGGGAGATTGGAGAAGTCCCGTGAGTCCCTGTAAAAAGCGAAACTTTGACAACTTGCTGTCTGTTGCAGCGAGGAATGTGTCTAAATGCAAGTTTATGGATGGAAAATCAAGCTATTCTAAAGGGTTAGAACCCATTATCCATTCCAATATCTGGAGTTTATATTGTGAGAATGAATAAAATGTGGAAGATGGATTGATAAGATAAAGCTCAAATCATGGTATCGTGAGAAAGTTTGTTCAGATCGAAATATAGTTCTTGTCCTTCCTCAAGATGCCAGTCTAAAGGGGCTGAGCTTTGAAAGCATAGACTGGTAAGTTAAAATTAGGAAAGCATACAATCATGTTCGTCATTTATGGTTTAAGATAAGACAACAAATAAGTGCAGTAAGCCCTAATAATACAAGCCAAGATGAAACCTGAAACGGTTTGCATGACTGTTACGCAATCAGGACTGAATGAATATGTATAATGCAATATTTCACAAATTACAACGGTTATGAAAATTCTTGCTGATGTCACAATTAACTGGTATAGTTAAATCTTGCACCTCTTTCCATACCAACCCACTGATATCAGTGTTCCATAACTTTTTTACTATGGCAGGATGCCTTAACTGATTCAAGATTCAAATAATAAGTAATAATAGGAAGGTGTCGAATACCTCCAGGACTTCATTTATTACCCCTTGACTATGAGCAGCCACACCTCTCTGCTGTCTCTCCATTCTGGCAACAGCTTGATCATCAAATGTCAGTGCAACAATACCCTGATTATAAAAGTGTTACAATTGTTTCTAGTGATATTATTAACTTTGATACGTTGTTGTGGGATGGGAAGAAAGCAAGAAATGATCAGGCATTATGACAAGTAGCACCTTCTGAGCAGCCTTACTGAACTGAAAGGCAGCATCACTCAAGGCATAAACTGTGTTGCTCAAGAGGCTTGAAGTTCCTTGTGCCATGTCTCGTACTAGTCCTACAGGGCTCTAGAAAAGCAAAAAATATCAGTCACTTCACGTGGTATGGAAGCACATATTCTGGTTTTGGCAGCCAAAAGGTGGCCATTCCCGTCCTTACAAGAACCAATTACAAATTAAAATGTTTGCATTTGCTTTCAACTAAATTATACGCGGAACAATATATACTGTTAACAACCTGCAAAACATTTCTGGTGGGAACAGATAAGAAATCTTTGATCCCAAGGCCTACGCTCCTAGCGAATCCAATTGGGTTTCCAATAACACCAGCTGATCCCAAAACCTACAAAGAGAATTATTAAAGAATGATAAGAATCTATGCCAGCATTTTTCAGAATATTCATGAACCTATGAGCATGGATCATGTCCAGCTGTCAGTTTAGAGTCCATGCAGCAACACTCATTTGCTTTACATCTGTCCATCAGCACATAAGATGGTAGTCATTTGTTGTCAGAAGTTCTCTTGTTTTTCAGAAAGCTCTAGTATAGTATACAACTGGGACATGAAGATCGATTGATCAATACGAAACTCAAGATTGGATGGCTGACTGTGCTGATCTCAATTTGCTGAAAAATGTCAGCAAAGTGATGTATAGATGTAGCTCCATAGTAATTCTTCAAGTTGCTCATTACCTTGTACATCTCATGAAGAAGTTGCCGCGTGTAATGTCGGATGAGGATTTCCTGAATGGATTCCCAACTGGCCATGTGATGAGATATTGTCAACTCCCTAAGATGAATTCGTGCCCCTTCAATGTCAGCTAGAGCCATTAATCCTCTCTGCATAATATAAAACCTAGGGTTAAAATATTAGCTCCAAGATGCATTGACATGGGAAAAGCAGAATGACCACCTTATGCTTGAGCAATGCATGCAATGTCTGCAATTTATTTTTCTTTTCAAAGGCCATTTTACAGTTGGTATAAGCAGTAACTGGCAATCACTTCAATGATCCAATGGTAGTGAAAATGCTAAAAGTAGTAGCTTAACAGGGACTATACAAACTCCCACAAATGTCACTTCAGCATAGTTACCCAATGACACTGGACAGACTGGTAGACTAGCTCCAGTCTGGCAATTGGTTTGATCATGTAAAGCGCTCAAAATGAACAGGATAGGTGTGTCCATGGAACAATAGGTGTGAATTGAGAATGTAATTGATAGCGATTAACTCTACATCATAACTATTGATCAAAACAACTGGGTTTGCTTCATAGATACGTGCCAAAATGCATGAGGATGATAAGTGCATCTCCATAAATGTCATACTTCTATGTATTCTATGTGACTTTCATCTAATCAAATTTATCAATCTTTTTTAGTTTTGGCTACTTACATGCATAAGAGAGTCTCCAGATGTAGGGATCCCAAATCTAAGTGTCCATGGAGCACTAGAGAAGCTGAACAAGCATCAAAAGTTAAGTTGAATACAAGCGCTATGGAGAAAATTTGGTAATAGAAAAGGATGAAGTTGAATTTAACTTAACCTTAAAGTGAACTTCACAGAGGCCAAATCAAATAATTCAACATAAATTTTCTTTTGCCTCCTTGCCAGATGGTATATTTGCTGCCAGGGTGCTCCAATTGGGATTACCAAGGGCAGCAACGAATGATTTCTCATATTCTTATTTGGTATTGAAGTGTTTAAATTTGGAACAAGTGGGTGTGGGTCTTCTAAAAGGCTGATATCATATAAAACCGGTGGCTCTGTTGAATCTGAAAATGGCAGCACTCCACTTTGCAGCCTTAAATAGACAGTTCTTAATAACTCTGCTACGCTTGAGACCACTTCTTGTTCAAGCTCAAGGTGAAATTCTGCCACCCTGCAAGACAAGAATATAAAACCTAGCCATACCTAAATGCCTATATATATATATATATATATTAATTCAATAAGTTTGAGCAATACTCAACGAGATATAAAAGTCTAAAAATACTGAAAATAGAAAAAAGTTTTACCCTCAAATTTCAAGTTCTGCTTTTTACATTGCAGGAGTTCAAAAACAGAAAATTAGGTATTTCCATGCTGCACCATGCATATGTATACATCTAGCAGACTCATTAACAAACCACTGGCAATCAATTCACAAGGTTACAGAACGTAAAATGTTAGGTTGGAACTCAATAGTCATTGTTCTCCACTCACAAACAATTTAAAACTGAATAAGTTGGAAATAATCAATCAAAAGATGTATGAACTGAAGCTCTGTAACATGCCAGGGCTGCAGATGGACTGGTATTCTTACCTCTAGAACTTTCACATAGTGCAAAAGGAGCTAGCAGTTCATACCTAAATATTATATATTCAAATGAGATCAGTGGCATGTCTTTCTTCCTCCACTTTGATATAGTTAGGCAGATGACAGATTCACAAGAGCTTTGAGAATGAATATGCAGGTCCCCACACTTATCCTGATCATCATCTTCAAGGCCAAAAGAATTGCTTCTGGAATCATGATCAAATGACAAGATGACTGGGTATTGTGTGGCATGTAGTTGGTTGTCTATTTGCAATGAGGAGACTTGAAATGAAAGCCTTTGTTGATCAATACTCTGAAGAAGGTTGACAATCACGTCTTTCATGCAGATAAAAAGCAATTCCTACAGGAGAAGTAGCAATAGTGAGAGAACAGGGAAAGAGGAGAAAAATGGGAGACAAATGGCAGCTCAAACAGAATTTCTCATTAAGCACCTGTGAGTTGGAGTTGATGAGAGATACACCAATATAAGGAATGGTAATTGAAACTCTCTCATTGTAAACAGCATTGTCCCGTTGCTGCTCTGGTTTCCTCTTCTTGTGGGTTAAATTGTTACTCAAGTCCTTCAAATCTCTAAAAACATGATAACTCGAATCTATTATGCTAAGCACCTGTAAAAGGAAGTATAATAATTATAAAGTGATAGAGAATCAGGACAACCCCCTTTTGTATAATTAATTAATGAGAAGCAGACCTTCATTGCTCCTTCAGCACGGGCAGATATAAGTAAAGTTCTTTCTGGCTTCTGAGGTATGAAACAGATGCATCAGTACCCCCATATAAAGGCCAAAGATGTTATATAAAGACCATATAAGATGCCCCAGGAATGTTTATATGGTTGCTCAATTTTACATTGTATTACATTCCTGTCTATTTAAATAACTTATTTGCATATCTTTGCATGCATCATTATCCAGAAAAGATGGCACGTGTTAATAGTTTTGTATACATATTGATGTCAAACAGAAATAAAACCCATTCACAGACAAAGTTGTAACATATTACAGGGAAAAAATTAGAATAAAAGAGTTTATACTGCATGAAGCTGTGGCCAGGGAATAGAGAGATGAATTAAGCATGTGGAAAAAGAATGTTCACCAAGTCCAACCTAATGTTATTTTTTCTCATCTAAGCCAGCGCCAACAAACTGGAAGAAATCTTATGCAAATCACTGACTTGTGATTACTGTATACAAAATTTTCTCCACCCATCCTAAATAATATCATGAAATTCCGTGAGTTTACATTTTACTGACCTATTGCAACCTTCAAACAAGTCCAATAGACCACTTGAAAAACCACACTATTAGGTGAACAAAATTTTCTTCATATACTTTCATTTCGTTGTATGTGATTTACATTGCTCCACTTAATAACTTAGAGGTGGCTTTCTCTAGTAAGTAGAAAACTGAAGAAGATACCTCCAATGTAGCAGGGAAATGCACTGTCATGGTCTGCTTCACATCATCAAGAGAAAATGATCCTAATACACGCTCCCCAGGAACCTTCATTTTATATTTAAAAAAAGTTAATCAAAGAATGTAAAAAACAAAAAACAGATTTAACTCTCTAGAGAGAAAATATAAACAGTCTGTTACCTCAAGCACAAGGCGGTGAGGTAAGCAAGGTTCATCCCACGCATAAGGGCAAGACTGATAGGAGTTCACAATAGTTTCGAAATTCTCACACCTTAGTTGATAAATTCGTAATCTCTGTAGATGGAATTCATATTGTTAGGAACACAAATAAATGCAAGTGACACATAAATATCATGAACCACTGAACATATACAATGGCCACCATGCTGTAATACCATGTATAGATTTAAGGACGCAAGCTGAAAAAAATGATTCACACATAATTGGCTTTGATAAAACAGCAAAAGTAATTTAGGCCTTACAGACCTCCTTTGAGAAATTCTCGATTCTGTAAGGCATGTAACCTGAATCATCATCAGACAGCAAGATTAAATTTGTTCCAGAATTTCCATGAATGCTCGCAACAATCTTTTCGTCTCTGATAGACACATCAGCATTTTGCACTTCAACACGAATCATGTTCAGTGCTCCAGAAATATAGTTCCGCATCTTCACTTGAGTATCAGCTAAAATATCAGGAAGGAAGCTGCCCGACCACTGGCACCCTGGTTCATTGTAACGGATAGAAACCAATAAATCCCTACAATGAATTCAAAGTGACAGGATATAACATGTTAAGGGGATGGCTGAGGAAAGGAAGAAGCATCTAGGAAATAGCAGCTGCAGGTAACAACAATATTGGATTGAAACTAGATGGATGCTTGTGTGTAGCACGGATTCCTAATTCCCCAAATAAAATATTATACTCAACAGCTGCCTAGCCTTAAGGGCAGTGCACATTACTCCCACTTATTGTTATTCTGAACAATGCAGACATTAGAAGTCTTACTTATTACTTAAAACAATAGCAGATTTGGAAAGTTGGATTCAGAAAGGGAATTGGCATTAAATCACTTGCTTGGCCAAACTAAACAATCCACCGAACAAATTTCTTGAAGGACTCACTTTGCAAACAATTTAGCAACGGCTATGAATATACCTAGTTGTGTCCATCCAATGAAGATGGGAATGCTGCCCAATGCCTAGATGGAAAACAAAATCACTTCCCTTCTGCTTGTAACACAATTCCTTGCTGCAAGCATTGCTAATGACGAATCTGCAAAATCATAAAGATCCAACATTACAAAAACTGTCTCTTAAAATAAATAAAAGCAACTCTTCAGAAACAATTAAAAAAAAAAGAGATTTAATTCCTCAAGTGGATATAGTTGTTGAAGTGTATTGAGGTAAGTTCAGGCAGTTGCAAGGAGTCAATGAGGTATAAGTACTAGGAGCTTACTTTTTTTTTGAGTAGTCATAAGATCGCAACTTCAAAAGTACTAGGAGCTTACTGAGGTAAGACACATTAGTGTGCTGCTAGTTACCCACAAGGGCGATATTTAATTAAACAAGCCTTAACTTACCTAAATATACAGGCCCCTGTGGCATGCTTGTAGACCTGAGATTAGCTACATGAAAAATCCCTAATGAATGACAAGGGACAAACAAAAAAAAGAAATAAAATATAACCTTGGCTGGAAAGAGATTGCCCTAGTATGGCCTTTGAATTGTTCTGAAAGTGCAGTAGAAGTCACGGATACTACATAAGCACCATTCTGAATCTGTTGAGGAACAAGTACAGTAGTTGAACCACTTGCAGGATCTAATGGAAATGGATCCGACCATGAAAAGCCCAACTGCTTGACATGCTCTGGTAATTTTCTCCTTATTTTTACCATATTATCAATTGTAACAGAACTGGATTTAGGTGCATAAGCGAATACCCCAACCTTCCCCCGCTCATTATTGACAATACTTGAGTCCTTGAAGTCTGTTGGATTGATGGGATATGTTCTGTTACTAGAAAAACCAAACAATTCTCCCACGTTTTCCTTGTAATTCTTCCTTTGCAGATGCAATACAGAGGAATCCACTCCAGCTGAAGGTGTGTTCATAAGTCTCCTAATTGATATAACTGAACTATTAGCAGAAAGATGCTCAGTGGTCAATGAATAATCTTGATTGGATGATAGAAGACCAAGACCATCCATTTTCATTTGAATAGGTTCGTGCTCGATCAAATCATAGCAAGAGGGAATGGTGCACATATTGTCAGCTGCCACTTCACCAACAGAGTCAGCAAGGTCGAATGGAAAACCCACACAATTATACAAGAGAAATGGAACAAATAAGAAAAGCTCCCGTGCCCCAGAAAGAGCATCCATCTTCTTCTCTAGAGTAACATTTATTGAACCTGCGATTATGTGATAATATTGATGTGAACATTACATAAACAGTCCAATGAGTTCATAGAAGCAAAAAATAAAGTTGATTTGGCTCCTGTCAGCTTAAGCCTTTAAGGATGGTCCCAAAATATGTCAATCCCAATATCAGTCCCAAATGGCTTCAGAGCTATATGAAACCATCTAAGTAGGCTCCAGAATACTAACAAAAGTAATTGACTTCGGCCAGACACTGCATAGTGTAAAGGCGACCATAAACTACCACTGTGCTCCAAATTACATGATTGTTTGTTGGATATTGAAGAAACAGCTATGAAGATCACCTCAACCAATTATTTCGAGTAAGAAAAATGCTGCATACTAAAATTTAGGAAATGTGTTACAGATTTTGAAGCATGTGATTGAATCTGCCAGATGAACCTTACGGAGAAAGACCTGTGAGTGGGCATACATCCAATTCAGCTAGTTCAATGCAAATTAAGATGGTTTGGCATGGCTCAATGTGCATTTTGAGACAATTCAAACAAGATGATTGCATTCTGGGACTACCCACAAACTATAGAGGCAAATTCTAATCTTCCATATATAAATATTCGCATGTAAAGGAAAATTTACTACTAAGATATTCTCGAGATAATCACCTTTACCAACATCTGTATCAAAAGTCACAGTCTCTGAAAGAATAAACTTGGTGCCAGTGAACTTAGCTAGTGTACTGAATGCTTCAGCATCGGGAAATCTAGAGACTGAAATTTTGTACCCCTGAAGATGGAAACTAAAGCACAACTCATGCGATGGATCAATGTGATAAAATGAAGTTTGGACCTGAATTGATAACAAAATCATCAATACTGAAAAGCTGACACAAGATAGAGATCTATGGGAACATTCTTTAAACCACTTTAATCTTAAGGATAGGGAATGTAAACCTCTGAAAGCAATGCAGAATGATTAACTCCACCGCTTTCGATAGTCAATGAAACCACTTCTGGAAGATAGTTGTAAACTACCAGTGGAGTAATCAAGTTCAGCTGATACATGAACCTACTCTTCAAATTGTCTGAGCCAAGTAATAACCCATCTCGTTCATGAGGAGATTTTTTCATTCTATTCCTCACATAATTACGCCTCTTTGGATTCTCCCATAAATGCAAGGGAATCTTTCTGACTGATATGCAACAGCAGAATCGGTTGAAACTTGGATGAGAAGGATAGCAAACAAAGGACCTAAAGAATCCAATCTTGCTATCCTGAGGTAGAATATTCTGGAGGATATGAGTTTCACTCCAAACATAAGAGTCCCCTTGGGGACGCCATCTTACTCGGCCAGATTCAGCTAAGTGCAAGGGGAGCGGAACTTTCTCACCGGGATGTATTGGATCCAAAATCTGTGCAAACATTTATCACAATAGTTTTGAATATTTGGTAATATATACAGATTGAACTATCTTCACCCACAGCAATCAGAAACTAGCCTAACAATCATGGGTTGCATGAGACGAAATTTTAAGATCCAAGAAAGAAATCTTGAAGAAGTATCTTGGTAGATTTAAATATAATCAACTGGGTAACACCTAAATTAGAAGGATGACAGAAGGATTTAAGAAAAGCAGGAACAACATATAATTTATTTAGGTATAACATATAATCATTTAGGTAAAATCCACAAAAACTGAAACAGAAGAAACTTTGGAACTAAATCTTGATTTTTGTAACTAGCCTTACAATATTCGGGCTCTTATGCAGCTGCATGATGCATACATGGAACAGAATGCCCATATCCTAGTGGAAATATATGTAAGCAATTATGTTATCGACATTAATATATTATTCAATTCAAACCATAGAAGATATCAAATATTATTAAAAAAAATAGTTAGTAATATCAATCATGCATTCCATCTGTTTTATTTTCGCTCTTATTTAAAATATTGACAAAATGGGAGCTTCAGATAAGGTGGTGGTATGAGGTGATAGCTTCAAACTTTGTCATATCATTAATATGTATATATATACATATATATATGTAGATAGAGATGTACAAGTAACAGATGTCAAATGAATAGGGCGTTCACAAGAAAATGCTTCATCCAGAGTTAACTGGGTTCAGTCAGGCACCTCATCAAATTACACTCATAATATACTAACACAAAAAAATGTAAAATACATGCCTCATAATGGTTCACAGGATGAAACAGACAGGAGTTCACTCCAGAATAAACTGTTCATTATAGGTCCATATGTTTCCAAGAATTACAAAAGTCGCAGCTCCAGTTCTCAATTAACATGGTTAAATCATCCAGCCCAACATGGTTAAGTGAGTAAAGACCTAGATAACAGATCAGTTTGTACCTTTGGAGATAAACCCAATGGAATATCAAACCGCAGCTCCATTGGAACATAAGTTTCATTCTCAACTATGACCTGAAAGTTAGAAGTATAAATAAGCACAAACCTAATAAAAAGAGAGTAGAATTGGAGTTGAACGAGATAATAGTAACTGACCGTTGAGTACAGCTGTATCAATTTACTGAAGCGCTGCACTGAAACATCATACACAACAGGAATAACAAAACCATCACCAGCTTTACTAATATAATCATTTTCAGAATCCACAGAAAGTCTGGAGTTACTTCCGGCTGTCTCAAGCTCTAAACTCGATGATGTTTTTGAAAAATCGACCAGAAAATAGTTAACTCCAACCAGGTCCATAGACATAGGCATAGAAGGGTTAGACGTTCCCTCAAGTTGTATCACAATGAAATGATGAGCAGCCCCATTGACTTGATTTTCGTTTAGTCGGTCAGAAGAGGTAGCAGGTTTAAAACGATGGAGTTGCTCTTCTGGAGTTTCATCAATATAAATTGGAATTGAAGAACCCGGTTGCACATGGTGCCAATACTTTGTATATTCAGTATCAAGACCATTGAAATTGATTGCTCCAAGGAAAGTATGATATGCTAGGGGCACAGAAGTCAAATTCTGTAGAACATAGGGAGCATATCTTCCATGAGAAAGATTTTCACTCAGTTGTGGATTCAAGAAACTCGACCTTTCAGATAGAACATCAGATTTCATTAGTCCCAAAGCATCACTGATCATCTCAATTGTCCTGCAAATGCACTAACCCAGTAGAAATGCTGAGTTAATAAGTGAATAAATTATTACTAAGAAATATCAAGATCGCAGTACCTCAAACAATTATTAAAGCTCACCTTTAGCATGAAAATAGTGAAATGCAATAAATCCTAAAACAAAAGTTGAGAGGAAAAGAATAGATAAAGCAGACAACCATTTGAAAATGCTTGAGAAAGTGCTATCACAGCATACCTCAAAAAATGACTCCGTAATGTTCAGATTGAGTTGTGCCGTTGATTTAAGATGAATGTCTGTGACCATGGAACTTTTTAGAAGTACACTTATCTCCCTCATCCTGGTTAGCCTAATCTGGAAGTTCCATTGCTCTATAAATGGTTCCCACATGACCTGGAAACAAGATTTGGACTTGCAGTCAGTAGATTTGATATACTTAATATTTTTCAATTATGTCTGGTGTAAAGAATCACCTTATGAATGTTATTGTAATTGATTAGAAGATCACTTGCAATTGAGCTCTCCACAACTGTTTCACTGGCTTTGGCATGCAAGATGAAGTTCCTCACAAGAACTTCTAGAAGGGGTCCATTGCAGGTCCACTGCATTAAGTTGGATTGAAACAGAAAACAGATCACGAGTAGAACAGATAGTTAATGTCGTCACTAATGTATAGGTACTTGATGTGAATCCGCTTGAATAAATAAGCCAACCAAAGTACTTCTTTACCAATAAAAATGTCTAAAAAATCCTAAATGTCCTAAATGGATGTTATCTCAAATAAATTATGGATTGATTTGTCCTAGCAAGAATGAAAACATTATAACTTATATTGGAGTTTATGGTGGCAGGAGAGGAGATTGTTTAATTTTTGGAGGTAGAATATGATATAAAAGAGTATCTCTCAGGAAAACAAGAATTGAATATCTTTCCTAATCAAGGAAAAAGTAAAACTGGAGTGGCCGTTAATCTTGATCCAATTAAGAATGTGAATGTAAGCCAAAAGGAGGAAGTAGTTGAGAATTAGTTTCAAAAACAAAGGTGGTCAACTTACCCTTCCATCAGTTAGAAGTAGAGACACCTTTCTAATATGTAGCTTACAATCAATGCAACCGATTGAAATCTGAGGAGTCCCTGCTTCAGGAAAGTTGAGCTCAATGTCATGCCAGAAATAGAATACTTGATGTGAGAGGCCAAGTTCTATGCGATCACATCCAATCTCTGCCGAAATATCAACAAGGTCAGCTGTTTTATTACAAATTTCAGCCTCCAAAGTAACCTGAAACATCTGGAAGAAAGGAGATCTGCAACTCTTCTCTGGAGATATCCCCAAACTAACACTTACGTTCTCAATGCTAGATTTGAATTTTGAACTTTGGTTAACCAAAGACAGTAGAGCACTTCTGGTACTAATGGTAACTGAGGCATATTTACAGTGTGAAAGATGCTGATTCTCTGAGAGTGGAAATGAAGCGTTTCCAGATTTGTAAAATGAGTCTCTGCTTACTGGAAAAGGGAAATGACATGTCAAACCCATGTTCTCTGTCCTCACAGTCAGAAGGACAGTCTCACGCTTCACTTCTGGAGAATCAGTATCTGAAGAAGTCAAAAGACCATTACTTTCTGAAGCAGCAGCCTCTGCATTCAGGATGGAACAGCTAACACCATTAGATGATTTTCCTGCGTAAGCACTCCTGCCTTGTTTTCTAGCAAAAGAACTGAGAGCATCAAGAACCTCCACCCAGTCTGCAAATTCTAGCCAAATTTCAAGAGATGGAAGAGAGAAAGAAACATCATTTCTAACTTCTGACATTGACAAAGTAAGGCCAAGGGCAGAATCAGAGCTAGCAGAAGAGCATCTTGCTAAGATGGCAGAGCCGGACAAGGAATACAAGGCAAATGAAGAAAACCTAGTCTCCAGAAGCTGTAGTATGTCATCTCTCATTGATATTGAACAGGTCAACCTCATCGTGGCCATTGCAACCGGTTGAGAGGGGACCAAATCTTGAGTGGTGTAATGCAATTTTATCATCAGTGAGTCAACAGACAATGAAATATCCAATAACACAAAGCTTGAAACATTGGCTAAAGCTATCACATCCCTCTCTGGACAGCCCTTAGCTTGGAGAAACTGCACTGCATTCCCTGTAAATTCTCTAGATTTATCTTCAATAGCAGAAAACCGATCAACAAGTGTCATCAGTCCATCAAGTCCATCAAAGAGATAACTCTCTGTCAACAATCACAAAAACATAAGAAAAAATGTTGAGGGCATTCATACCAGAAAGAGACTCACAAAGTGTTGCATTGCAACTGATATTAATTTTAGCAGGTGACTTATTCTTCTGGACATGACCAATCAAATTGTAAATAGCAGGTTAAGTAGCTATCGAAGGAAGTGATCAGTAATTCTATATGGAAAATTCAACTTGGAATTAAACATACCAAATGGATATTCCTTAACTTCAAAGTTAATTTGAGAGGAGACATAATAAATGAAAAGGCAAAAAGATAAGCATAGGCCACTTACCATCAGCAATGAGTTCACAGTTATTGATCCTTGCATTTATGCAAACAGGAGTTCCAGTGCTGTCAGTAGATAATCCACTCTCCTTTGGAACTCTAACCCAGATATCAGCAGTGAGTGGAGCAATCAACACCAATTTCCTATTTTCAGTATCTTGATCTAATATTAGATGATCATCTTCATCTTTTAGCAACAGAAGGGAAAGGTTTAATTGTCTTCCAGAAATATTAAAAGCAATACTTCTCCCTGCGAGTTTATGTCCATCTACCAAAGACTGGCAAGAAATATCCTCCACGTCAACACTTGAATTGCAAAGGTTAATGCTAGAGTATAGATGTGGAATCTCAAGCCTTATGAACCGAATGCCTTTTTCCTCACTGGGAACAATCAGATCAGAGTCCACTACCTTTATTTTATACACAACTGAATTCTCATCATCTGCATGTGAACTGCTAGATTCATCAAGATGCTGCTTTGGATTAGAAGTCCAATCAGGCAGTGAAAAGTAACCCATTAATAAAGCCAAATATTCAGTAGGCAAGATGCAGCGTACATGCTGAACGCCTATGCTTACTTCTAATTGAGGATTTCTGTTAGTCATGGCATTCCAAACACGGATGTCTAGCACAGGACAAAAATCCTTCGAAACAGGGCCCCACAAAAGCTCAAGAAGACCTGACCTCCAACAAGAAGAATTGAGCAGCAACCCTTCAATGGAGCAACAAATATCCATGAAATCTTCATAGATGAAAACTGCTGAACTAATTGAAGGCACGGTGAAAACTCCAATAGTGCAAGAGGAATCATGAAAATGTAATTTGATTCTGCACGCACTCAATTTGAAAACAAATTGTTCACAGCCTGAAGTTGCAGCCTTCAATGACGAGGACACATGTCCATTTGACTCATAACTTTTGGAGAACTTCACATCCCCAGATCTTCCACCACACATAGCAAAATTATTCTTCCAGTCAGAGGGATAATAGGAAAGAGAATCCTTGAGCCTGCCAAGATGACCAAGACTAGAGGATTCTGATTCCAATAACTTTGATAAGTCAGACGACTTTTTCTCCCAATAAGGCATCTCACTTGGAGCATTTTTTTCCAGATTGCGGCCAGATAATTTCTCAACATGAAGCCTAGCATATTCAATTACTCTATCAGCAAAGCCCACCAACAGGCCAACTATATAAGGGTAGCAGTGGATATCTCCATCATTCAAGCTTATTGTGCACTTCTCCAGACCAAACTCTTTTTTCCTACAAGCTTCATAATGCAAAATAAAACATCCATCAACTGATATACCTTTTTCATTGTTCTTATTGATTTTACTGTTGACATGCTGAGAATTATCAGAGACACAGCCCAACATGCATAGGGTACGACCATCCAGTTTATCACTCTGACAGTAACTAATCATCTGCATTGCCTGTGTGAAGACCAAACAGTCGAAAAGCTCTGTAGACTCAACCCTGCAAAAATATATAGAAACTGCACCAGACTTAGCGTCCCATAACCCATTAACACGAAAAAAAGGATTTTTAAGAATATCTAAAAATAATTCTCTAACCGTTGGCTACCAGAACTCAGTGAAACAGAACAATAGAAATTCAACTACGGAAGCATCTTTACTGAATACCAATCTATTTGCCCATGTGATGCACAATTATCCTTTTTGATTCACAAGTACTTGGTAAATAGTTATTGAATTTCCCGGTTTTTTCAAATAAAGGTTTTATCACACAATTTATTAGTTAAAATCATAGACAATTTGAAAGAAAATGTCATATTGGTCATCTCTTTGGCAAACTAAGATGAGATATCATTCCCAGCAAATTCAGCTGAGACAATTCATCCAGAGAAACAAAGCCTTTCATCATGAAAGGTAAAGCAGGCCACTGAAGCAGAGAAATTACATCAACCTATCTTGGGCATCTATCTGCCCAAGTTTCTTTTAGGATCTGAATAATTAATTGACCAAAAAAAGGAAATTGGCATACTGGAGCCGAATTTAACCTAGATGACACACTGAATCAAATCTTTGCTTACTTCTTTTTGTAGTCTATTATACTTATGGTGTATCATTATAATCTCCTGTGCTTCTGTGTCAATGCGAATACGTTCCAACTGCAAGCCATATACTTTCCTACTGCTATATACTAGATAGGCACAAGGGAATCCATTTTGAAATCAATACACATAACTTCAACTTCTTACAGCATTACTTGCTAAAAGAATTAAGCTTTAACTGTGTGGCATAATGCCTAATCCTTTAGCCATACAGAGAATAATATGGCAGGTTTTATCATAAAAATGTCAGTAAGTAAATGAGGTTAAGGAGCTCTTTGCGCTGTAATGATGATAATGCACAATTTTTCTTGGCCAGAAAGGAGAAAAAGAGGGTAAAGGATCAATTGCACCCTCAAAATCATATACAATATCATATTTAGTTTTTTAATGACTCTGGAAGCAGATTAAGAAAGTATAGACAAACAATTAGCTCAGAAATAACTGGGGAAAAAACCTGATATGTGTTGCATTCAGGGAGAGCACGCATGAAGTGCTGTTGCCTTCTTCATTCTCAAGGTCAACATGAACAGTCACTGTTTCCAAAGTTGCAGCAAGAGACAAACCAAATAATGATTGATTTACATGACCTGACATGGCAGAATCTGTAAAAAGGCTATTGAGAGACACAGATTGAGTCTTTTGATGTGTGTCATCAAGATATGAAAGCAAATCTAGAGCCACAACGAATATTGAGGGTGAAAAGTGCACATATAAATTTGGCACTGTCATGTGAACCTGAAATCATCAAGGAAATAAAAAGAAACATGAACCGACACTTTAATCAAAGCTACTAAAACAAAAGGGTAAAAAAGCTATTGCAAACAGAGTTCTCTTGTTGTGCTTCACATAAAGGCAACCATAGCAACGATTGTTGCAAAACAACTTGGTTATCTCAGACGAAATCTGATGAAATATGAAGTTTACCCACTTCCAATGATGTCCCAAACTGCTTAGTTTGCTGAACGGTCACAATATAGAAACTACTGGTTAGTTGCTGATCAATCACCTCATTTTTCCTGTGTTTTAATGACACTAGTACACTGATTTGGAAGTAATATGATCACATTGACAAAGTTGGGTGGAAGTAACTATTTGGACCAGAGTGCTGCAGTAGAAATTTGGTATATGGATTATGTTAAGAATTGTGAATGAGTATTATGGAACAAGACAGATGCTCAATTGCTCAGTTATTGTAGCAGGCCATTGACCCATCCTGGATTGTCATGTTTATTCAATATAAGACCTGCAAGGAGTTAGCTATAATGCCCAAGAAATGTAAACGAGGGATGACATCTACGGAAAGGTTGAGGTGAAAAACAAGAAAATTTTGCCATTCCCCTACTCAAATCTCCTATTATTGTAGATATGAGAAAAAGTCTTTAGAAGAGAGGACTTAGCGGAGAGAAGGCAATTGGATGGGGAGAGAAGGGTGACCTCGCACAGCACGGGCATTCCACAAGTTGAAATAAACTGGACTGACAAGTTAAGATCTATACATGCAAGAAGTAAAAAATAATCCACCTAGATTGTTGGCTCTAGGGAAGGTACATGCATTACCAGGAATGCTAGTCATATATGAGAAGCAAGTTTATAAGATTTTTAAAAAAACAATCTGCATCACATTATGTCTCCAAAAGCAGTGGCATACAAAAGATTGATATTTCATAAATTACCTCCAACTGTTTTGGTATAGATATATCTTGAACGAAGCATGATGCCACACCAATTAATGCAGAGAATTTCTCCGTTATTGGAACTGGCTTAGTGTGATTGCTTTTGATTAAGTTCACCTGACCAGCACGTATAAATGACATCACCAAGTCAAAATGGTCATGGCAACCTCTATAAGCAACATGCTTCTGATAAGGAAGAGGGACAAAAACCAGACCTCAGCATCAACAATCTTAACCGTAAAATGATCACACATATAATGAAGTTGACTGGTGGAATCGGACTCTTGAACAAACACTGGAGTGTCTTTTCCCGCATAAGACCAATCATCCTGCTCACAGGCTGAGCTAATAAACAAAGCCTGAAGTCCAAGGACCTGCCAAAATAGAATTGCAACTTTTGTTTTCACATTTCTCTAACAATCACTATAAGCACACTGAAATAAAATGCTGACAACTAAGATTAAGGAACCCTAAAATCACTGAGGAAAGGGGAGAAAAAAAAAAAAAGAAGAGGTGCAGTGATGATTCTCTCTCATAATGACCACCCTTTTCTACACCAAACTTAACTGATCTGATAAAAACGCTATACTGATGGTCACCATTTCTACGAGTATGAGATTATTATCAGCTCCCAGATAGTTTCCCTCCCCTTTCTCCCCAGATACACTAGACTTTAAATTACTGGTGGTTTTTCGAGAAGGGGTCCCAGAATGAATAGACAAGTGTTTCTTTCACACTTGCTGTCCTACTTCCATACGTATATGTATTTGATTTGGAATCAGCCATGTGCTACATCATAAACACCAGTGATGAAGTCTGCATGGCCATGCGGCTGAATACACTTAGGCAGATAGGCCTTCTTAAGTTTTCAGCTAGGCTAGATGGAAGAGGACACAGAAATGGAAAAGAGGATTCTTGCCGAAATGTGGAGCCCAAATTGTATTTTCATGTATCAAAGGTAATTACCATTTCTGAGTGCTCCAAGGTTGTATTAGTCCAAGGCAGGCTTATCATAACATCATTGACTCTGACATCCAATGCTACTTCTGTACGAGTTGACAGAATGTATCTGCAAAAGAGACCCCAGGAGATTCTAATCATCCTATCTAATTGTTCATGATCAATCTAATTCAACACAAAAGAGATGATTATGACCAGAAAAAACTCCTCTTTTTAATCAGAATCAGCAAATATGATTAAGAAAAACAGAATATCATTTCGGACTGCTACAGAGAAACTTCTTAAACCAATTATAAGTAGTAGAAAAATGGACCTAAGCCAAAAGGTTTATACTGAATTAATAACTGGACCGAAAGGGAGACTCATAACTTTGATTTAGCTTTTAACTTAAGCTCTATGTAACATAGACAACTGCTATCAACACACTCAACTTACAAGATAAGGCACAAAAAAGTAGACCATAAAACAAGGGCAAAATTAATAGATGGTACAGTAATACCAAAGATATATCCTTTTTTTTGTTTTTTGCTTTGAGTATTCAATTAAAAAAGTCATTAATTACACACCAAGAGAATGCATAGTCATATACAAAAGGAGTTGGAACCATACAAAAGGTATGAGCTTAACCTAAATCACTCATGACAACTAAACAAGACCCCCCCAACTATTTGACACTACCAAAATTTTACATCCCATAGATTTAATAATCTTTGGTATCAGGTAACTAAGGGGCTTTTACGTGAACGAACAAAGGTTAAATAAAATAAAGCCTAAAGGGAAGGTTGCTGCAAGTAACATGGCAGGCATGGCAAGCTTCAGACACAGGAAAATGAAAAGCCACAAACAGACCTTAGCCTTTGAGGCCAGTGATCAAGTCTTAGACATATGACCTCAATAAGTATCTCTAAGGTTGCTAGCGTAAAATAGTTATTCCACAAGAAACCGGTAGCTAGTTATTCGGGAAAAGGGAGCTCACTCAGTTTTGGACTGTACTCGCACCTTGCTGTCCTTAATGCCATTTAGCGAAGAGATGACCTGCATTGTTACATTAATAGAATTGAAATTTTATGAATACTCCAAATAAAAAAGACCTGGAAGTTTATCACTTTGGAAATAAGAACCTACTTGTTAGAATTATTTTTCGAACCGGTATATATCTCACAAGCTAAAGTTGATAGGATAGGGGATTGTAATTTCGTTTAAACAAGGACATTGTCTTTGAAACTTCCAATGTGAGACAATTTGTAAGAAATCTCAACACCACAGTGTGAGGCCACATATAATCCTACTCTGATACCATGTTAGAATTATTTTGACGACCGGTATATAAGAGAGCAAACCTATGTCTATCCCAAAAGTTTAAGCTGATAGGATAGGAGATTCTAATATCTTATAAACTAGGATATTTTCTTAAAACTTTTAGATATGGGTCAATTTGTGGGAAATCTCAACACAACTAAATATGGTTTTTTTATTGAGTAGTAAATAAAGAAATTTCATTAATATCGAACACAACTAAATATGATGATATGCAGTAAAAGGCTTAATGAGAATGCTGGACATCTAAGGGAGAATCTACAGAGAAAAGAATCCCATAAATGCATGTCACTTTAACCAGTACATCCAAGAGAGACGTCTAAGTGGATCGAGGTCAAGCATGTGTTTGTTATATGACAGTTCCACCCATCCCAAAAAGAATACAGCACTTCAAGAATTATTTTTCACATGTGTATGCATTAAATATTTAGAAAAATAATATAAAAATAAATCCATAAATCAATGAAAAGGGAAATGTCAAATCAAAAGCCTATTGAAAAATATAATGAGAACTACAAGTTGTATTAATAAGCTAATTTTATTTTGATTACAGATATAAACTCAATTCCAAGGAGGCTTGTTAGGTAAACACACTTCCACTGCATCATAGTGTGCTATTCTTGCTCCATTTTCACTTCTTATGTCATAATGCTTTTAGATTTATGCCAATATATATGTGTGTATCATTGGACTCATTAATATTCTATTATTGTACATTAATTTAGTCTTATGTTTTAAATTTTCCTATTTCCCTCTATAGTCATCAGTTTTTTTTTCCTTTTTATGAGTAATATGAAATTTAATAATAAAATTTCAAATTTCTTGCACCAGTATAATGCCGAGTCTTTCTGCCTAGCTACAGTATAAGGGTATGAAAATGTGAAGGGCAAATGCAGTAAGAAATGAAGAAAACATTTAAAAGAAAAGGCAAATATTGCATAGATTTTATAACTGAATACTTTTGAAGAGCTTTTACAATAGAATGTGAATGTTCAGACTGAGCAATGGAAATACACTGAGATGCATAAGCAAACAAACAAGACAAACTAAATCACAAATGTGAAGAGGCACTAGAAATAAAATCTCCGAACCTGGGAGAAATGGAACCAATATATTAATTCAGAATGTAGTGGATTTAAAGTTCAAGCTTACTCTTTCATGCTGAAATTCAATAGACTGCAGCACTTCATAAAATTCCAGGCATTTTGTGAAGAATGCCACATCAAAAGACACTTTGAGTCGTTCAACTGCAATCTGAAGAGAGTTAATGTGAGAAGTTCAGAGCGCAAGACGAAAATCAATGAAAGGGGCAAAAAGTAATCCTCCACATGGATATTCCAAATCAAGTGTACTTTCAACAATACTTGAACTTCTTGGCTTGTTGAGAGGTCCACATGGATCCTACAGGAAGGTTGTAAATTGTCCTGCACATTTTTACTGTATTAGACATGACATGTGGCAAAGATTGCTAAAGAAGTGGTCTAGGATAAATTTTCAATCAGCAGGATGACTGTGTACAGGAAAGTTGCTTTCTGAAGAATAAAATAGTCTACACCTTTTGGAAATCCAGCATGCCAGTTAAGGCAGTAAATAATTTTCTAATATGATGAAAGAGATGTACTTCTTCAATTTAATAATTACTGTCAATGTTCCTTTATATGAAAAAAAAAAATATTTACCCACAACCAGCTTAGCCAAAGACAAGATGGATTTTCCACTGGGAAGCTTTCCATTTCAGAATGCCAACTTTGGTCAGACAAAGTAACACCAGGGAAAAAAAAAGGCTCACACAAAGGCAGAAGATCCAAGAGCACTAGCTTGTAAAGATGATAATTACCATCTCTGAAAGTAGAATAGTCGTTTCAGCAAGAGGAGATATCATGTTGATTGAATTGAAGAGTGCAAGAATTGAAGAAGATTCTTCCCAAACTTTGTATTCAACAACTGATCCATTGAGAATCAATTTCACAGTATCAGTCGTCGATCTCCTACAAATATCATTGGATATTCAGTCAGTTTTCATTTTGGAATGATGAAGTACCCTTCAGTAATATAAGGTGAACCATTAATTCAATAAGATAAAACATGTATGAATCAAAGATAAAGCAGATATATACTACATATAACATACTTAAGAGGGAATTAAGCATATGTAAAGACAGGCATGTAAATTAGCACAAACACAACTTAATGAAAAGGAAAGACTGGAGACAGAATGTAATGGCAGTAAAATATTGGGCAAAAAATATCAAGTAATAGCAATTACTCACACCAATCTCAGCCAATCATTATGAATGAACATTGGAGGCAAGCAAAAACAATCAAACAAGTAATTGTATCTGCACTAATATACACTTACTTGCTTCTTAATAGTGCAGAGATTTGCTGAATGCGGAATTTGACCACACATCTATATAAATTGTCATTTGTAGGAACAGCTACAATGCTTGAGGCTTGAAGATGAAACTCTGTTGCTTCATATATGTCCTGGAAGCAAAAGATTCTTAACTTATTTACATATGAAAAAAGAATATCCAATGTGTGAAACTGATCTTTGGTGTTTCCCACCATCTCATACCTCAGGAGTTGTGTATCATCAACAAAATTGTAAACCAACATTTCCAAAATTTCTCTTTAATAGAAGAAACAGCACAGTGAAAGCATAATTGTTTCTTAATTCACAGCATTACCTTGATTATTTCATCAGAAACAACACCTGAAAATTGACTAGAATCTTCTGTACCTCCAGCACCAAGCATACCACGAGATAGCCAGTTTAACCATCCACGGGTTCTGCTCGAAGATTGGTCAAGATTACGAGACTTCTCAATATTTAAATTGGAGTCAGAAGAGTTGACCAGAAGCTCCTGCTAATATAATAAATTGAAAAACAGCAATAGCTTAAGCTGATCAATGGTTTGGAAGTGTTTAGATGGTAAATCAAAGTTCCGCATAATAAGGATGTTAACTTTCTTCCAGCAGTTCAATCAGCTTCGTTGTCATAGCTCATCTGTATCCTGTACAAATTTGTCTATATGCTTCTAATGCAGGGCCTCTTCGTCATATTAACACAATTGAACTTGAATTCTTTGTTGATAAAAAGTTGACAGAGAAATAGAAGCCCTGCTTGATGACATGAAAGGCAATATTTTTGGAAGAAATCATGCATCATGGAGGCATAGAGCTACTCAAACTCACCTGTAATTCACGTTCAGCAACTGCACGGTAGCTTAATATGTCATCTACATCAGAGTCTTTTTCCATTTGCTCCAACTCAAGAAGAATGTCTTCATCAATAGACTTATTTTACAAATTAAAAAAAGTAATGTGATCAGGCACAATTATAAAACTACAGTGTCACAATTATAAAACTACAGTGTCACAAAAACAGCATGTCAAAAATAAAAATAAAGGGAGAGAAAACCTTCAGGCATTATATACACTATGCAGTCATCTGGACTGACATACAGAAAGAAATACGATTTTACATCACTATCTCAGGAACCTCTGACCTTAAGCAAGAAAGAATAAAGTACCTATAACTATTGCAGGTGACAAATCCAAGTTTCTACAAATTAAACAGACAACAGAAATGAGATTTACCTTATCTTGTTAATGGTAAAGGTGCAATTATAGAAGTGAGGACCTTTTGATCCTGAATAGGAATGGAGAAATTACCTGTTCCTGTCCAAGAAATATTAGTTTCTTCTTGTAGAGGTTGACATACTGCCGACGATAGCTCCTGCAATGAAAAACATTTCATCATCCACCACCCAATCAACTTTAAGCAAATGATGCTCTAGTCTGCTGGAACGTTCTCCTAAGATGTTAGAATCTTTCTGTTATCTCATTCAACCCACAATTGAGACTTTAAGCTTTACCCAACAAGAAAACAGCTTAATTCTCACAGTTCACCCCCCAAGATGCACCATTGGGAAAACTTGGCTTCATATAAGATCAAATCCAAAATTTGAAGGTTTATGCATCGTAGACCGATTGATGATATAACATATACACTTCAGGAGTTCATCAATATAGAAAAATATAGGGAAAACAACAGTTATGGTCTTCCGCATTTTTGTCATTTTCATCCTAAACATTATTTCCCATCAAATTACTAACTTTCATGTCCAATTTTTTTACATATTTAAAAACTATGAAGATTAATAACAAAGACCACATAAATATAAAAACAAAAGGGAGGAGATCTAGTGGTGGGGCACCAACTCCAGACACCATCATCACTGGCTGCCTCAAAAGTTGATGGCTTACTATAAGAGGCCCCTGTGGCCACATGAGGTGCGGCTCCCACTGTCCAATTTCCTTTACACTCTGCACTCTAAAAAGAGAGGAGGGCAGACCAGCATCACCCATTCAAGTGGTGGCCATAGTCAGGCCCCTACTGCACAATCTCCCCTACTCTATTGTTGAAAAGAGGGATGGAGGGAGATCAGGTTATGGGACCCAAACTCTAGCCACCGACAATGTGCTCTAAGATAGCTGGTGATGGAAATGGGAGTATTAGCTTAAGTGCTTTGTCACCCTCTCTCTTATTTTTTTTAATTTTCTTTTTTATAAGCATTAATTATGCATTTTTAATCACCATAATATCAGAAAATATTTTCTAATAAATAAAATATACGTTTAGATAGAAAAATATCATGAGATGTTGAGGATGAGTGACAATAAGATTTTAGGAAGATGGCAAAAGTCTAAAGGTTGATGACCAAAACTGTTGTTATCCACCAGAGGAAATGCCAGGTTTTTCCAAATGTGCATAAAAAAAAAAGTTTATCACTAATAAACATACAGTCGCTCCCCAAAGTATCTCCATGAAGTTTTCCTCAATGTCTTTCGAACATCTGATAGAACAGATTCTTGAGCATAGTGCCACCAAGCTCTTTGCCAATTTGCAGGTTTTTTAGATAAGGGGCTGCTCCAGGGGCGATAACGTCCATATCTGCTTGCACAAAATTCTAATTGAGCACCAATTACAG
This sequence comes from Sonneratia alba, assembly GCA_900174645.1. NCBI lineage: Eukaryota > Viridiplantae > Streptophyta > Magnoliopsida > Myrtales > Lythraceae > Sonneratia > Sonneratia alba. Next base: position 1,658,115 of record FWPY01000029.1, read on the forward strand.
TTTAACGTTCAGCTACTGATAAACCTAAATGGAATGTTTCACATTACATACTTTTCTCTAAGTTGATAAGTGCACAAGTGCTCCCATATAATCAAAATGTGTTGCAGCTGAACTTCATCAAGAGAGAGAACCTGACAAAAATCGAAAAATAACATCACATGATCATAATAGAGTACAAGGGAGAATATAAAGTTGATCAAAGAACCAAACTGACCAAGTAGGCAATTTCAGAATCAATGGAACATTGTGCAGATTCACTGTGAAGCTTGCCAGATCTGTCAACCTAAGGAAATTAGTGAATAGTGAGAGAAGGTAAATCTTCCCAAAAAAATCAGTTTACTAAATATGGTCAGATTGCCTATCCAATAAACCCAACACCAATGCTCAACCCCCACCCCACTGTCAACAAAGAGAACCAAGAAGAGATGTATTTAGTTTGACCGTAGAATATGATGAGTAAATTTGAATAAGGTGCAGAACAATCAACAAAGAAAAGCATCATTTGGATGAAAACAATCATTTGCCCACATTTTTTTCTTTTAATTATCATTTGCCTTTTTTAGTAGACTGGTATTCCTGTGACACTTCATGAAAAATACTGCAAAGCTTTCCTGTCAGGTGGGCCATTTGTGTATTCATGCTACATGTTCACACAGATAAGAATCAGATGACAACCGTAGTGCGCCAAAGTATGGCTTTGCCTGTTCAAACAGTAGCTGAAAATAGAAGAACAGATAAAAATATACATCTAATGCCAGAGTCAAGCCAAAAAACTTTTACAAATCAACTTAATGAATTTTAGCCATCCAGCGAAAGATTCTTAGCATTTCAATCAAGTAAACCCACTGCATACCGAAAGTGAGACTGACACATCCATCGGAGCCAATATATGGTCATACACATTCCCATCATATGTAGCATTGCTCTGGTCCTTGGAGTCTTGAACATTATCCATGGTTACCAAACTAAGAGCTCCGCCTGATGAGCTGCAATAGATTTCGAAGCCACTAATCTCCACTATTTTGTTGACCAGGCCCCTTGTGCTGAACCCAAAAAAGATGAAACAGTAGCACTTGGAATTAGTTAGGCAAAGCTCATATACCAATAGGGATGAATTGATGACTTGAAAGAAAATAAATGGCAATGAGACTACTCAATAATGAATAAGCAAACACTCGTCATTTTAACATAGTATACTTGAGCAATGCCAGATTTGTTTTTCTTTTTTTTTAGTATTCAATAAAGAAATTTTATTAATCACATATCAAGATGCAAGAAAGCATAAATAAGGGGGTTTAAAACTATAAAAAAGAATGAGCTTAATCATTAATGATTCATGATTACTTAACAATGAGAACCCCTACACACTTAACTATACAAAAATTCTACATCCCATATCCACCTCTCCAGAAATTTGAGGTCATTTGTACCGATTTCTCAGGGGCAAACAAGAAAGAAAACTAGGATGAAACCACACAAAATGAGCATAACTTGTGTGGCACTAGCAAAGTTGCTGGAGAAGTCAATTGAAGAGTGTGACACCACAAATTTGTATGTCTTCCAATCAAACACTGCCAACAAGCTCTAGTTCTACCATTCTCTCATAGGGGAAGGAAACAACCCAAAAAAAATTAATGTAAAACATACCTAGCAGTTGTTTGCTTCATGATTGTCAAACTTGAGAACTTTAACCCAAGCATTATTTGTGCCTGCAAAAAATTTAATAAAAATGAAAAGCACTAGTCAACATCTGCAATTCTTAAAGGAAGCATACCTTCTGCAAATAGGCAGAAATAGACAGATACCGTTTGTCATTCAAAATATCAATAAAACAGAGGACAAAAGCACTTGCAGTAGTTTTGTCAAATGCTGTAATGGAACTATTGACACCAAAGTAATTATTGGGGTTAAATGGAAACAAGTTTAGTCAAAGGATAGGATTGCTGTGTTATCAAGAATGTTAAAAGTTTTGGAAATTATAGGGTGCTTGTTGGGCCAACATTCACCATGTAACACCAAATGATCTGCAAAAGCTTATTAGTATTTTTTTTCATTTAACAATATACTGCTGCATAAAAAATTTAGATATAGCAATAAATAGATGAAATGTAAGAAACTACAACAAGCTAAATAAAAGACATAATTGATTCAAGCAATGTAGATGGCAACAAATGAAAAAAAAAAAAAAAAGGAATTACACAGAAGCAGTTCAAAGTAACAAAAGCAAAAACTAAAAGGAAAGATGAAATGAATCTGAAATAGACTCACAAATTTACTGGGCAGGCCACAATGCAGGTCACGGTACACAACATGGAAATTTCTCATGGACACTTGGATGCTGTCAAGTATCTAACCAGGAAAGGGAAGATATATCAGCGATAAACTTACAGAAAACATGTCCATGAAGTTTTATTGGACAATAAGTAGAAAATCATAGAAAAAATTTAAAACAGAAATAGAGCCCAATTACCTTCGCAGTGATATATGATATGAATGAGTTACCAGCCTGGTTATCTGCAAAAATAGAAAATCATCACTTTCCTCTTTTATCGTTAGAGAATTAGTAAATAAATAGCTACTAGCAAGAGGAAACAAAAATCCTACATAGTAATAATTAAATTATAGTCCTAAGATCTTAATTAAGCTCAATCTTACTGCAATAAGTAGCAAGATTCAGGCCACTTAGATATTTCTACTGATGAAAAAAGCTCCTGTCTATTAGACTATTAGAATAAATAAAGTGCTATAGTTACATAAACAAAATCGCCCATTCAAACGAGACTCATCCAACAATGATACTGGGACACAAAAGAATGGTTGGACAATCATAAGCATCAACAGAAATCATAACACTAAGGGAGGGGCTTGATCTAGCAAACAATAGGAAGTGGAAATATATCATAGCGGAGACGTATGTAACTGTTGTTTTCAATAGTTTACAAAAATAGAAACCAAGACTCCTTAGAGAATCAGGCCACTGCTAGCTGACATAAAGGAGAGCAGGAAAGCTTTTAGGCAAATAAAGCTGAGCCTAGTTAGAAGGGATGCTAAGAAATGTGTTGATGGTAGCTCAAATGGGAAAGAGGGCAATGTGAAATAATCAACGGGAAGAAGTTCCCTCAATCTTCTTCAACAGATCTCATAGCTAGGGATAACTATGTCCAAGAGTCAGGATTTATATGTCGTATTAATGATCTTGGTTAAAAATGAATAAAGTTTCCTGTTTGGTTAAAAAAAAGAAACATGACACTGGGAGAATAAGAAGCTAGTAATATCAATAATAAAAGAGAATTGACAACTGCTTGAATTCCTAAAAATCTCCATAAGGCAAACAAGGAAATCTCTTCATGTCTGTATGAGATCACAGAAGCTTTATTCATACATGAAAGACAAAGAAGAAAACATGTGAAGACACAATAGCCTATGCAAAAAAGTTATTCCACAAGAGATACTTTATAGATTTACCAACTCATTTTATATAACAAACAATTTTGAAGAAACGTAGTGATACCAGTCTTCATATTGTTAATTTTGCACCAAACCAACAACCAGTTTAAGTAGAATTGAGATTGAAACTCATGAGCAAAATGCCCCTTTCAATTGGAAGAATGTCGATGACCAAATCAAAATTTACAAGAAGACTTATTATGAGAATCTTTCTTATCAGGCAGGATAAGCAGGATCCTTCCTGTCAGGATAATCTCAGATAGATGCAATATGCAAAATCCTCTTGAAGGTTATGCAATTACAATCTCTGACGAAAGTTGTCCAACAAGTTCAGCACTCACTCTTTAAAAATTTCAGAGCAATAAAAGATGGTGGACAAGTCTACTTTATCCTACCAATGCATGCCCAACCTTAGTATCTATAAAGGGCATAGATGAAGGATGGACAACCTAAATTGTTATATCCTCCTTGTCACCTAACAAAACTTGAGTCTTGATCCACATCTGTTATGTGAAAAGGCACACATGCAGCAGTCAATTTTCATCTACTATTATCATAGCAAACTTTTACAATGTGGGCCTGCACAAGTTTCTGGCCAGAATGGTAAACCAGTAGCCATACACTTATTTTGCAGCAACAACATTATAAACAAAGATATACTCCCATCCATGTTTATTTGCACAATCATTTCCTAGCCAGTGCCACTCTTATCAGAATCAATAATCCTTACCTTCAAACAACCTAAAAGTGGCAAGTGGCCTGTCTCAATCAAATTAATAGCTTGCTGGTCACTGAAACCATCATGAAAATAACCGTACTATAGTCACTTCATCAAGAAGTAAAGATTTTCAGGTTTCACTTCTGAATAACAGCACAAATCCCCAAACCTACAGACTGAAATTCATGACTGTCACCTATCTTCAGTATTTGCACTTCTAATGTTTTAGGAAGGAGTTGTCCATCCTTTATAAAAAAAGCAACCTACTCATGTTGATAGTGACTAATTCAGTTTAACATCCCGAAAGAACAAAAATCCAAAAACTAGCAACATAAGGCAACCTCAGCATCCATGCAGCCCATCCATAATTACATTGACTGAGCAGATATTCTTGGGGAATAAAAAAATCCTACTTAGACAGACACGATGTGAAAGAAGTGTGAACCAAGTTCCACATTGAAGATAAAAATTAATAATTCATGAGCTAATAAGCATCTATACAGTCACAGGGAAAAGGAATATTTGAAAAAAGAAATCAAGCAGCTCACCACAGACACGTCTGGATAGCTTTGCTAGCTCTGCTGCGGCAAGCTTGGCCTTCTTGCTAGCAGATTCCCTTTGCTCAACTGCTGCCAGACTCCACTGTAAACACAACATGTCCGAATTACTATATAATGCCACAGTGTTTCTCTTCAAGCATAGAAGTCAGAGAAATTTAAATTTAAATTTATCACAAAAATCCATAAATACAGATTGACCAAAACCATGTGAAGAGAACGCTTTCGCATAATTATGTTCACTACACCAGCCTTCAATCTTGGAAAACAATACTTTCTGCATGAATATACAAGCAGTACTAAGCTCAAGCCACAATGTGATAGCCAAGTGGTAAAACCAGTAGCATCCAAAAATGTCGCACGACAACATTCATTCATGTGTTAGATTAGAAAGAGCACCAAATATTCAAGCATTTCTTAGCCCAAGACAGTTTTCGACAATGTGATAGCCTTATTAAGAAAACTGGTATCAATCTTCCAGAACGATTTTTATTGTAGATACATAAAATTTTCAAATGTTGCGATTGCTTCTATGCATCAACATTCACCAATCCCAATGCATAGTGCACAAAAAAAAAAAGATTACAAAATTAAGCTATCTGGAGATGAAATTAAATTGCAACAGATTCCACATAAGCACGAACCTCTTGGTCATCCCTTGGAGAGGCGCAGACAAACACGTCCTCCAGAATGATAATTATGGGGTCCCAACCAAGCTTCTTCCATGGGATTCTGATGCTGAGCCTACCGACACGGCCTTCCTTGAGAGCAAAAGGCAACCGAAGATAATCGAATGCTTCTAGGATCAGCTCAACGTTCTCCAACAGGACCTCCTCGTTCCAGAGCGTAATCTTCAGCTGGTCCCTCTGAATGTCCTTGACGTACCGGCCGAGGTAGCCGAGAAGCAGCTGACGGACCAGCCCCTCGAACATCCTAGTTCCGCCTCCAAGACGCCGCCACCACCGAAACTTCACAGCGATTCCGGCATAGGCGCGTGCGTGTGCTTGTGCGTGTGTGGGTGTGAGAGAGAGAGAGAGAGATGGTAGGGGGGTGGCGTGACTGGTGAATTTGATTCTTCAGCGGTTCAGCCTTGAGACATGAAATGCAGGAGCAGCAGCTATAAATAAAATTGCATAAAAAACCAAAATGAAATCAAGAAGCTAAACTGGTCCCTTAACTTTGGTCTCATTTTCATTTGTGTCCCTCCATTTCAGTTTCGATCAAATCAAACCTATAAAAAATTTCATGTTTGGCCAACTACAGCGACGGCCTTATGGATTCTACACACAAATTCGAAATTGGATTTTTACCAGAAGGCATTTCCTATGTCCTTGAGGCATATAAAAGACTGCTGTTAGTTATCATATCTATTAAATTTTCAATAAGTGAAGGATCTTTCATCTTATATATTAGTCATTGATTGTTTGCAATATTCATTAAATTTCTCAATAAATGAATTATCCAAAAAGGGTATTAGGAAAAAGTAAAAGTTCATCTTGACAAACCTGACCAAAATCTGTTGTTTCCCTTTAAGACTTTGTTTACATATATGTGGAAGTGAGCTAGAAGGTGGCCAGTGGCGAGGAAAGCTGGAAGCCTGCTACACAGCAGAGTGTTCAACACAGCAGCAGTACAGCTCAACCAGTCAATCAAACTTGTCATAAGCAACTCTATTTGAAGCTTTCAGAGAAAAAGGTAGATGTTGGAGTTTACATCACATGAAAAACAGTTCCAAGTATTACATTTCTAAAATTTACATGCTTTGTGCAAGTCTACTGAAAAAGCAGTGTCTGCTATTGCTACGCACAGATTTTGTACTCAATTTCTGGGAGGGGGGTGGGGGGGTGGGTGGGTGGGAAGCCCATCAGGCTAACCTGCTATGGCTGAAGCTGCATGATTTTGAATTGGTTCTAACACTTTCAGAATCTCCTTGGGTGCAGCTTTCAGAAGGAGTACCCCTTTCTGTAATAGAATGTAATATTTGGATGTTACATATACCTCGTGCTGAATTTTTTTATGCCTGGCTACATACAACAGCTTACCTCCCATCCTGTTAGAGTTTTCTAACTTCACATGCTCCAAGCAGTCCTTTGTTGGAATTGCCACATTCATCACTTGGAAAAGATACCTATAGGCGATAGGAAAAATGAAAGAAAGAACGTACCAGAAAAGAGATTCTTGAATTCATTGTCTCTTTTGATCTCTTCTGCAGATAAATTTTTTTTTTTCTGGTATCTTCAAGTGATTCAGTTGTTGAAAATTCAATTCATGTTTGTAGCCTGTTAACTTTACCAACAAAGGAGGCTCCCCGGTGGTTCTTACAGACCTTGTTCCATGCTTCTCTGGTTCAATTTCATTCCAAAACTATTCTCCTTGTGCCCAACATCCATGATAGGAGGCGCAGCAGGTGTCCCAAAGTCCAATTCATCTGTCGTTGCCTGAAACAGCCGTCATAATTGAGAATCGCTTGTCACCGTAGAGAGACGTTTGTTACTTGAAAACGACTTCAGGTTCCAACCAACAAAGTGAAGAACGGTTGCTGCGTTTCAAATGCAAAAAAGCAAATCATTTTAAAACCCGAGAAAAGAACGTCATTTTAAGCACATCATTTTGTATCTTATGATCTCTATGCTAAGAGTTCAAAATGCACCAAGAATTATCGCCCCCCAAAAAACAAAAAGTGCCTACCAGCGTATGTTGACTCCAGGGAGAAAAAGGCACGCATGACCGACATGATTCTCATGGAAAGTGCCAGTAGGATCGTTCACTCACCAAACGGTTCAATACCAAGAGCTTGCATGATTTCTTTGAATGGCAAAAAGATCCACCACTGAGCTCCAAATCAATGTCAACAAAAAGAAGTTTGAGATGTCGTATTTTACCAAGTGATAAAAGAATCATGCAGGTAAATAATGAGAAATACAGACAAAATGGACAAAGATCATCCACCTATTTGATACACTAGCATGTAGACGCAATTGAAGGAGAAATCTAAGAAATATAAGTTGGCAAAAACTCAGAAATAACCTTGTCATAAGAAGCTTGGGCAAACTCATCGAGAGTAAATGAGTTGATACCTAGGATCACACTATATGTATAAAGAAAATAAAAAACCTGCACAAACAGAAAAGGAAAGGAAGTGAGATTTTGAAGCCTTGAGAAACAATCCCTCTGTCGAATAAAATTATCGCTAAAACAAAATTAGTACCGCCACAGAGATGGATTTTGTATCTAAGTGAGTATTCCATCACCATGCATTGAAAGGATCCAAATATGTATCTAGCTTTTGATGATATGTAGAAGATGCAGCATTACGCGCCTGTTAGAGCAAGGAGACAGAGAATTAGTATTCTTGCAGCACATGCATCAACTGAGAGTTCCTAGTCCTTGTTGTAGCAGTATACATCTCTCAAGGACAGCCAACTCACATTTCAATAGAAGCTAATTATTCGTTAGTCACAAGCTACTCAGTTGAGCTGATGCTTCAACTTACTCAGCATTGGTGTTTTTGTGGAAAAGCAAAACTGACAGTTTTTTGAGGGAAATGGCTGGGCATCAACAAGGTAAGTGACTAACCAACTTAAGATCAAAATGATTCATAGAAAAAGCACCAGCAGGGTTATTCACTCACCATATGGATCAATGCCAAGAACTTGCATGATCTGTTTGAAAGGCCAAAAGATCCACCATTGAGCTCCAAATCAATGTCAACAAAAAGAAGTTCAAGAAGAGCAAGTAATAAAGAATCCTGCAAATACATGATGACAAACACAGACAAAATGGACAAACATCACCTACTAATTGATACACTAGCATATAGAAGCGATTCAAGGAGATATCTAACAAATATAAGTTGGCAAAAGCTCAGAAATAACCTTGTCATAAAAAGCTTGGGCAAACTCATCAAGAGTAAATGAGTTGATACCAAGGATCACTATATGTATAAATAAAATGAAAAGCCTGCATAAGCAGAAAAAGAAAGGAAGATGAGACTTTGAAGCCTGAGAAACAATCCCTTTGTCACACAAAATAATTGCCCAAAAAATTTGATACCACCACATAGCTGGATTATGTATCTCAGTGAGTATTTCATCATGATGCATTGAAAGGGTCCAAATATGCATCTGGCTTTTGTTGATATGTAAAAGATGCAGCATTAAGTGCCTATTAGAGTGAGGATAGAGAGAGAGCTCCAATATCCTTGTAGCAGATGCGTCGACTGAGCCTTCCTAGTCCTTGTTGCAGCAGTATATATCTATCAAGGACAGCAAATTCCCATTTTAATAGAAGCTAATTATTCATTAGTCACAAGCTACTCAGATGAGATTATGATTCAACTAACACTGATTGGTGTATTGGCGAAAAACAAAATTGGCCTAGTCCTTTTAAGAAAATGGCTGGGCATCAACAAGGTAGAATGACCACCCAACTCAAGATCAACCAACCTTGAAGATTTTCTTAACCATCTCCAAGGAGGAATGCCAAGGTTGCACAGAGATAGGCTGCTTCAGCCTAACAGAATGAGGAGGAAAATTCAGACAGCAGATCTGCAAAATACAAACAATCTTTGATTTAATTAATACCAAAAATCCATGCTGAGGACAGGATAGAACATTTAAGAAGCATAGCAATCCAAAAGAAATTTCTGAAGTAGCAGAGTCTTAAAATTGACCTTCGCACAGCACACAGCCAATCAATGTATCTGCAGCAAAATGATCACAGCTCAAAAGTGAGTTTGGTCCAGCTTATAACTCTCTCAGCTGCAACTCCTGATTGTCCACTTGCATTGCGAATTGATCAAGGCACTGTGTGGTTGTTACTGATCCCAGAGCAAGCTCACATTTTTCTCTGTGAGGTGGTTTTATGAGTGGATCTCGGCTGCACTGCATCTGGCATATCAAAAACAACTTCATTATTACGATACATTTTAACTGATTAGAAGCAAACTGGAAATTTTATGCACGTCTCTCTTTTTTCCTGCAAGGTCTCTTCTTCTTCAGCTATTTATCTCTTATGCTCTTTTGTTTCTTTTGGTGGCATTCTGCTCCTCTGACTTAAAGGCTTTCGAGATCTTGATATTGGACATAAACAATTATTTCCTCTGACAAATTAAATCAATTCCACTGGGCAAGTCTCCACCATCAGGGTTTGTAGCTCGCTTGACTGTCGTCAACCCTTTGCACATTCCATGTCTTTTTGCTGTACTGCTAGGTCCATGACTGAAATCCATGGTTGAAATTTCATGATCATGTCAAATCAAATAAACTTTTAATACTTGGAAAAATATCTATAAGATCGGAGCTCGTACTTATGGGTCCAAAAAGAAAACAAAGAGAAGAGAAAAGGAGTCATCCTCCTCTACTTTTAAGATGCTCAACTCAAGTTCTTCATTACGCATGCGTCATTTTTGGTATAATGGTATGAAAATGAATGGAAAGGAATGAGTTGAATAAAGTAAATATAACGTATAATTGGGAATAATTAATCATTCTTTTGTTTACCTTTAAGATGTGAGCGTATGGGTAAAATGTAAATTTGAGAAAAGTGGTGTGATAATCATTCATGAATTTTTTTTTAATGAATGGCTATTCTGCCACTTTCTCAAAGTTCTAACCCTTTTTTTTTCACATTTTCAAGATTAACATAAAAAATTATTTAGTACTGCTAAATCATACTCATCCTACTCAGTACCACTCCATATATTTCCATTCCATTATATCCAATTTAATCTCACAGAAGATCGCATCTCAAGAGGGATCATCACGGTAAATTATATAGTGGTGTGATAATCATTCATGAATTTTTTTTAATGAATGGCTATTCTGCCACTTTCTCAAAGTTCTAACCCTTTTTTTTCACATTTTCAAGATTAACATAAAAAATTATTTAGTACTGCTAAATCATACTCATCCTACTCAGTACCACTCCATATATTTCCATTCCATTATATCCAATTTAATCTCACAGAAGATCGCATCTCAAGAGGGATCATCACAGGTAAATTATATAGTTAGTACAAAATATTTTGTTAACATAACACTTTAGTACAAAAATTTTTAAATATAATTTTGTGATATATTTTCTTTAAAACATGTTACACTATAACACATTCCGTTAGTTTTTGACTAACGCCGTCAATTTTTGATGATGTAAACGACTTACGTGGCGCTCCTTAATGACGTAATTTTATGTTTAAAATATGTTGATTGCCACGTGACACATGACGAGATCCACTATCTCTTTTTTCCTTTCTCTTTGGCTCTCTCTCCCTCTCTCTTTCTCGGTCGTGCTCTCTTTCTCTCGCTCTCTTCCTCTATCTCTCAACATAAATTCAATTTAAATTTTTTTATCGTTTAATAACATCTAATTTTTTATAACAACATTTTATTTAAAATTTTTTCTTTTTTTTTACAAAATGATGATAATATAACATAATAGTATATTAAAAGGTAATTGACACGTAATTTGATCTCAAGATTAATCTTTAAAAAAATTTATAATAAAAAATTAACTCAAAAGAAATTAAAAATTTGTAATAAGTTAGTAAAATTAATACTAAATATTTTATTGATATCTCTCGCATTAAAATTTTGTGACAATTAATTGAACATTTTTATTATTATCTTCTTATCTAATTTTAATTTCCCCCCAAATCATGAAGCCCCCACATAAAAATACAAAGCACTCATGTAATTTTGGGGAGTTAAAATTAGATAAGAAGAGAATGGTGAAAATGTTTAATTAATTGTCACAAAATTTTAACGTAAGAGAGATCAAAAAAATATTTAGTACTAATTTTACTATATTATTACAAATTTTTATATTCTTTTTGAGTTAATTTTTATTATAATTTTTTTTGAATATTAATTTTGATAACGAATTACTTGTCTATTATCCTTTATTATACTATTATACTATATTATTATCATTTTATATAAAAAAAAAGAAGGAAATCATAAATAAAATATAGTTAGAAAAAATTAGATATTATTAAACGGTAAAAAAATTTAATTGAATATATATTGAGAGATAGAGGGGGAGAGAGAAAGGAAGAAAGAGATAGTGGATCACGCTATGTGTCACGTGACAATCCACGTGTTTCAAATATGAAATCACTTCATCAAAGAGCGCTATGTAGGCCGTCCACATCATCAAAAATTGACGACGTTAGTAAAAAAACTAAATTAAAATGTAATATATTTGAAAGAAATGTATCACGAAATTATATTTTAAAAATTTTATATCAAAATATTATATTAACAAAATATTTTATATCAACTTATAATTTACCCATATCATCACAGCAGTAACGATATTGGGAAAGGGAGAAAAACCCAATCAGGATTGAACCAAGAGGGAGTCAAGACAACTGTCACCTGGGTAGTATATAGTAAGGGGAATGATCCAACGAACTGGTTGTGCAGTAAGGGATTTGCTGCTTCCTTTTCATCATAATCTATTTAGCTTATCATCCTGTATATTGTTATAAGAAATGCAACTATACGCGCAGGAGAGGGGAGAAAAAGGCAACATACCTGTAGCCCTTCATATTATCTGTAGAGAGATCATACCTCTTACCAGTTCCGAAGTGATGCAGTTGTTGAAAATTCAATTCATGTTTGTACACTGCTAACTTTACCGTCAAAGGACGCTCTGGTTCCCATCTTTCTCTGGTTCAATTTTAATTTCAAATACATTCTCCTTGTTCCCAACATCCATGATAGGAGAGGGGGCGCAGTAGGAATCCCATAGTCCAATTCATCTGTTGTTGCCTGAAAATGCCATCATAATTGAGAACCACTTGTTACCTTGATGAGATGTTTGATACTTTGAAGATTTCAGGATTCAACCTACATGATGAAGAATGCTTGCCGCTTTTTAAATGCAAAAATCCAAAAATTTTAAAATCCCAATCCAAAGAACATCATTTTAAGCACGTCATTTTTGTATCCTATGATCTCTATGCTAAGTGTTCAAAATCATCCTTATCGTCGCATCCATCATGCGTAGAAGAACCCACTCTGAGACCACATGGGCGCTCGTAGGCCCCAGAGTAAACTTATTTGAGACGCACCTGTTGATTGCAAAATCACAATTCACAACCGGTCGTAAATCTTGGGATTATCTCTTAGGCGGGGCCACCCTGATATTTCCTCTGTTCAGCGTCCCGGCTGCAGACTTCAATGTTCCCTGGGTGGAATCAATGGAAGCAAAACGCGAGTGTAGGCGACTCTGTTTGTTCCACACCCAAGAGCAAGAAAATGATCGTCTAATCCGTCAAATAGACCTGCTTGGCCAGTTGATTGCAGTCTCGTCCAATCCATCCATCATCATCACTGAAGATTCCGATACTTTGTGAACACACACACACAGAGGGAGCAGGAGGGAGATGAATGGTGGAGGAGGAGGAGGAGGACGCGGAGAAAGGGAACGTTGAGGAGGAGGTTATAAAGGGTTATCGGTCAGTTTTGAATCTTTTTTTTTTTTTTTGTGGGAGCGGGGTAAGCTGAACGGTTATTCTGTTCTGTCAGTTAGCAAACCCAACGAACCGCCGATGATAGCCGTTAACTCAAAAATGAACTTACCCAGTTTTTTGTCCCTGTGCTAACCCAGCTAAATTGACTCAAAAAGACCTCTCATGAGCTTGATATTACTGACAATGCCATCAATATCTCCCGGGACAACCGCGTTCACAGCAATGGCTTTGGATCAAATCCAAACCGTCCGGGAGTAAACAAGAATTCTCCCCCATCTGTCTGAAGCAGTCAGTGAAGCGGCGAGACGCGGGGCCCTAGATTCAGCACGTGGGCGGAGATTTGGCCCGAGCCATTCCCGAACCAGGTTACTGAGTTAACAGCTAGTCAAGTTGACAATCCTTCTCGTTAAGTTGCTATTCTTAAAGGTCATATACCGAAACTTAATGAAGTTCCATAGGATTTAGTGATCTTACGTTGGATCTTCTCCAAGTGCTTGTCATTGATCAGGAGCGGCATCACGTTTCTCAGGCTCCAACCAATGAAAGGGAGGAACACGTACGGGCTCAAGAACGCACGCAGCTGATCGATAGATAGCTCCTCTGCTGTCTTCTCAAATTGTTCATTAATTCATCAGGGTGTCCTTCCGTAATCATGAGACATGCTGTTATGGTCAATTTAGTTGAGGGGTCAATCTATAAATAAAGATAAAAGAAAAGGGGTGTTTTTGTAACAAGTGAAGAACTTGAGGGAGTATATTGTAAACCGGTGGCTCTTGGCAGTTGAAGCCGTTGTGGGGATTATAACCTTGTAACAGAACCCGTTGAGGGGAGGGTAGGAAAGGAATGAACAGTTTGTCTCTTCTCTCTCCTGTGGGTTCTCCCCCTCTCTCGACTCCTCCTTCTCTCCCCCTTCTTGATTCTTCTTCCTCTCCCTTTAGTGCCACCTTCTTCCTTGATCCCTCCTTCTCTTCATCTTCTAATTCCTCTTTCTCCCCCCGAACCAGCCTTGATTCTCTGGCAGCGGCTGAGTTGCTGAATTGGTCCATAACACATACCTCTCAGCTATTCTAGATTCGAGTTCTTTTCTGCTATACCCATCGACTAATTCGACTTAATCATAATTATCTCATAACTAATACTATGCAATCAATTGACCGTCACTTGAAAAGATACCCAAAAAGGGTTTTTTTTTTTTTAAAAATACAAAAACCTAGATAGACTGGGGATATGAATCCTAGTAGAGAGTCTTCTCACCATACATGCATCTCAGCATTCGCAGTGCGAGTACCGCTGTCGCTTGGATTTCGGTCCTACCCGATCCCCCATGCTTACGAAAGCCCCAAAGATAACTGCATAAGCAGGGGACGTTTGAGCCATTCGAAAACGAAGCAAAAGGTTCACCGCGTTCCTTTCTCAGTGTCTCAGAGACAAATTATTACCCCACCACCAATCGCCCTACCTATTAAGCTGCAATAATACATAACGGACAAAATTTGGAATCCCCAACCCCCCCTCCAGTTAAGTCAGTTTTGGCAGATAAGAGCAGGGAGAACAGGATTGTTTCACACCAAAATCTAGTACTTCCAACAGAGTTGGATCGTTCCGAACAACAAACGGGCACAAAAAGTTTTCCAGGAATGACGGGATCACTAGGCTTCAGTGTGAGTGAGTACTGCAGTTCTCCTTCTGGTATCGAGTGTAAATTTGTAGTAGCTCTCCCACAGTTTTGCGAAGTTGGTTGGGTGTTCATCACCGGGATCTACCGAGCGAAAAGCACAGCTTGTTATCATATGATGACATTTATACCTTCCGCCTAGTTGGAGTGTATCTGCATTCTCTCGTGTAGACACCGATCAGCATACATAGTATAAACATAACCTCCAATTTGTATCACCGCACCTGGACATGTGAAGAATCACTTGAGGAGAGGATGGATTTCATATGAAATTGAAAACGGATTTAGCTCTTCCATATTATGTAAGCAAATGAATTAGCAGCTGAACAAATGATATTAAGTGAAATAACAGCGGGGAAAAATGGACAAAGTGCAAGCACGGTATCCAACTGCTATGAAGAAGAGCCAAACCTTTTTACATCGGTTGCTGTCGCTGAAGTCTGTTGGAGTGAGCTCCTTTGAGGTAATTGGCTAATAGAGCATCTAATTTTACCAACCAAAGAGCCACTGCAGATGATGTTTGGGGAATTGTAGGAAATAATGCAACTATTTCCTCGCCAACAATATTGCAGTTTGGCACTCTGCTGCAGTGGAACAACCAGTCCCTGTTAACAGCACCGATAAAATCAGCAAGAACCTGCACGATGTCAAATAATGCAAACTGATTATATGAAGCTTATGGTAATGGACAATCTGAGAGAGATCAAAATAACATGTTCCAAGAGATGACTAGCTAAACCTGCAAAAGCTCTGCCACAGAGGAGGTCCGTCTCAGTCTATTGACCCACAGCCTATGAGCAGACTTATTCCAAGCACCAATCATAGACCCTTCAGGCATATTAGACTACAGAAAGGAACAACCGTTATAGGCAAAGAATGTAAAGCACTAAAGGTTCATGAAAGAGAAACCAAGTGCACAGCAAAGGCTTAGCAATAGGAGACAACTAGAAGGAAGACAAGAATTTAATTGAAAGAACGCAAGCAGTCGACAATTTATTTACCTTACAAGAGATCCTTACCAAAAAAAAATACAAGAGATTCATACCCAAAAGAAAATACAACAGACTCCTACCAAGGCCAAAATAGTCCAATGGAGCAGTGGTAAACAAAAATGACTCGTAAAGAAAAATGAATTAACAAGATCTGACCCACCTCAATAGTATGAACTGTGGCCTTCAGTGACTGCAAGCGAGAGGAAAGAATCTTATGCTTGGGGAACACATCAGCATCTTCCCTTCCAGTACATGTGGCTGCATGAATGGCATATCTTTCCTCAAGATCAAAGTCAAGTTCAAATGTTGTATGGCAGATCTTACAGTGTTTCTCATCCTGCCAGTACAAATCATGACATCTATCACATTTCACCAATGAGTCAACAAAAGATCTTTTCCCGAGCTTTACAGAATTCAGTTGCAAATAGGAGTTCCACGTCCATGCATCAAATGCTTTGAGTCGGGCCCATCTCCTCTTCTGTTCTTCAGCCCTCTTACCATCTTCAAGAATGATAGCACCAGGTACAGGTATAGAATCTCCAATAGATATTGTAAGGCTTAGGCCATTATCTATGTCTGATATTGGAGAACAACTTTCTTGTGCATGCATCTCAAGCTCTGATTGGCAGGATGATGTGACTGAGACTTCTTCGGCATGTTTGATCCCATCTAGAATTGCTTGGCAGATGAACCCCTTTCGCTTGTCCAGGGATTCAATGAGTCGGCCCTCTCGAGCACCTCGCTCATCCAAAACTGATAGAAGAGCAGAGAGTGCCTGCATTTTAAATTGAACAAATGAAGACATGTTTATATATCAAAACAATCATATGTGAACTAGCATCACCACAAGAAAAGGCTATGAAGCATACCTCTTCAGTATCTATTACCTCCCAGTGTCCATCTTCAGAAGACTCAAAGTACACTCTCCTGTGACCAGGATCACACTCATTGCATGGACCCAAGAAAAGCCAGTACCTATTGTATCGCCGATCAGATCCCAGAAAGATAGATTGCATGGGGTGCATCCCATCTTCAGAATCTGTCCCTCGAGAATCTTTTCTCCTGCCTGTACTTTTTCCTGAAGTATGCAACCTTGACATGACATCTGAGGAATCAACTGGGCGAGTATCATGTGACAAATGACTTTTGTTCCCACTAATGTTGGACTTATTTACCAAGGAAGGCCTAGTAATATGCTGTTGGTTAGCTGAGGGCCTCTTTATTTTCCCCCCCGAACCAGAATAAATAGCAGGCAAGACATTTCCCATCACTGCATTAGTTGATTCCTGCATTGCACCAACAAGCAATACAAATTACAACTTAGAGAAGATTCATTTAAAATGATCTGGTCAGCAGCCAATGAGAAAATGGGTCATGCTCTGTTTCTGCCAATCATTATATGCCAGTAACAAAAGAGGCGAATCAAATGTTTAGAAAACTCCAACAAATCCCCCAAAAAAGGTACAGACTGAACATTCTTCGACAGTGATGGAAATCCTCAACAGAGGGTCATGTAAAATATCAGTAAAGAAACTTTACACTGAAATGATGCAAGAGTGCTATAGCTCTAATCCAATATCAACAGTTTCTTGAGACAAATAATCCTATTGATTTTGTCCAGGGCAATTTGAAGCAATTCACTAATTAATGCATTCAAAATCCTGTATATATCTGATTTAATACAATAAAAGAATTATAAATTCAAAAGGGGAAAGCATTACCTCCATTCTAATACTGCATCCAGCACTAAGCAGATCAATCAAAGCCACCAAGGCATTCAACTTCTCTTCAACGCTTAAATCTGAATATTCACCTTCCATTAGGCCCAACAGCCAGGGTTCTCCTGGGTGACTCTCATCAATTTCACCATTAACCAAGATCACACTATTTCTACTTTTATTGTGATTAATATTCTTGGATTTTCTATTTTTAGGAATTTCTGATTCACATTCTGAATTTTCACTGCCACTGCAGATGCAACTCTCATGCTGATCATCAACAGTTCCTGATTCCTCTGTATCTGAGTGACAATCTCCATCTTTTGAGCTGTAATTGACACGTAGACGATAGGTTGAAGATGAAATCTTTTCAAAAAGAGCAATATCACTGGACAAGGTGGAACATATTGCAACTTCCAATTCCTCAGTTGTACTGGAGGTGTTCAATTCTGCAATCTATCACAAAGAGAACATACAAGGCGAGCACAATTTAGCTGGTAAACTCAGCTGCCAAAATAGGGGAAAAAAATTCCCTCTGAAAGAAGTACCTGTGCAGTTCTTGCCAATTCAGATACTTTCAAACCACTATTTCCTTGATCAGACAAAAGTCTAAACAATTCTCCCTTCAAAGTGCCAGGATATAGCCCATAATTCTTCATACGGCTCAGGTCCTAAGAAATGGTGGAGAAGTTAAATATGTCGTACCCATTATCCCTTAAATTTCAGGGAACATGAAGAAAAATATATTTTTACAGTCCCCTTTTATTCTTTAATGAAAGGAGGAAGCTACCATCACACAGTAGTAATTTTAATAGAATAAAAGTAATATCCTCATAGAAAAATTCCGACAATTAGCTTGACCCATGTACTCATAAAATGAGCTATTCTATTCATATGATCATATGATATACCTAAAGACAAAAACAACCGATAAACCCATGCATGAAACAAGGAAATTGACAGCGTTCTTTTATGGATGGATATGCCATTAGAAATTTAAGCTTTTGATTGTTGGGAAGTTTAGCTAAAAAGCATTCTGTACTTGCTTTCTCAAGATCCAATTAATCTCATAAGTCTGGCTTTATGATGTAATAATGCTGCCAAATAGAGAGGCTGATCCCTTGAATATATATTATGAATCAAGTTTTATAATGCCTATTAAGGTGGCAATATCCCCCCATCAACAGACCAATTGGCGAAATTATGATTCTATTTCCCAATATAGTTCCTTCTCTCATATGTTAGCTTTCCCCCTTACTTTCAGCATTACATGTTTCTTCTGAAATTTATGTTTAACAATATAAAAAATGAAGCACAGCAAGCAACACACTTCAAGTTTGATTAAGTGGCAATCATAAGATACAGCTACCTCATCAACAACTTCTCTTTGCAATGAGCCTTGATTTGAACCAAAACCTGCAGCTACTAATACTTGCCTCAACATCTCTGGCCAAGTCAGAGAGTTCAGAAACTTCTTCCAGTATTCCAGAATAATTTCCTGGTTCTCAACCTGTTGTTTCCATACAAGCAAATTTTAGTAAGCAAAAAGAATACAGATAAATTATGAAGTGTCAAATGAGCTTGGAAGTTGTCAAGCAAGATGCAGGAAAAGAGAAGTAAAATAGAGGCATCTGTCAGTCTTCTTTACATATTAGAAACCATTAACATATGTCATATTTGTAGAGAATCTCTAGATGTTTCACAATTATGGTATTCTTAAAACTATTTTTAAAATCCGACCTAAATCTATTTTCCTTCAGTAATTCTACAATGTCCCCTTATAAGTTCAGCATAATTCATCATAGATGGCATAAAAAATCCAACTGATTGCTTTCTTCTCAAACTACCTCGACTATTTTCAACAAGCATTCTTCCCTCAGGACTTGAAGCAAACTTACTTGCAACATACTGACAGCATGGGAAACATTTGAGAAATGACAGTGAAACCTTATCTAAATAATGATAACACCTTCAGAAAAAGCAGGCTACAGAAGTAGAAAATCTTATTCTGAACATTAGCCAGACTAACACCCAAAATATCCATAACAAAAATGAAGAATGAAAATACTGCTGGAAACAAAGAAATCAAAAGCATGTACCAGAATTATCAGGAAAAAAAAGGTATATAGCAGTGTATGAAGACTCCAGGGAGTACAAGGCACACATGACCAAGATGACTCTTAAAAAGCACCAGTAGGATCATTCACTCACCATATGGATCAATGCCAAGAACTTGCATGATTTGTTTGAATGACGAAAAGATCCACCACTGAGCTCCAAATCAATGTCAACAAAAAGAAGTTCGAGAAAGGCAACATGTATTTTACCGAGTAATAAAGAATCCTGCGAAGACATGATGACAAACACAGACAAAATGGACAAACATCACCTACCAATCTAACACACTAGCGTATAGATGCAATTCAAGGAGATATCTAACAAATATAAGTCAGCAGAAGCTGAGAAATAACCTTGTCATAAAAAGCTTGGGCAAACTCATCGAGAGTAAATGAGTTGATACCAAGGATCACACTATATGTATAAAGAAAATGAAAAGCCTGCACAAACAGGAAAAGAAAGGAAGATAAGACTTTGATGCCTTGAGAAACAATCCCTTTCTTACACAAAATTATCACTAAAAAGAATTAGTACAGCCACATAGCTGGATTGTGTATATAAGTGAGTATTCTATCATCATGGATTCAAAGGATCCAGACATGTATCTGGCCTTTGACGATACATAAAAGATGCAGCATTAAGTGCCTGCAATAGTGAAGATAGAGAGAGCTCTGGTGTTCTAGCAGCACATGCATTAACTGAGCGTTCCTAGTCCTTGTTGTAGCAGTATACATCTCTCAAGGACAGCAAATTCCCATTTTAATAGAAGCTAATTATTCATTAGTCAAAACCCTACTCAGTTAAGGTTATGATTCAATTGAACTCAAACTGGTGTATTTGTGAAAAAAAAAATGGCCTAGTTTTTTTTAGGGAAATGGCTGAGCATCAACAAGGTAGAATGACAAAACAGCCCAAGATCAACCCACCTTGAAGATTTTCTTAACCATCTCCAAAGAGGAATTCCAAGGTTCCATAGAGAAAGGCCGCTTCATTTTAACAGAACTAGGAGGAAATTTAGACAGCAGGTCTGCAGAATGGCAACAAACTTTAAATTAATTAATATTTAAACTCCTTTCAGAAGACAGGAAATGTTTATGAAGTATAACATTCTGAAAGAAATTTCTGAAGGAGCACAGTTTTAAAATTGACCTTTGCACAGCACACAGCCAATCAATGTATCAGCAGCTAAATGATCACAGCTCGAAAGTGAGTCTGGTCCTGCTTGTAACTCTCTCAGCTCCAATTCCTCATCATCCACTTGCAAGTCAAATTGATCAATGCGTTCTTCGGTCATAACCGATCCCAAAGCAAGCTCACATTTTTCTCTGAGAGGCGGTTTTACGAGTGGATCTTGGTTGCGCTGCACCTGGCATACAAAAAACAACTTCACTATTACAGTACATTTTAACTGCTTAGAGGCTAATGGAAAATTTTACGCACCTCTCTCTTTTTCCTGGAAGTTTTCTTCTTCTGCAGCAATTTATCTCTTAGTCTTTTTTGTTTCTGAAGCCAGAACATATTAAGAGTACTTAGATTTCTGACTATCCAAAATCACATAAACAACTAACAGATCAATATAACCTAATTTGCCCCAAAAATATGCAAAGATCAAATAGGATGAAAAGCCCTCACAAAGTACAAAATTGTGGATCACAAAACTCACAGCTAGAGTTTCTTGTCTTGTTGTCCTTCTGCTCTGACTTAAAGGCTTTCGAGATCCTGATAATGGACACAAACAATTATTTCCTGTGACAA
The DNA here is from genome assembly GCA_900174645.1 of Sonneratia alba. NCBI lineage: Eukaryota > Viridiplantae > Streptophyta > Magnoliopsida > Myrtales > Lythraceae > Sonneratia > Sonneratia alba. The sequence continues at coordinate 1,679,571 of FWPY01000029.1, forward strand.
CATCAAGTCCATTGGGTAAGTCTCCACCATCAGGGTTTGTAGCTCGCCAAACTGTCATCAACCCTTTGCCCATTCCATGTCTTTTTGCTGTGCTGCTAGGTCCATGACTGATATCCATGGTTGAAATGTCATGATCCTATCAAATCAAACAGAATTTTAATACTTAAGAAAAATATCTGAAAGATCGGAGCATAAACAGATGGGCCTAAATCACTTGATACTCTTAACAAGAACATGTCAAACAATACCTTTCTCTTTCTGGACTCTCTAAAGCTCTCTTTGGAAGCAAGTTCCTTTCCAGATCCTACATATTGAATTAGGAATTGAACATCAAAAAACCAAGTTAGCTGCATCAGATTACAAAGGAAAAAAAATAAAGGACGAATATAGTAAATAAGACAGTATACACATTATTGCAATAGAAGTAAAAGATCAACCAAACAAAGCATGCTGAAGTAATATGAACCGAATTCCTTCTTGAAGAAATGCCGATGTTAATCATCAACAATGTAGTAGAAGCAGTAGACTCATAATTTATTCAACACAACCAAGAAGTGCCATGAAGGTGTAAAAGGGTAAGTAAGATTGTCCAAGCATTTAGAATGGCATATGAAAAGGGAAATAAGGACCTTGACAAAAGTGTATCAATAACAGTGAGAGAAAAGATAAGGATTAGCTTCCCCACTAACAAACAGCCACAAAATATAACATGAATATAATAACATTAGGAGCAAAAGATTAATAAAGAAACTCCAAAAAAAATTGAGAATAAATTATTTATCATACATGAGATGCAAATAGAATTAAGAAATTTAACAAAATAAAATCCTTTTATTTACAGATCAGAGTTGCAGCCTGCAGCTTACCAGCTCTTAATTTGAATGCCCAATCAGGGAGGGAATCAAATTCTGTGCCCAGTGGAGGACCATCCTTGCGGAACAACTTTTGCAGAATGTACTCAGGTGTGAGCAACATATCCTGAAGACAAATGGGCCTTTTCACTCTATTAGCCGCAACTATCCGTCTCTCTGCTGAAGTAATAAGTCCACGTCTAGACATTAATGAATTAGCTACCCTGGTTTTATTTCCCAAAAAAAGCTCTCGCTGTCTAATCTTCTCATTGGCAAGACTGGCCCCAACTCTTCCCCGAGAAGCCTGAGCTTCCCTACTTGAACAAGGAGAAAAACCAGTTCCATTGTCCTTTTTATCTCTCCTCCTCTTATCCATAAACCATCGCTGCACTTGTTTCAATGTCAATCCTAATGCCACTGCATACTCCTCCATAGCCCTCAGTGTTGGATACTTCTCCTCTGATGCATAAACAAAATAATTTAGAGAATGCAATGCTCAAAAAACAGTTATATGAAAATCAACTGTGAGTAAAATTACATAATTCTCGGACACAACCAGACATTCTCAAAACGACTGTTCCAACAATTAACCCAATGAAATTGATATATGCCACCATTCCTTTTGGCCGAAGAAGTGACTGACATGAAAGATTATCTCCCCAAAATAATAACAATAATACAGTTAACTTTTATAAAAGAAAGCAGAAGACTTCTGGAGCAAATAATCTCCCCAAAATAATAACAATAGTACAGTTAACTTTTATAAAAGAAACAAGACGACTTCTGGAGCAAACACCACTAAACCGAGAACAAAGAGAGTATCATAGACAAGGGTAATAAACAAGGCAATCCCTAAAAATGGACACCGAAAATGTTCATCAGAAAGGAAAAAAGCACCGCAACAGTAGACAACCAACTCACCTGAATAGAAATCCTCCAGGGCTTCAAGCTGCAGTGGCGTTTTCTTCATTTTTCCCATACTCAGCTTCCTACACTTCGGGATTCTCGAGCTAACTGATCGACGTCTCCATTATTCTGAAGAAGCAAGATAAGCAGTTTGTCAATATCACAACTAGAAAAAATTTGTAAACGAAAATAACCATCATGTAAAAGAAGTTGCAAGCAAAGCTTCTCACGAAAATGATGATCATCTACCATCCGCTCCACTTCCGAGCGTGAACTTCACGGTCGGGGATAAAGGAATAAGCGGAAGACGAGGAGGATGAAACGGGGAAGGAGGAGGAGAAGCGAATCCATAAAACCGAAAAATCGGACCACACGCAACAAAATACACCATTGGTACCAAAGAAGAAAAAATAAGGCGGCAAAGGAGATGAAGCGCCATTTCCAAGGATTCCATTTCGGTTCCGAGGGGCATGGAAGAACATCAACTGCAACTTCCTTTATAGAATTACACGCAGGAGAAGAGATGTACACACCTGAGCGTCAGTACCAGTGCCAGCGTACTACCACTATGCAGAACCGCACTGCGAGTAACTACCAGCAAATTCACTCCCAGTATCAGCAAAGGAATGTATCAGCAGCCCCTCCGGAGGCTCATCGAGATTGGAACAATCGGCTGTCAATGTACAGTTCCACCAGAGGAGAAACACACGGGAGGAACGAGGGAGGGAGGGAGGGAGCGAGGTCAGACCACTGGGGGATGGAGAAGATTTTAGCTGTAGGGTTTTGGGTTTTATCTTTTCGATTATTTAATTTTTATTTTATTTTCTATCATAGATTTTTTTTTTATAAATTTCGTAAAAAAAATCTTCTCTCTCTCTCTCTCTCTTACCCTGTCTAATTTATTTATTTTTTATATCTGCCACCTCATCTTCACCTTTCGTGCGCCCCCCAATTCCCACGAGCTCAGTTATTTTCGCGCAGATTTTTCTTCGCTGAATCCTATCGAGCTCAGTTGATTAAGAGACCATTGGGCCCAATTTCTGTGGTTAGCCCATTTCCCCGATGTGTACCACCAGATGACTATGGAGAAGCCCAAATCCACGGGAAGTTATAGTTCTGATAACGGGTCCGGTTGGGTTCATCAAAGCTATCACGAGATTAGCTTAGGTATGTTAAATGAGTGGTTCATATTTATTTAAAATAGATATAAAATAGTTTGTTCATATTATAGTTTACCTCATTAAGTATAATAGTTCGACTGATTTGAACTTTCAACCATGATCTTTTCCTTTTTTTATTTTTTTTTTATATTAACAGTTGATTGTAAGATTTTTGACAATTTATACTAGTTTCTTAACCGTTTTGTACTAGTTTAATTAGAAAACATGCCGATCTAGTCCTGGTTTAATGAGCCTATTTTTTTGTACTTAGCTCATAGTTGTCCGTCCCTCAAGTTAATAAGAGCACTTACATACCGGTTTAGAGGTGATCCGAGGCTACTTTCTGAGTTTTGATGGTCGGTTCGGGGACAAAATGGCCTATTTAACACTTCTAATCATAAAATATCCGGCATGGTATATAGCAAAGTCGCCGCTTTACCTTCCTCTACGTTCACGTTATCATAACTATCTGGTTTATTGGTTCTGGATTTTCGTATTCCAATTGCAGTAATAATTTCAAAAAATCAACAGCAGAAGAAATTACTGCCCGCTGTATTTCCGGGCCTAGGCTGTTTTTCTGTCGGTCATGGATGTCAAACGGTAAAAGACACTTGACCAATCACATGACTCCACGTGTAAGACACTGCCACAAAGAACACCAGTGTGCTGGGGGAGCAGTTGACAGTTGAGACCACCATTCATTTCGAGCACCTGACAGCTCAAAGCCCCCAGACGGATATTTTCGCTCCCAGAAATGAAAAATCGAACGACCAGACGAACAGAGTTTTTTCTGCCCATTTATGCCTCCCTTTTCTTCCCGTCGTCCAAATTCGCGTGCGTGCAGGGACCTCAAGAATCCCGGTGTCGCTCGACTCACGACACATTTCTTGCCAGTCAAATTCTCCTCTGAGATTGAGATGCTGGCACGCAAGTCCATGAGACCTCTCCTTCAGATTTTCCCTCTCGTCTCGTGATGATTGATCGCTGTAGATGAGCTCGACCCGACTGATTGATAGTTCATCTTTCGACAATCGCCATCAGAAAAGCAAGAGAAAAGATCGGATGGACTGATACGAGGATATACATGATAAGCAAATGTTGTTGGATCAGCCGGCTAGAACATCCTCAACTTTGGGTAACCAGGTGCCTCCGGTGGCGGAGAAGATAAGCGACGACCCATTGACCGTCAGGAATGCCCAGAGCACGGTGATCCTTGCTCATCAGGCGAGCATCGCAGGCTATCGGTGCAACGTGACGATCGTTTGGTTCAAGAACCTCATGAACCACTCGCTCTGCATCACCATTGACGACCATTACTCCTGCAAGGTTGACCTGAAGCCGCGGCACTTCTTGAGCAAGAAGGGCTACAAGTCATTCGAGGTTGAGCTGTCGAGTCGGGTTGACATGTACTGGGACCTTTGGTCGGTGCAGTTCTCCAGCAGCCTGGAGCCCTGCAGTGACTACTACGTCGCCCTGGTCCCTAACGAGGAGGTTGTGCTGCTGCTGGGAGATTACAAGAAGAAGGCTTACAAAAAGACCAAGTCGAGGCCAGCCCTCGTGGAAGCTGCGCTATTGTACAAGAAGGAGAACGTATTCAGTAAGAGGAGCTTCTCCACGATAGCAAGGTTTGACGAGAGAGCAAATGAGCATGAGATTACTGTCGGGGGCCCGGCTTCCAGGGCCAGAGATTCGGAGATGTGGTTGGTGTGGATGGGACCGTGGTGGTGCACTTTAGGAACTTGCACTGGAATTCCGGGGGAATGAGACTGTGACAGTCGATGAGCTGCCGATCCAAGTGTTCTGGGATGTAAACAACTGTCTCTTCAAGAGCCGCGGGACAGGTCATGGGCTGTTCATCTTCAAGCCCGGGGAAGCCGACTATGAGAGTGATCGGGATGGAAGCGGGAGAGGGGAGAACACAACAGCAATGCTGGGAGCCGGTACTATTTGGCACAACTTAGATTCCCCAGCCCGGACTTCTGTCCCTTCTGGTATGCGTGGAAGATCGACTGAGAGGTTCAAAAGGCATTCGATCGACTGATAGCTGCACAATTGTGACTATAAAATGCGCTTGGCTAATTGTATGAATGTAGAGAGTTCATCGGTTGGGATTTGTGATTGATTAGGCAGATGTTGTGTTTTTCATCTCGTCTTGTATATAACCTTAAGTTTCTATTCTCATGTACGAAACGAATTGTACATATATACATGTTCATACAGCAATGCCCAGAACAGTAAGCGACTCCTGATATATCATCAAATCATGCTCCGAAATCGAATTAGCCAAGCAAAAAGGAGTAACAACAGTACGGGGATGATGGACCTAAAATGATCTAGTTTACCATTCTCCAACGAGCAAAAGAACCAACAAGGATTGCAAGGTGATAAAGTTCAAGGGCAAGATTAGAGTCCTTGGTTCATACAGAATGGGTAGGATTACAGAGATCTTTGAGTATTTCCTTGCACATGGCAAAGCAGAGACATTCTGCTGGCATGTTGGTTTCTTCTACCAGTAGCCAGTTAGTATTGCATGGGGTCCTCAGGTTAAGAAAGTAACAAGAAGAAATCATGCAGATTAATCTCATTTTCGCAAGAATATATGGAGAACTAGATATCAATCCTTATAACCACTTTATCCCTGGATGCAGAAGAATAAAAGACCACCTCACTGTGAGACGTGATGCTAACTTTGACTGGGTGTATTCATTTTGATTGTCATATTCGATCCAGTTTTCACTGATCAGGTTCTGATGCCGTAGAGTTTGAAGGTCGGGGGGACTAGACAGAAACTAGTAACATTTAGTTAGGAGAAAAAAAGGCATATGCATATATATTTTTTTGATAATTGATATATTACATTAATTAACTAATCAAGAAAGTACACATTAATATTATAAATATCAAAATATTATCAACCTACAGTGTCTAACATAGGGTTCAAATGGGATCGTCTCACACTTGATTCTAGGTGTAGTGAGAATCTTATATGCGATTTCAATAAACTCATTACCAAACTTACTATAATATTAATATTGCAAGTATTGCCCCAGAAGATTTAATAATTTTGTTCCCTCCACATTGCATAGATAAAAGTGGCAAAGAGAAACTTATAAATTGTTGCAAGAATGCCTCTTTTTTGCATGTTGCGTTCAACCCAGATAAGCTCAAAATACCAATCACCAATAGGTCGATTTATCTGGATCCGTGCAAGTAAAGAATGTCATATATTACTTGTAATGGGGTATGAGAATAATAGGCGATTTCGAGATTCAATACTAGATCTACAAAAATCACAAAGAAAATAGGGGAGTGAGATCTATGTTTCCATCCGAGTCTTAGTGGAAAGTCTATCTAGTCTAGCAAACTTGCTAATAAAAGAAAATCTCATAACATGTCCAGAAAAATCATATCAGTTTATGCCATAAGACTTGTGAGTGCTTAGCTCTAATGGCCTTCCAAGTAGTATTAATACTAAATTTTTATATTTGCTCCCAATAAAAGATATCACAGTTACCAATTACAACAAAACTTTCTACTTGTTGCATAAATGATACCATTGTAGAGTTTCTACATATTCATTATATGAAGAACTAACTCAAACCATCTATCACAACATACTACAAGCAAGTCGATGCTACAGTGCTAGCTCGGGTTGATCTGACACCAGACAAATAGTAATTCGAAGTATATGAAGCAAATTAGATAGGACGTGGAAGAACTGAGAAGAGCACAGAAAGAACATAGCTGTGCAGCACCATGGAAACATGTATTGTAACCCTGTTGTGTGGGGAAGCCTCCGATGAACATAGCACACAGACTTCACAACAACGTTATCAACCAAGAACCCATGAGCATTCTAAGTATCAAAGGAGCAACTACCTTAATTGGCTGATATCCAAGACATACGAATAACTGGAGGATGCTGCAGTGACCTCGTTTTTCACCTCTTTGGACGTCACTTATAAGTGAGCTGATTGTTAATGCCCTTTAGATGGAAGAAGGAACCAATAATGAAGGCACAGCTGATGGTAAAGCGGACAGTGAATTTTCAAGGCATTATCACTATCGCCAGAAGAAACATTGTAAATACTCTGAAGATGGTAATCAGGGACTTGTGTACTTGGGGTACACTGACCCATGCTGTGATCGTTGGAGACTTGGTTCGGACAAATAGCACTACCAGTGAACTTGAGAACCCAAGTAGCATCATCACTCAACACTAAAATTTAGAGGTCATGGAGTAAAGCATAAGAAGTCGACCACACCGTGAAGTGGGTCATGAAAACTTGGAGAGAAGAAAATATGAAAGTAGCAAAGATGACAGAGGGGTTAAGTCAAATGCGATTCAAAACTCGATAAAGCAATATCAGTAACAAATTGCAGGACAATTTTGTGTACCGTTTGGGTTTTACGTACATTATCTGCACGACGAACAAAATAAATAAAACAATAATGGAGCAACGTTCTCTTCTTCCCTGACATGATCTACTCCAAAGATCAATCAAACGAATCAATATTTCATCCTGCCCCCATCCTCCGTCTTGGACTCGTCATTGATAGCTGGCAAATCTTCCATTTCCAGAGACGAATTGTTCCTTATGAGCTCGGCTGGCTCGGCATTGTAGACGTACGATTTGGCGATCACCAGGAAGTACAAGAAATTAATTACCGTCAGACCTGTCATCACGGCATAATAGTAGTCCAAATGTGACTTGTTCAGGTTGTTCGTGATCCATCCTGGCCGACCGTTCCTCTTAGAAAGCTTGGAGATGATATTCAGGATGAAAACGTTCGCAAAGCTCCCAATACCCATGCTCGTGCTGTAGTAGGATGTCCCCAGGCTCTTCATCCCTGCAGGTGCCTGGTCGTAGAAGAACTCGAGCTTGGCGACCTCGAGGAATGTGTCTGCGATCCCCAGAAATGCGAATTGTGGGAGGAGGATGAAGACTGATGGAGGGTTCGTCGGGTTGTGGGAGAACATTGCGCGTCGGCTTCTCTCTGCTAGGTAGGCTGACACCATGATGAGGATGTAGAGGAACATTCCGATGCCCATTCTCTGGAGCATGGTGATCCCCCGAGGGTTCTTCGTGTGCCTCCGCATCGCGGGAACGAAGAACCGGTCGTACAGCACGAGGCTGACGAGCATGAAAATCTGCACCAGAGACTTAAGGCTTGCCGGAGGAATCTCGAAGCTGGCAGTCAGGTGCCGGTTGAGGGTCACCCCCTGCTTTATGAAGAGAGTGTGCACCTGGGCGAATATCAAGCTCGGGGTGATCGTGGCGATGAAGATTGGGACCATCTTGAGCAGCTGCTTTGTCTCTTCAACTTGGGTCACCGTGCAGAGCGTCCACGGCGAGGCCTGCCCTGTCTTCATGGCGGCTTTGTCGAGAAATCTGCAAGTTGGCATTTCCACTTTGTTATGCACATGCTTGCTGGGTGCATCAGAAGGATCTGTAAGAGCTCAAAGAATCAATTGAGTCCGACGATTATGACTTATAACCTTAGCGCCGGTGAATTGTCAATCCTATACTTTTCCATCTTCCTGTACTCCTCCAAGGTGAGCTCATGAAGCTCCTTGGGGTCACTCGGGATGTGGACCCACCACTTCCTGAGAGCAGCCACCAAAACCTTGAACACCTTCCCGTAAGAACTCCCCTGAGGCTTCTTGTGTCTGTAGAACGGCGTCCCCACCAAGAAGAGGCAGATGGCGAAGCCGAGCCCAATCGTCTGGATTGCGTAGCCCATCCCCCAGCTGAAGTTGTCCTGAATGTACACCACCACTGTGTTGGCGATGAAGGAGCCAATGAAGACGCTGAACATCCACCAATTGAAGAAGGACATCTTCTGAGCCTTCTCCTTGGGTTGGATGTCGTCGAACTGGTCTGCTCCCATGCTCGAGATGTTGGGCTTCGTGCCGCCATTTCCCAATGCGATGACATAGAGAGCAAAGAAGAAGACAGCTTGCTGGAAAGCCGAGGGCTTCAAGATGCACTCGTCCTCCTTGACGTTGGCCGCACAGGTCGGCGGCTTCAGCGACGGAAGGGAAACCGCCATTGTCAGCAGCCCCATCCCCTGCCAAGTTCCAATCACTGCAGTTAAGGAAAACGCTCGCTTCGATCATAACAAGGAGGCTGTAGTAATTAATCTTGGGGAACAGAAGTGTACGGTGAGATAAATGAAGGCGGCGATAACGAAGGTCCAGTATCGGCCGAGATGAGCGTCAGCAATGTAAGCCCCGAGAATCGGCATCAGCCAGGCCGTGCCGACCCAGTTGTTAACCATGGTAGCCGATGTCACAGTGCCTTCATGGAACTTCTTCGTTATGTAGAGCACCAAGTTGGAGGCGACTCCATGATATGCGATCCTCTCAAAGATTTCATACCCTGTAATTAATTCAATATCATCAAAATGTCAGGGGGTCGACTCACTCCAGGAATCCAGGATTACGCACGAAGACCAAAGAGAAAGGAAGTAAACTACGAAAGCTTACCGACGATGAAAGTGCAACCCCTCCAGCGCCCGGTCTTTGATCTCAAGACAGGTCTGCCTTTCAGATCGACGGTGCCATCTTGGGTGTAGTCTTCGCGATCTTCTTCTACCGGTTGCATCTTCTTCTTATCCAGAGATCAGAGCAATAGTAATACAGCACTTTTGTTTCCTGGAATCGATATTCAGATCAACCCGATTCGATAATTGCCGTGGTAGAAAATCTTTACTTCCAGCTTTTTGTAGGTTTTCCTTTGGTGGGGGCTCAGTTACCAACTGATACAGTTCACTAGCTGTCAAGAACTATTAAGGGCCTAACCTTGTGCCAGGCCAGACTAAACAGCAACAACTAAAACAAATTGCAAACAAGATATAGGACAGAGATTGTTTTCCGACACGGTATTATGGTAATTTCCCCATTGGGAAGTTAATATGAAACAAAACAGAAGACTGCATGGTGGCCATGGGACGGGATTTCGGGTTTGCGGCCGTCGACGAGGTGGGTGGGTAGAGGTCCTTGGTGACCGCCGGCAATCTCCACGTATAACTATCAGCTGTAGCCGATCACTTCCTACAACAAATATCCAATTTAATACTTATAATAATCTTTTTTTTGCATTTGATCATTTATATTCATCAAATGCTTGAATAACCAAGATATGTAGTGGCATAATTATCGATTTAATAATTAAGATATTATATATTTGACTTTTATTGTGATATTCTTATACATTTTATTCATTTTTTTCTCTTATTATATTTTAAATTCATAATTTCATATATAATCGAATAAACAAATCCTTGAACCAATAAACCATTAGCTTTATCGGACTAGGTCTTACATGTACTAGACACATTATACAATTTATCATGAAAGTATTGACTTAGTTTTTATTAAACCGATTTTAATTTAAAACGATCCGATTATATTATATAAAAGTCATTGCGGATACTAAGTTAATATCATAGTGAACTGTCAATCCTGATCATTCTCTAACTTTGTGCTGCCCCTCGAACGATTCGCATGTCGACTCTCTTCTCTCATATATTTATATCCATTAGATTTCAAGACTGCTAGGGGAATTTCATGGTAAGATCTCTTCTTGTCGTGCATTCTTGCCAAGTTCCCGATCTCCAAGTGTCAACTTGGGACTAATTGTTGTCACTGACTCCGAGAGACTATGAATGGTTGTTGATTATCCTTGTAGGAAGAAAAGAAATAGGATAATTACAATTTAAATTGTGTATGTTTATCTTTTTTTTTTTTATAATTAAAATTTATATATTTTAAAATTATTATTTTAATAATATATATTTGATTTTATAATATATTTAAATTATAATTCTAACTATGCGATGACGTGATAATTATTTACTGATGTAATGTAATAGTATGTTGATAAATTATTAATGTGGCATGTTAAAGTGACAAAATTATGCTAACTTAGCATGATAATATGGTGAAAATTCTGCCCAAGTAACACCATTAAATGACATGTTCGCGAATGGTTAAGATTAGGACTTTAAAATATTACAAAATGAAAATATGTGGTTAAAATAATCATTTTAAAATACATACAATTCAAGTGTAAAAAAAGGAATAAATATATAGGATTTTTACTGTAATTTTGCTTAAAACAAATAAACCCTTCTAAAAGTCAAGGAGTAAAATTAATTAATAGCTTACCTAACAAAAAAAGAGATAATACATCTTATACAAAGTTGCACAGCAAATATTCTTGGCAATGCACAAATTTAGTGAGGTTTTCTAACGGCGCATATATGTAAAACATGCTTAGTGATCGGATATTATGCTAAAAATTGAACATTGAATCAGTTTAATCCAAGTGGTTGAATGTTGAAGTGGCAATTTATATAAAATGCCAAGCATTTTTGGTATTTAGCTCATTAAAGTTAAACGATTTAGTTAACGAAAGGACTGATTGGAGAATTTGATATAATGTGGACCATAAAATGGAAAATAAATACAAGGGTGAAATTGAATATTCAATCATAGTAGGAGGACTAAATGTACATCATTTTTTAATTTCTTTTTCCTTTTGTTTAGTATTTTTATTTTTTCAACTAGAGCTGTCAATTCGGGTCAATATGGAGTTTTCAAGTCTTATAAGCACGAGACGGCACGAATCTACTATTGAGCTGCGCTAGCATGGCCCACCATCTTGGATGGCCCGAACATCCTGGCCTGGACATGAATATTTTGTGCTTTGAGAGCCGGGCCCGGTACGAATCACAAAACTAATTATTTTTAAAAAATAAATTTAAATCATTTATGCTTCAAAACAATTTTTTTATAATATAATTTACGGATTAATTTGAATAAAATAATTGCAATATAATTATAATTAATTAATTAATTTCATAATTTTTTTTATTATAAAATTTATTTTAAGTTTTTCATATTAGTACCGCCCAACCTCTCGGGCAGCCCGCCCGAAAATACTGGCACATGCAAGTTTTTTTTCTCTATTATCAACGCACGTACAGGTACTGTGAATTCCTCTCGGGGTCCTAAAACAGTGAAGGGGATGCTTCCTCTTTCTCTAGTGTCTTTGATGAGAGGCGAATGCCTCCGAGATGCTTCCTCCTATTTATTCTTAAAACGCGTATGCGTAGGCAAAGGCTGGCATGGATCGTCTCTCTAAATTTAGGATCCATGAATACATTCTGGGTAGAATCATTTCAATTCCCTGAAACCTCGATCAGCTTCTGGTTGTCTTTCTTGCTGGTGTGTCAATCTTCCAACTGACTCTGCATGCATCGCCATCAAATCATCGAAACCCTAGCTTTAAACAGCACTTGGGGATGTAGGGTCTTTCTCAAATTCACCACAAATTTTTACTCCTAAAAAAGGGGGAAATTATTTAAGACAATTAGATCCTCTTAGACCCATTTTCCTCCCCCCCTATCAGTTGACCCATCAAAACACTGGATCACAGCACCCGGGCTTCGTATTCTTGATTTCAATCGTCACGTTTTTTGCTGAATTATTTCAATCTGTACATTGGATTTCGGTAAGGAGCTCTTGCATTGCCTAGTTTCGAAGGTGAAACGGTGACTCCATCTCTCCAATATTGAAGTGAACAATATGAATTTTGAGATTGGAGGAGGTGTATCTTACTTGTGATAGTAATTAATTGTGTGGCTCCACAGGATTTTCCTTGTCTGAAGATTCGAGTTTCCGAAGCTTGAGTAGGCGATTTTTGGAGAAGTTGGATCCAAGGATCGGATTTGGAGCTCCCGCCTTGAGCTCGTGCACAGCAGCACTACTTTCTCAAGGAAATGTCGACTAAGGTGAAGGGCCTCCTAAAGGGCCTCAGATATATTTCTCAAATATTTGGTAAGTGTTTCTCTCGATCTAATTCCAATGTCCCTTTTCCCAGTTTCCTTCTTGTTATCAATGAGGATCTTCACGAAGTTAATCCCGAGCAAGAAGAGATACCCTAGATGTCATCCTCGGATTCAGTTGAGCCCGAGAACCTCCCTTAAAAAAATGATTGGCGGCAATGATATGTCATGTGAAACCAGAAGCCAACGAGTTGAATCTCTGGATGGAATTGGGTGTATGAATCAGGTGGCCGGGAAATCAGAATCGACGAGTCAATTCAAGTTAAATGGGGAGGAGAAATGAAAATAACAAGCAACTGGGTCACCGTCAAGCTGTTTACGTGGCCCTAAGATACAAGTTCTACGGACAATCTGCCCCTTCGAATGAATGTAGACTCGACCTAGGAATTCCCAGTTCATGGTCTATTAGGTTTGCTGCTAATGGAAGACCCGTACTGTTCACAAGTTATTGCAGATAACGAGAAAGAGCAAGAAATTCAGATCGGGTACCCGACGGATGTGAAGCATGTCGCCCACATTGGATGGGATGGTCAATCTTCCACAAATTCGGCTCCCAGCTGGGTTAGTAAGATCATTTTCTACCCTCTATCTCATCAATTATAGCCATATACACATTTTTTATGACAAAATTGCAATTATAATTTTAAAACCTAACGTATAGGTTTCTAGCTGATGTAGAACTCTTTTATCTTTCTTTTTCAGATCAATGAATTTAAGGCGTCGCCTGGAGTTTCAACAGCTCCTTTAGGATCAGCGGGGAATCGGAAGGAGGATGGCGCTGTCAAGTGGACATCTGAAGGTATTGCTCTTCTAATTGACGTTCAAAATGCTTCTTCTTATTGTGGTCTTCATGAAGCATTATTTTACGCAAGTTTTGTTTTCAGATATGAACCAAAGCTCTCCGGGCCGTGACCTACTGGAGCTCCCGAAATCATCTAGACGGCAGTCCTCTTCTGCTGCCGCCACAACCACTTCATCAATGGAATCCACCACCAAGCTGAAACCCGAGAAATCGAGGCAATCTAGGAGGTCCTCAAAAGGGTCCCAGTCTCCAGTAAGGGACTTGGCCGATGGGGCTTCCAAGGCATCCCACCAGACGGCAGACCCTGCCCTTGGGAGCTCGTCTCCGGTGAGGCCAGACATCCCCAAGAAGAACCGGAGGAATAAGAAGTCAAAGGAATCCTCCATCGGTGGGTCCTCAAGGTCATCCACCAGATCAAAGGGGCAAACCAGTTCTCTAGCAGAAGAGTCAACTTTCTCAGACCCCGGGGACTGGTCAGGGCCCTTGTCCATGCCCAAGAACTGTGATCAATTTGGCCAAGCGTCCAAGCTAGAAGTTGTGGAGGACAGGGATGAGAAGGCAATTAGCACAATATCATGAACTTGATCTCATTGTTTCTTCTGTTCTTGGGTTGTTTACCGTTTGATTAGTTGTTAGCATTTGATAGAATATGGTCAAATGGTGTGGGTAGTTAGATCAAATTGGGAAAACTATGTGAAAGAGATTTTACGGAAGAGGGGATGAAAGCATTCGACAATGTTGTCACCTTGGAATTTTGGCACTATATATACCATACCAATACTTCTCTCACCTGTAACATTAATTATTACTACTTGTAATCCACTTCACATTGATTTTGTTATACCTTTTACTGTAACGTCACCATGAACATTTGGCTGTCATGAGAGTCTTCCTTGTGATAACTTTTTGGACGTCTCTACCTTCAAATTCTGAAGATCTGATGGACTGGGATTCCATGCTCTTACGTTTTGTGCTATCGTACTGGAATGTAGAATCAAATGAGCTTCTACCGCTCGGCTTCGCAATAGATTTCTTCTTTCATTAGGCCTATTTACGACACCTCAGCCCCTTTCTTGGTAACCAGTATATCTCACGCAACTAAACTCCCTACACGACAATGTATTGATCTAGTCGGATTGGCCTGTAATTACGACAGACCTTGAAATCCAAAAGAAGGGGATTACCCCCACAAAATAACGTTTAGAGGAAGTGGTATTTCACTCTTGCCATGGCTGGATTCCACTTGTTAATTGTACACACCTCTTCTCACAAGGTCGGAGTCAGTCAAGCTGGACAGGGTTTTCTTTCTCCTCTTCCCCATTTTCATAAAAAAAATTTCTGGGCATGCTTGCTAGTGGTATGAAAGATGGTAACAGCATGTCCCATGTTGTTTCGTTCGACAATAAAGGGAAGGGCAACACTCGTTCTCAGTTAACACGGTCTCTTCATGGAAATTCACCCAAAAATTTGCAGGTTTGATCGTTATTGGTAAACTTAACGGAACTCGACTATCATTAATTAAAGAAAGGAACCAACAAACGGCTTAATATTCAGAAATTTTCATGTTCATTTCAAGAGTTTCTTTAAATTAAAAAGTAGGCCAAAGTTCGGCCGGTTCAATCAGGCAGAAATTTCTGCCCACCAGCCGTTGGATACAAGCGGTGGTCACGACTTAAAAAATATGTACATAGTGGGCCTGATCTTGGTCCTGTAGAAGACCCTCTTCTTCTTGTAAGTCGGATTGTCGATCGAGATCACAATCTTGCCGGGCTCGTTGATGTAGAAGGAGTTCCTGACGCCCTCGTCCAGCTTCTTCATCCTCCGTATCAGGATCTTGTAAGAGCACTCGTCCTCGGGGACGAACTCTTCCTTGTACGTAATGTTGTCCCGTCCTACCACAGTCAAGTCCCACGTCACTGTCACTCCTGCCTGAATCGATAACCGTTAGATCAAAAAAATTTTAACACTTTGCAATTCGACCAACTGAGATGAATCGAGATGATAGGTGAATTGTTAGGGGTGAACCGGAGTTTAGTTCTCACACATTCAAAACATACGTACCTCATGAACAGGAATTTGAATTCTGCCATTGGAGTTCTTCCTGATAATGGCCTCTGAGACTTTATCCGACTGTGAGAAGTCACTGTCGCTCTCCCTCTTGAGGCCTCCGTATTGTACCGGCAGATCTTGCGGGGCGACAAACCTAATATCTCACACCAATCGACATATTAGGAAGATCTAACAATTTGACCCAAAAAGAACAATCCCATGAATGAGTGTTGATGAGTTGAAAAAGGTTGTCAGCAACATGTAACTGATACGAGCGATCTTACTTTAGAAGTGTCTTTGTAACCCGGGAAGGCCTTGCGAAGATGAACTTGTTTTTGTTCGACTGGTGAATGAACCGTAGGAGCAGTACGTGGAACGTGTAATACCAGAAGGGGACGTTTATCATCACCTGCAAATCCAGAATTCTTTCAGCATAAAACCTCTCCTCCTCGCTCGTTGCAGACAAATAAAATCACTACGCTGCACACATACGTACGTGCTTGTGGATGAGCTCGGGGTAGTTGTCTTGGAGCAGGACGAAGTTGTTCTTGAGAACGCCACGCAGCTCCTTCATGCTCGACTTCTGCAGGTTCTTCAGGTCCATGATGTGGACCATGGAGTCGACTCCGCCTGGCTTGAAGCTGAGGCTCCTCCTCACACTCTTCTCCATGAAGTGGACCGTCCACCGGAAGAACTCCTTGCACTTGTCTCTCGAGCCGAATATCCTCTTATATGAATCCTTGTCCTTCAAGACTCCGTAAGAATGGTAACACAATGGGCGGCCTTGCAAGTCGGTGCTGTTCATGTAGACCAGCTTCTCCAGCTCGGAAGGGAACTTCTCGTCGAGGATCTGATCGACCTTATTCTCCTCCCGCCACCTCAACGTGTTCCGGAGCATGTGGAATGCCTCGGAGCCCTTGAAGTCACTCGCCTTCAGGAACTTCAACAAGATGATGTCGGTGCCCTCGTGTCCGGCACTCGGCAACAAGGGGACTCCCCACAGGGAGATATCCCTCAGGGGCTCTTTCCCAGCATTGGAGTAATCGTCGTTCCTCACTGAGAGGCTCTTATCCGATTTGCCGAGGAGATAGTTCCCGAGAATAGCATCTTCTACCCTACACCGGAAATGCAGCAGCGCCTTTTTCCTCGAGCGCCTCATCTCCATGGACTTGTTGACCGTTGCATCTTCTCGGTCTGGCCGTGGAGGGCCATTATGGGAGGCATCCGCTGTCGTCTCGTCATCATCGTCATCGTCATCATCTTCTTCGTTCTGGGGCTCCTCCTCCTCCTCCTCCTCTTCATCTGTCTCCACGCTAACACTACTCAGGGAATCCTTAAATTCCTCAAGAACATGATCCCTGCCAATTTCTTCCATTAACACCGAGGACGACTGCCGCAAAACCGATCGATGTTCCTGGTCAGGAATGGAGGATCTCAGCAGCCATAAGGGGGAATAAAATTTGCTTGCCGGGTACCTCAATATTTTCCACCCCTCCCCGATCAAGTTGTGATATCGTTGGCACCGAGGAAGGAGAAACCTCTTTTCCTTTGCCAAAAACAAGATTCCTTCTGCCATGTGATCTGATTTTTGTCCGTTGGTTTTTTATCTGTAAATTTCCTATTCCCTCATTCACAAATTTTGGTGAATATTAGATGTCGCAGTATCAACCGTGAATTTTGCTCCCGACCCATAATTAGATTATTTAATAGTGTGAAGAGCAACAACAACAGCCAGAGCGAATCCGTTCGTCAGTTGTTCAACGTTTCTTTCTTTCCTTCCTCCTCTTCTTCTTCTTCTTCTTCTCTTGGCTGGACAAACTTTCCTCGTTCTACGGAGTAAATGAGCTGCCACATCTAAACTGCTCATAGTTAACCCACATTGCTCGACATGTTAATCTCGAGGTCAAATGATGATTGACTTGTACGATTTCCACTGTGTCATTCTCGTCGTCCCGCTGGAAACTGCACGTGACAGTCACGTGATTTCTCCTCACCTAATTTAAGATTGAGGGGTCTAATTGATTCAGATTAATAGTTCAGTGGCCGAAGCAATACCAAACACAGAGGTCAGGGGCCAAATTTGCACTATCCAAATAACTTTAGCCCTTGCGCGGATAACCGGGGGAGCCCGTCCTCGCCTCGGCTTTGGTTTTTTCTTCTCGGGCCGTTCGAAGCAAAATTTGGGGGCGGGGGTGAGGAAGGAAGAGAAGTGGAGCACTCCTCTGCCCTCGCTGGTAGCAGGAGGAGGAGGAGAATCTGACGACAACGGCGCAAATGGTTTCCCTCTCAACTTGGGCCCGCTACATTGTGCAGAAGCTCGATTACTCTATCACTGTTGGCTGGAAGGTCTCTAATCACCCGGATCCTCCCTCCTTCCCTTTTCCTAATTGCAGAACCTCTGTTTTCTTCGGTTGAGTTTGATGGGTCAGTCTGTTTTCAGTCTTTCCGTGTAGTCTCGATTGTTGGGCATCCTTATGTTTCCCGATCTTTGCTTCATTTTCTCCCTTCTTCGAAGCTAAGCGGTTTTGTCCTTCTATTGATATTCTGATTGTTGAAGATATGAACATTTTTGTTCTTGACCATTCTATTTGAAGCTTTTGTTCTCAACCATTCTGGGAGAATTATTTTTTGCTTCTATTTGTCAATCGTGTAGTAGACTTCTCGAGAATAGTGAAACAACGGTTTCTATATCTAAGAAGATATAAAAATTGCTTCTTGCTGTTTATTGGAACTTAATCTACGTAAATCAAAACGCTAGTGTGGAACTTCATGATCAGTGGCACGTTCTGATTTCTGATATTCGATGGTAGCTTACTTTAGTTGCGGGCATCTGTTGAGTTCCCTCAGTTTTGTAATTTCGTGAATCTGAAAATCATAAGAGCTTACACTCTCTGCATCTTTTAGTCGAAAAATATTTTATTGTCCAGTCTCTGGCGTTGGCCAGAAGGTTCTTAGTTCAATCAATTGCCATTTATTGTTCTAGTTTAGGTACTATAACTTGTAGAACTAATGGATGAATCATTCTTTTATTGGAATGGTTTAACAGGTCAGAAATTGCAAGGGCCATATTACCCTCCCTACTGATTGTAGGTTTGCTACTGAGTGTTTTATGTGCTACTGTTGCGAGCTTTGATCTTGCTTTTTTCTGTTTTTTAAATATGACCTTATGGTGATGTCTGCATGTTGTCAAGGCTTGGGAGAGATCACTCAGTGAGAATAATGAACAAGATTCAAATGAATTTTTGTTGTTCTTCATTGCATGGGTGCAGAACTATAAAGGTGGCTACATAACTGATGCACAACTAGGAGATGCCATATGGAAGAATCTATTTCAGGGGAAATTGACATACTTGCACAGCAATAGAGGTGAGGTGATGGCTTCTGGAGTCAGCACTTTAGGGGACACTCTGCTGGTTCGTAGGATACCACATGTAAATCCGGGGTAAGCTTAGGTTTTGCTTTTACCTCTCTCTCAAGGCTCATTAAACTTTTCATATATGAGGTCTGAGATTTAAATCACTTCTAGGATTAATTGCTAGGTGTTTCCTGCTGCTTATGTAATTTTATTTTTATTTTTCTTGTATGTCATTGCTTTTCATTAGTGATTTTCATATTTTGAAATTAGGAACACGAATGTATGGGAACAGGGGTCTCAGTAATGTCAATAGACACTTATTTACTGGTTAGTGCTGCACTAGGTCTGATTCTTCAGCAAAACAATTCTTCTTGGTATAATTATGATGCAGAGCTCCATGAAGAGTTGGTGACTTTTCCATTAGGCATTAGGAGCTTGATAAGTGGCAATAACAAGTTGCATAATCTTCTTTTATTTAGCATTTCCCAAGACTGTCATGTTGAGATCATGAAAAGCTTTGAAAGAAAAGCTTCACAAATGGATCATTATTCCATTACCTGGTTATCGGTACTGTAGTTTTTTTGGGGATTATATACACATCTTATCCCTTTACTGCATTTTGCATTAGAAAACTTGTTTTTTACTTTCTCGTTCCTTGACAGTTGCATCTGGATCTGTTTACTGATTTGTTTTAAAAAAAATCAAATTTGAAAGTTTAATATGGAAAATAAACTAATTAATTAAAGTTTAGCCATCTTTCCCTGAATAGACAGCCTTGCTATGCTGAGGAAGGTGATGATTATCATATACTGTTCCCCTAATAGCATCATTTAATCATCTTTGTTTAATTCACAATTTAAAATTAACTTTTAAGTCATAAATTTGTTTCACTGTTATTCTGGTTGGACCCATTGCTTGGCCTATTCAATGACTAATCCAAATTTTGAATTCTATGTGATTCCACCTACAGAATAAACATTTCGTCTTCATTGTTCACCATCTTAAACCCATATAGCAATTTTCTAATGAATTCTTTTTCCTATTGGGTAAGCATCTTTTTTTTTTGCTTTTACTTGTAGGCGGGTTTTTGTTGGTGATGTTGTGGTTTTGAAGGACCCTGACAGTGGAGATAATTACCTAGTCAGACGGTTAGCTGCTATTGAAGGGTATGAAATGGTTTCTACTAAAGAAGAGGAGCAACCTTTTGTTCTTGATAGAGATCAGTGCTGGGTGCTTGCTGATGACAAAAAATTGAAACCTAAGGTATCATATGCTTATCATATGAAACAATTATGAATGCTCAGGTTGTATCTTATCAGTTATAAAATATTAAGTACATGTTGAAAGAAAGAATAGATGAGAGGAAAAAGAGGGAAGGACGGGAGGACCAGCATGAGATATAAAAGATGAACTGGGAACAACCATTACTGATGCATGATCTAGGTTTTAGAAACTCAATAGATTAAGCAGTATTCTAATAATTTATGTCTGAAACTCTTTCAAGATGCATCTGATATTCTCCATCCTTCTGTTGGTAAATCTTTTACCTTTAAGCACTTATTTAATACATTTTCTTAGTGTGCAATGTTATAATATGTTTGATGATTGCTGCAGCAACTATATTAATTTTTGTTGTTTCTGTTATCTCTTTAGAGACAGTTAACAGGTCAAGAATTTAATCTTTCCTAGCGTTGGTGCTGATAAGACATCTAGCATAATTATACTTTTTTACTTTGTATGCATACAATTTATCAATGGAAATGGGGAGAGGGTGTGGGGAGGAGATGCAAGGGAGATAAGAGAAACTGCTAAGGTCTAGTCATTATTGAATTTGCAAACTGATTGAAGAATAGCACTTGAATAACCATAGAAGTTATTAATTGAACTGATAACCTTCATTGAGTTAGTCTTATGGGGTAAGTCATCATCAAAAGGAGTCAATAAACATGTCATGGAGAGATCTTAGATTATCTTACAAGTGGAAGGTGCTGATCCCATTCAGAATTGTGGAACAGTAATCCCAACAAGATATGTTATCATTTTTATGTGGAGTTGCTGCAATTCATCTAGATGATCTGTTTCTATCTGGCATGTTTACTCTTCTGAATCCTGAATTACTCTTAAAAACTTGGTGTCTTTCTATCTTCAGGAAGCAAAGGATAGTCGAACTTTTGGGCCTGTATCAATGGCAGATATAGTTGGCCGAGTTATTTATAGCCTGAGGACTGCTGTGGACCATGGACCAGTGAGAAACAGGTAATCTGCTTAGTGCATTGTCTACTGCATTGCAATGTAAGTTTCTTGGTAAATTATCTAATTTTCTCTTGATACAAAGAAGATTGGAGGCTGTTTGAGTTGATTTTATAGATATTATTATACAGTTTTTAAGTTATCTTTTTATGGAAAATCAAAAGACTGACCTTGTTGACTGGCATAACTGGCAATTGGTAAATGTGGATGTCATCCAGCAAATGGTGGCTGTTGTCCTGAAAAATATTAAAAATGAAAAAAAAAAATCCAAAAAATTGTTTTTCAAAGCAAGCTCTCAAAGACAAAATTATTTGTAGTAGTTTTGAGCGCTCCAATCTTTTTCAAACAGGGCCTAAGCGACCATAGTTTTGTTTAGTTTCTATATAGGAAGCATAATATGTTTAATAACCTGTATGTTATTGAGAATTGATTTATCTCCTTTTTAGAGGTTATCATATATATAATATATATAGGCCGCTTAGCTATGTCGTCCTCATCTGCCATGCATATCATGAGTATTTTATCTCTTCAAATAATCAGCATTTTGTTCGATGTATGCAGTGATCTTTCAGAACATATGGGTGCTTATTGATGAAAAAAGAATTATAAGTACATTTGATCTGTCGCTGGTCATACTAGTCTGTCCCCTGAGAAATTTTCATTACCTTAAAAGAAGGCTTCGTTGTAATTGCTTGATCTAAGCAAGATGCAGAAAATACTAATAGAACCCAATCCCGCCCCCACCACAACCCCCAACACCACCTCCACCGGCCCCCCTCCCAGACGGAGTTTTGTTGTATCTTGGCTACATTTTTGTGGTTTGCTCCTGTTTCTGGTCTTCAATTCGATGATGTTCATTGGCATTCTTTTCTTTATTGGACAGTCGCCCTAGCATGATGAGGGATTCACCCGTTCTAGAAGTTGAGCTGGATGTAGATGAGATGGCCAAGAATCACAGGACATGAGATCAATCTCCTCATGTATAATAATAATCTGTCAGCTTGCTTAATCATTTGTGGTTCCGGCAAATGTTTGCTATTTGTTGCTGCCCTTTGTTTCCTCCTACTCTTGGGTTGTCCCTTTTCCAGTAACCAGAGAGTTGAAGGAGAAAATAAGGAATTTGCAACTTATGGACAATTTTGGGACTGAGGTTAAGCCTTATTCATGCTTAGTCTAGCGTTAAGGAGCATATATTATATCCCTATGCTTTTAGATTGTTGTAGTGAGCAGACATTTGTGTCTCTTGATGGTTCTGAATCTCAATAAATCGAGCCGATCTTCTGGTCTTTGAGCTTACTGCATCATTTCCTTAATGTGGTCTGTGCCTCTTTACCTTCTGCTCACAATGTGATGATGAAACGACAGTTAATGGCATTCAACTTGGTCTGGGCAAGCTTGAATTAGGTGCTGCACGGGTACAAGTGTCACTGGCCGGTTGATTTTTCGTTGTGGTTAAGGGACCGCTGGGTCCTTCTGCCTCTTTACCACTGTCGATACTATTTTACTGAATAGACAATGAGATTAGGTCAGGTGCTGAGAACTTATAGCTAAACACATTGTGAATGTTGGGCCTTGATTTACATGACATTTTCTTTTGGTGCTAATTTTGATCCATTCGCGGCTAATGATTCAGCTCTAATTGAGGGCCTCTGCTGACTCGGCATCTCCCAAAAGGATTTCAATGGCGACCGGACGTCCTCGTTACCAAGAATGACTATCACCGCTCGGAATTATCTAACCATAGCCACGGAGGACCTGCCAAGGCTTACCCGAAACAACCTCCGAGATGTCTGAGCTCACCTGGCTGCAAGAAACAGAGCTTGTCTTGCAACTTGCCTGAGCAATATGATGTTGATCCAATTCCTCGATTTAGTTTAGACATGGAAGATGGATAGATCTGAGTTTTACTTTTACTGATAGTTTAGGCCATGCCATGATCCTGTCAAGTGTGAGGAAGATCAAGGCAATCACCATGGAGAAGTACAATGCGAAAAACCAAGGACCAGAGACACCCGAAAATAAGCTCGAGAGGGGGATGACACGGTTCCCATCGGATGGCGGGGATGATGGATGATCTTCTAGTAATAATAGGCAGACACGTTATCTCTTAAATTCTTACGTAGAAGACGAAGTCAAGATAGACTGTCGATCAACCAGGCACCAAAGTGGCACATATCACCTCGTACGCATCAAAGTGGTCGGTCGTGGATGGCCTAATCGGTAAATGGATACTGCTCGTACCGAATCGAGCAGTCCCGGAGCACCGAACGGGCTCCGATCCGGTTCTGGCATGACCCGAGCATGGAGGTCTTGGCTGCGCCCAAGCACGAGCCACAGTCGGAGCCTGTGAGATTCCTGCTGCAAGCGGCGTGCCCGTAAGCGAAGGCATTGGGGTACGGAGAGATGCTGTAGTAGCTGTAGCTGACCGAGCTGGGAGTCTCCGACTCCAGATCTGAGATCACATAGGCGAGGCTGTCGGAGAACGGGTCTCCAGTGGAGTAGACCTGGCCATTGCAGAGGACGAGCTGCACGGTAGTGTCGGGCCGGCTTCGAGCAACGGCGGTGACAATCAACAAGAAGGTCGCTACTGTCACCGGGAATTCGGGATGAGAACTCATTGTTTCTTCTTTCCTGCGATCGATTGGGTTCGTTGAGAAGCAATTTGGCTGTGTAATTGCTCAATGGTAACTGTCTTCTTGTCTTTTAGTCCGTCGTTTTTGTGTTTTGTCAATGGACGGACAGTGCTATCGATTTTGTTTGTACTTGTAACTATCCGGCAAACTATCATATCACTCATCCACTCATCGGGAGAACTTGAGTTCAAGTCTCATTTGTGATAGAGAATTCTTAACACCTTAAATAAACCGATTCAGAGGGGTAAATTACACAATTGGTACAAAACGTTTTGATAATGTAACACTTTGATACAAAAAGTTTAAAATGTAACTCGATGATACATTTTCTTTCAAACATGTAATACTTTAGTACATTCCGTTAATTTTTTATTAACGTCGTTAACTTTTGATGACGTGTACGGTCTACGTGGCATTCCTTGATGATGTGGCTTCATATTTTAAATATGTGGACTGCCACGTGGCGCATGGTGGGACCCACTATTTTTTTTATTCATTTCTCTCTCCACACCTCTCTCTCTCTCTCTCCCTCTCTCTCACTCGACTCTCTCTCCCGCTCTCTCTCTCGCTCGACTCTCTCTCCCTCTCCCTCTCTCACTCGACTCTCTCTCCCGCTCTCTCTCTCGCTCGACTCTCTCTCACTCTCCCTCTCTCACTCGGCTCTCTCTCCCTCTCTCTCTCACTTGGCTCTCTCTCTCCCTCTCCCTCTCTCGGCTCTCTCTCTCTTTCTCTCTCTCTCGGCTCTCTCTCTCTTTCTCTCTCTCTCGGCCCTCTCTCGACTCTCTCTCCCTCTCCCTCTCTCTCTCGACTCTCTCTCCCTCTCCCTCTCTCTCGGCTCTCTCTCTCTCTCTCTCTCTCGCCCCCCCACCATACGTTGGGTATCCATCAACCCGTGCTCATTCTTGTATCTGGAGCAAAATTTCATTTTTTTTCCCGTGTGAGAGATCGAGCAGGAAGGGATGGAACCACCGTCGAATCTTCCTTGGTCCAAGCCTGGGTGGAGAGTGATAAGAAAGGGAACAAAATCAAATCGATTAGGGTCAATCAATCAATTTGTGTTAGTGATTGGAGTCTTTTGTTTATATATATATAAACAAGAGAGAGAGAGGGAGACAGAGAGAGAGCCGAGAGAGAGAGAAATAGAGAGAGAGCCGAGAGAGAGAGAAATAGAGAGAGAGAGAGCCGAGAGAGAGAGAGAGAGAGCCGAGAGAAAGAGAGGGAGAGAGAGCCAAGCGAGAGAGAGAGGGAGAGAGAGAGCCAAGTGAGAGAGAGAGGTAGAGAGGGAGAGAGAGCCGAGTGAGAGAGGGAGAGGGAGAGAGAGTCGAGCGAGAGAGAGAGCGGGAGAGAGAGCCGAGTGAGAGAAAGGGAGAGAGAGAGAGAGGTGTGGAGAGAGAAATGAATAAAAAAATAGTGGGTTCCACCATGCGACACGTGGCAGTCCACATATTTAAAATATGAAGCCATATCATCAAGGAATGCCACGTAGGCCGTACACGTCATCAAAAGTTAACGGCGTTAATAAAAAATTAACGGAATATACTAAAGTGTTACATATTTGAAAGAAAATATATCACCGAGTTACATTTTAAATATTTTGTACCAAAGTGTTACATTATCAAAACGTTTTGTACCAATTGTGTAATTTACCCCGATCCGAATTGGTCACTTGAATAAAATATAACTGAATATTGAACATTTATAAAAAAGAAAAAAGCCGTCCTAGTAAAATTCAAGTTGCATCCCAGTAAAAGCTTATCAGTGTCTCAAATGAATGGCTGCAGTTGTTACACGTCATCACCTCCTTCCTGAAGGAAATTATCCACTTTGCCATGCCTCTCCCTCTCCTCTTCATCCCATCTCACTCTGCTGTTCTCTCTGTCTCTTTCACTGTGCGCGAATGGCGACAATACAGTCTCCAGCATTCTCCTGTACGGCATCTCTCTCTCTGCCCGTCATCGGCCTCTCTCAGGTAATCTTTCTCTATTAGTTTGGCCGTTAAAGTTTACTGAACTGCTCCTTGTCTGGCTTTTTTCTCGTACCACGTTTTGCTTGCAGTGTTCCTGTACTCCCACTGCTTTGCTTCTTGAGAACATGCATGCACTGCGTTCTGCTTCCTGCTTTATTGACATTCTATCTGTCAACTAGTTGGATTAAAGACTGAGTTTTTTCCCTGGTCATGATTTGAAATCGAGCGCGAAAAGAGCCTCGGATGCTTTCCTGTAATGCCGATTCTTGTCAAGGGATAGAGGGGACACGAAAATTATATAACATCATATACTCATCACCTGGAAGTGTTTCCAGAGCTGGTCGTTTCATACTTCCATGTCAACTGGATCTCTGAGTCCCCATAAGATATGTTTCAGTTCGGCGTGCTCATTTGCCTCCATAGCTAGCTTACATACAAACCATACTAGCCCTACTAGAATGCGATCTATGCAACCGTTCCAAAAAATTGTGCTTGATGTAGCAATCTTATATCCGGCTTGTAGTTGAACATGCGGCTTGTAGTTCATTGCCTAGGAGGGAATGTCAAATCTTGGCTGGTCCTCTGTCAACCAGCAGGTCTGATCTAGTTCTGATAGTTATGGCGGATCAGTTATTGGGAATTGGATGTCGATATTCATTAACTTAAACTGCCATGCCGAGGTAAAAAAATATTTTAAACCAACCTTTGGTTCTCTTCCGTAGGCTTGATAGCTTCGCCAGTTCGCCGGAGTGCAAGCTCAGCTTTCTACAGCCAGACTTTGCACCTACCCTGTCTTCAACTGGCCACCATGAAATCGAATGCACAGAGCTTCAGACCCGTGATTCGGATGGTCAAGCCGACCGCATCCAGTTCATCCAGGGGACGGATGAGCGGACGATCCTGGACGTCAGGCTGACCAAGTCGAGGGACGGGACGAACGGGGTCGCCATATTCAGGTTTGAGCAGCCCTTGGTCTTCGACTCGTCTGGCGATGTCGGAGAAATCACGGTGTTCAACATGATCGACGACGAAGGGGTCCTCCAGTCCGTAGACGTGAGCGCAAACTTCGTCAACGGGAAGCCTTCAGGGATTGAGGCCAAGTACGTAATGCGATCTCCCCGGGAGTGGGACCGGCTCATGAGATTCATGGAGCGACACTCCGACGAGAACGGGCTCCAGTTCATCAAGAGATGAAAGCTGCGTACGTCCCTTTCCCTGATACACCACATGCGAATCTGTCGGGGAAGAAGTTCAATTCAACAGAAAAATTTTCTGTTTCGTGAAAAGAAAATCCAGAAATAATAATAAAAGAGTGTCGGATATATCTCGAAATCCGTCTGTTTTAACGTAGAACAAACCGGCAGTGAAGATATTCTGAATCAGAACAAGATCTGATACTCTAAATATCTTCGGGAGATCATTCATGGAAACCAACTTGATCTCAATTTTGGCGCCACCCCGGTTCCTTATATTAAGCAGCGAACCACCAGAGCTCGGTATTTCTCAGAGACCGAGCGACCCCACCGGAACTCTACAGTTGTCTTCCTGTCGAAGGAGATGGGACTGAAAAGCATCTTATTAGCCTTGGCCCACTTCGTGGTGGTGCTGGCCGTCTCCTCGGCCTGCACCGGCCACGAGGGGGCCCCCTCGCACTCGCCCGTCCCCACCCCATTGCCGGCCGTGTCGGTGGGGGCTCAGTGCTCCGACATAATATACAACATGATGGACTGCGTCCCCTACCTGAGCAGTGGGAGCTCGTTGGTCGAGCCCAAGTCGGCGTGCTGCTCGGGTGCTAAGTCTGTGCTGGATGTCAACGGCGAGTGCATCTGCGTTGCCATAGAGAAGAGCTCGGCGCTGGGGATCCAGCTCAATATGACCCGTGTGCAGGGCCTTCCTTTGGTCTGTGGCATCGGGGAGTACCCGCTCGAGAATTGCGGCAGTACGTACTTTTTTTCGGACTATAAGCATACGTTATTGAGCAAAGTGATCGTTTGTTTACTGCATATGCTTAGTTCACTGGAAATGACCTTTTTTTTTCTCCTCCTTAATGTGCAGTCACAGGTCTTCCTGGATCTTCTCCTTCACCTTCTCCTGGTAAGCCCCTTGTCGCTCTTACTTCTCAAGGTTTATAAACCCTTCTCACAGTGAGTGACCAAAGACGTTTTGGCTGATGAAATCTAATGCAGTTGAGCCGCCGAATTCACCTGGGGAGCCTCCGGCCAAGTCATCGGCTGAGGCACCTGAGCCGGCTCTGATGATGGATCCGCCGTATGACCAAGCGGCTACATGTGTTGATGTAGCGTACAACATATGGGATTGTATTCCGTACGTGGTCGACTACACCTTGCCGGGTGAGCCTAATCCTGAGTGCTGCCCAGCCTACAAGGCCATCGTGGATTTCGATCCCAAGTGCATCTGCACCTCCATAGAAAGCAGTAAGCGGTTAGGAGTCGGATTCAATCTGACCAAGTTCGAGCAACTTCCTTCCTACTGCGGAGTCCAGGGATACCCCCTTGATAAATGTGACTGTAAGTAACCTTATCTTCCCACTATGTAAGTACAACCGATCAGAATCAACCTCTTTGCTTTAATAAGCCCGTGTTGAAATCTTTTGCAGTGGAGGAAGAGGATCCATCTCCTGACTCTCCGACTCCGTCACCACCCAAACCTAAGACTCCGACGCTGTCGCCGCCCAAGGAACATGTGAAGTCGGGATCAGGCCCCAAACACTCGGGTTGCCGCTCCCTGAGTAGCTCTTCCTCTGCTGCTTTTATTGTTGGCAGCATCGCCATCGTTTCTGCATTGTTCTTGCATAGCCATTAGTTTTGGTTCAGTCTTAACTTCATGTTAGTTCCACGACTAATTAGTTTCTCTCTTGTTTTAGTTTCATCTATCACTGTGTTGATGCTCTTGAATGCTTAATCTTTCCTCGATAATTAACAGGGATCACGTATCACAGCTCAGTGAGAAATCAGTATTCTTCACATTAGAAAATGTTGACAGTACAATAACATACGGAAAAAATATAAGTAAAAGTCAGGTAATATCGGAACCCATAGGAAAAAGGTTCCCCACAACTTGATCTATAGTCTATATTCTCAGACAACAAAGTCCCAAGAGTAGGCCATGCACTCTAGTTCATTTACCGATACAAAACTTGCCGAATATATTAGACAGTACCTCCTCGGATATGTCTTCTCCACTAATCTGTCCCAAAGCAAGTGCCGCTTCTCTCAAATCAATCGTCCAGAAGTCGAGAGGCAGTTCTTCCTGTATTGACACTTCCAATCTCTCGAGGGCTTCTTTGGTCCGTAAGAGTTGCTCACATTGCCTCTGATAAGCAGAATGAAGCTTTAACATCATATCATGGTCTCAATTGTACCAGTCAATCATGCCCAACTAATGGTCCATCTATAATATAGTTTGATAGAGAGTGAATCGAACAAATCATTTGCTTCATCATCATTTGCATGTTATCCCATTCCATTTCCTCAGCACCTCTGCATACCAAACAGGTATGCAGTATATAAATTAAAAAAACAAATAGGATTGGCAACTCTTGTACCTGGTTCACAGTCCATTTACGCCCGCCATCAGGAATTCTACTGAGCCCCACAATCCCAGAGACTGCTGTCTCGAGATCTTTTATCCCTTCACCATTGATGGCCGAGGTGAAGACACACTTGCTGAAAGAATTCTTTTCTTCATTATTATCCCATTCAGATTTGGCAGATTGGACCCGGTCAATTTTATTTATCACGAGAATCATTGGCGAGGCCGACCTAGTTGATTCCTGCAATTTGTTGAAGACGTCAATCATGTTAAATGAGAGGCGGGCTATTTGCTATTTGGGAAACAAAAATTCAAATGGATTACTTATGGCAGAGGTTATAGTTGTTTTATCTACTGCAAATGTAGTAAGTACGTCCAAAGTTGAAGATGGCAATTGATTTTGGGACAAAACTCTGGAGGGACTATCCTGGTGCACTCTCTAATCGAATATCTATTCTGAGAGAGGGAAATGCAAAGGGAAAAAAAATGACAAAAGGTTGTTGTCAGACCATAGACGATTGAATCCTTTGGAGAAGTTCTCCATCTCCAGAAGTCCATCCATCCACAGCGCTTACTGCCATAATAATAACATCAGCACCCATGGCAACAGCTTCTGATCTCTCTACTCCTGCAAGAAAGATCATAGTGATGGTATTATATACATCCCTGCTCAAGACAAGTAAATTTAATCACTAATGGAGAACAAACAGGTTTAAAGAAAAGAGACATTAAGATATATAAGGTGTTCATAATTTTCAACCCCCGGGCATGGATGCATGGGGTTTCAATTCGTCCAAAAATATTTATAAAAATAATATGCAAAAATATCTTTAGAACATAAACACAAAGGATATAAGCTACAAGGACCAATAAAGCCATGGATCGACTGATCCATGATGAATCAACTGACCAAGCATCAAGTATTCTGTATATCTTTAAGATAAAAGTAGAATCTTACCAATCTTCTCCACGACATCATCAGTTTCCCTGATACCTGCAGTATCAAGCAGTGTCACAGGAACTCCACAAACTGTAATGCCAGCTTCAACAACATCCCTCGTAGTTCCAGCAATCTCTGTAACTATAGCTTTCTTGCTCTGCACGCTAAAAGTAAACCTTGGAACTCAAGAAATGGCTCATGTTGGGTGCAAAAGTAGTATAATGGGATAAACAAATTGAGAAAGGAGACAATAGTATGATTAATACCAGGACATAGTAACATTATTTAACAGGTTGGAACAAAATGAAATCCTAAAAGATAGTTCTGTAACATACTTTGCTCCACGCATTCAGGAGGCTTGACTTCCCAACATTAGGACGGCCAATAATTGCTACCTGAAAAAATAGAATCAAGTAACAATGATAAAACAATACAAATTGCAGAAGGCATTTATGTCCACAAAAAATGTGGATTCAAATGAGATGCAAGGTTCCAAACATAGCAAAAATACTTTTAAAAGGAATAATAAAAGAACCGAATTTCCCTGGCCCTTTCATACTCCACTCTCCAGCTGCCAGCATTCAATCCGTCACAGGTTAAAGAACTGCATTTCTAAACTTTGATGCATATTACCCCATTATGGACATTTAAACATCACAAGCCACAATCCCGGTTCAATCAGGCAGAACGTCTCAGTTTTAGTGGCTATCCCATTTCTGGATCAAGGAAGAAATAGTTTCCAGTAAAGCAACTCTTAGAGTATACCTGTAAACCTGACTGAAGAAACTTGTCATAATTAGCTGTCTCCAGTGCATCTTTGACATCTCTTCCCATGGCATGTATTCTATTCATTATCAAGTCTACATCTAATGGTGGCATTTCATCATCAAAATCCAAACGAGCCTCAATTTCAGTCAGCAACTCAATGCACTGAGCTCTCAGTGATTTGACCAAAGAAGAGAAGCCTCCCTGATTACAAAAGCACAGAAATTTTATGGTATGCCCAAACTTGGTGTAGCTATCTTGTTACAACTGGCCAAAGAAACTTATATGCTACAAATATTCAGGGTTGGCGTGCCTGAAGTCCAGCAAGGGCTGAATCTGCTGCAGCCACAGACTTAGCAGAGATCAATTTCCCAACATTTTCAGCCTGGGAGAGGTCTAAACGGCCATTGAGAAAAGCACGGAGAGTGAACTCACCTGAATGGAGTAGATAAATTGCAGACTCATGATTAACAAACTCCAGCAAGATAAATCATTTGCTGAAAAACTATGTCTCTCAATCATCATGGAATCATGCAGCAAAAGTTATTAATCATTCAAAACTTGCTGAGGGCAACACAATGTATACTACTACTGGCAGTAAAAACTAATCCGTGTGCATTCTTCATAAAAATCCTGCCATTAAGTAATTTTATCAAATGCAGAAATTCCCCAGTCACTGAGAACTCCAAAGAGCTTGTAACTTATAAAATGATATTCAATTTCTTAATTAACTGCAACTGGTAGAATGGTCTAACACCATCCTTGGTGGGCCACCATGCCATAAAATTTGCAAAGCAATTCAAGAATTGTGTAAGCCATAACTAAAACAGAATAATCAAACCATAATAGACAACAGAAGTTTGGAATTGAAACTACAAACTAGAGTCTCACGGGGTAATTCCTACAAATGGTTAAGCTCATACAATGTTGACTCAATGATGAATCCCAGCATTTATTTAACAGGGTTTAGAACCATTAAAAGATGTTCTTGGGTCTCAATGATGAGCAACTTGCTTCCACAATCATAGGAATATTTGCCAATAATTGCCAGGGGATTCAGCAGCTTACTCATCAATTTCAAAATTTCTCATACACCGATTCTTCCTTATCTTTGCACTATTGGTGTTCACATAAAGTTGCAGAACAGAGTATCCACTTACCAGGTTCTGCAAGCCTCGCCCCAGCTTGAAGACAAGCCCTTAAGACCCGGTGCAGGCACACATCACTGCCATGGCACTGGAGCTCCACCACATCTTCATGAGTATAGGACCTCGGAGCCAACATGGGCACTGCTAATACCTAACAAATGCAAGGAATTAACCGAAAACCTCGAGAGTTGCACCATGGGCATCATTTAGGATGAGCATTTGGAATAAAAACAAGACGCAAAAACACATCAATCACGCGGACATCAAACATCCAATTACGTACGGACAGAGATTCTGACCAAATAAATAAGTTGGAGCAATCCAGCAACCAATTCATTCGTTCTCATTTTCCAACACCAACATTTTTGAAAATGGAGTCATATTCTGTAAGAAAGGAAGCCTTTTCACTTCTGAGATACAACACACACCTCGTCAATGATGTTTCCTTTGGAATCGAAAACGAAACCATACTCAACAACATGGCTAGTGGGCCGCCACAGCTCGGAATTAAGGCCTTCCCTCCTCCTCCTCTTCTTCTTCCCACTCCTTTTTGGCTTAAACACTCGTGCAGCAACTTCGACTGCAGAGGGACCGGATAACCGCACTATACCAACAGAGCCACCGATTGAGGTCACAATGGCCGCAATAGTGCTGGAGCCCAATTCAGCCTGCTGGAACTCGCTCACTGATCCGGAACCAGCTACCCGATCGTCCGTGTGGAGAACCAAAGAGGATTGCTCCAAGCCCAAGGGAGCAAAGCAGGGCCTTGAGGAGGTGTAGAAGAGCTTCCGGGGTTTAAGGAAAATAAGAGATTGGAGCTTTCTGAAGGACTGGTTTGAGATGAAGGAGGCGATAGTGGAAGGTTGTGTGGGCGATGAGTGCTTGAAGTGGAAGAGATGGGCGGTGATGAAGCGTAGAGACGGTAGCAGAGACATTGTTGCGTCGAGGGCGGATGAGGGACGGACGGGGCCAGCTGAAGCAAGTGGCGTTCCCAAAAGAGCAGAAATGCCAGGAAGATCAGATAGAGTGCGCAAATTAACTTCATGGAGTGTTCTGGAATAAATTAAAAAATTGGTGGCCTTTTGATAATGGTCGCTTAGTATGAGGGGCTAGTTGTCATTACCTCAAATGATCGAAATAGGTATAATGATTTTATGGAGCCAGGGGCTGTATTACCCGTTCTTCTCTAGAAGACGCCGATCAAGCTCTGAGTCGGTCACAATGTTCTTCGCTTCACGCTCTTCAGTCCGAAGTCTAGCAGAAATTGGCCGTCAGCTCCTCGAGAGTTCACCGGTAAGTTCTTGAGCTCCATACACCCATTTCTGATCTCATCTTCATTTCGCATTCAATTTGCTTGCTTTCTAGAAATACGACCTCATCTCCGTTGTTGTCTCGCAGTTCCGCGGGCAATCAATCCGATGCATTCGTGTTGGGAACACGGAGATTCCCAACAACAAGGGGCTGCTTTTCGCCCTCCAGCACATCAAGGGAATCGGCCGCGCCACCGCCCGTCAGATTCTTGCTGATCTCCGCATCGGGAACAAGCCTGCAAAGGAGCTATCTGGCTTCCAAGTCGACTCCCTCCGAAATGAAGTCATGAATTACAATATTGGGCATAATTTGGTACCGTGTTCTCTGTACACTTCAGTTCTCTTGAGCTAACTTGGTGTAACTTGTGGCCGAGTGAAGTTGCTTTTAATGTGTTCGACCTTTGTCTCGTGAGAAAAGTGAGGGGGAAGAACAGGGGGACTCCTTTCTGGGTGCTGTCATATTGGTCGCATTTAATTTGTTCTTTTGTCACAGTCTAGTTCGGGCAGGCAGTGAAACGAAGCACAAGCACTGAATATGGGAATGGGGATGCAGATTTCTTGTTCCTGTTTGTTGTTTGAGGCTCATTTCCAATCAATCTTTTATCTTAAGCAAAAATTGCAGTGAAACATATTTTTGAAGTATTTTTTAGCTCGCATCTTTCTCATGGTCCTCTTTGCATTATCTGTCAGGATTATTGCCTAAAGTTCGGTTCTTTCATGAGCAATTCTATCTCGAGAAAGTCTACAACTTCAAGGATCCTATAGTGAATATCATATCCTATGGGTCATAGAATCTATATTTGATTTCTTTTTCAAAAAAAAAAAAAACCGTTGTCCCTCATTTTTTACTCTTCCTTAATTGATATGGACAACAGAAATACTTCACAATCTATCTTTGCGACCTATAATATATTCTGCTCTATATCCTGCCTAGTTATAGTTAGTAGTCCACTATTTTTGCAGTATTCTCCACTCTTTTTTGTAGTATTTGTTTGAATGAATAATCAATAAACACACATTTCTCAACATAGGTGCAGAGGCACTCCTCTCTTCTTATGTGGAGTAGATTGTCGATGCTGATACCAGAACAGAATGAAATAGAATGTTCCCCTAGAAGAACAAGGTTTGTAAACTCTAGGCGGGACATCTTATATATGTACTAACCTACATGTGAAACAAAGATCAACTTCAATTGAGCAGATTAACCAAGCACGGAAATGAAATTAGTGTTTCCTCTGGTTATATAATCATCTCATTTGTTCATCCTTACACTCTTGCTATCAGAGGATCATGCACCGTAAATTTGTTCTCTTTTTTATGGATATGATTGACTAAGCATGAGACATGCAACTAAGTCTGCATTCGTTTCTGGTTTTCCCTCTCAGGATAAGGAGAACGCTAGTAATATTAAGAGGCTGATGGGTATTCAGTGCTACAGAGGAATCAGGCACATTGACGGGTACCCCTGCAGAGGGCAGCGTACCAGATCCAATGCCCGCACAAGGAAATCCAGGGGAGGTCGTACTGCTGCTAAAGTAACTCAATGAAGCAGGAACCGCTATGTCTCTGGAAGGGCTTCTACACTTTCACTATATGGAGTGAGTGGATCCTTCAGCTTAAACAGGAAGTGTAGTTCTGAGAAGGAAGTAGATTTTGCAACGGAGAGCGGGCCTTTGCATGTCTTATGTTGTTTCCCTAGACATTGCTTTGTCAGATATGCTTTACTTCTTTCTCATGTTGGTGGCATCCTGTCGGTGAATTTGATTTGTATAAGATAGTCTTCACAAAGTAACGACTTGAAAGTTTGTGGGAGATTGAAAATTTTTAAGCCCCTGTCTCTCCCGTGTTCTTTCATTTTCTGGATCGTGAATCATATTCTACTCATAAATAGGGATAGATCTAGGAATTCAGTCGACTTGGGCAAAATTCAAAGTAAGAATAAAAGCACGAGTTAAAGGATTGGGATTAAGATAGTTTGACAAAAACCATCCAACTCATTGAAATTTATATTAGATCTTTGGTTCCTCTCGACCCTGAGAGGGGCGACCCTATTGCTACTACCCATCGATCCTACTTGCTCAATGACCAACGGGCATATTTTTAATGAAGGTTTAAATGTTTGAGTAGATTAAGTCATTTCTTAATCTCATTCATAAGTTCAATCTTTTTATGTGATAATGATATAGCACTAACAATGTCTTGATCAACTGTAATTCTGTGTGCACGTGATGCCAAGTGTAATTTAGCTGGGTGGATTGTTAGAAATTTAAATTAATTAAATGCGTAAAAAAATTAATACAAGGGAAGAGAGTGTCGACATGGATAGTGCGAAGAAAATTTCCGATGAAATGCTGGTGAGACTGAGAGCCGTCGCAGGTTGGTGGAGGACCCCCTTGGATCATGTCTAGATCCAACCCCGACCCGGTTCGCTCACGTCTCGCTTGCACTGATTCAGACTGTAAAGTTCAGATCTTTTTGCCGAGTTTTGCTTTCCAGGGAAATTTTTCTTCGAGCACATGCATGGTTCCGGAGAGGGAGATGGGCCTCCTCCTCCATTTCCGCGTCATACGGACCCCTTTTGGGCTTCCTGCAACAGCAAGGATCAATGGGGAGAAGAGGAAGACGGACATAAACTGGCGTTCTGATAATCCACCACGCGTGCATCGTGCAGCCGCGCGAGTTCAAACAGTGCTGCCACTCGATCGCCTGGTTTACCTCCTGAATCGATCAGAGAGAGGGAAACTGCGAGGTCCGGCAGAGGAATCCCGCCGGCCACCTCGCCTAGATAGGGTCGACAAAGCCATCCCCCCTTCGTATCGGACATCTCCTCTCCCTGTTTGAAATCTCAGACCCCACCTTACTTCTTAATTTCGCACTCATTAGATTTCCTCGCTTAAGTGACCCTATGTGTCACCATTAATATACATGCTCTAGGTCAAGATGACATCGAGATGCTTAACTTTGAATTAACACACACACAGACACACACAAAAGAGTAGAAGCTCGTGATTATTTTGCATAATCTGTGTCGGAAGCCACTGAATAAATCTACTAAATGTTAATGATACTGCTCTCGGGGTTATGATTGCATTCCATTTTATCAGAGTATCCCCGTTAATATAATGATATGTAAAGCTAAATATATAGTTGCTCTATATAGGCAAGTGATTCAGGCGACCCCATTATATATTCATGATCCTACAATTACGACAGTGACACTTGCTTATACTACGCCAATTTGGGGACAATTCCATCAATCATTCGTCATCCTTCATTATCTCCGGGATGGACTGCCATCGCGAAGTGATAGATCGTCTTGCTGGCGATATCGAAGCCTTGAGAACTGCAGATGTCGGGCGAAGTGTCCGGGACAGAAAAGCCTCTCTTCTTTTTCACACGATGAGGACCCGACACTCAGCTCTGGATGTCGGGTCCACTGGGCCCAATGAATTACACGATATGATGAGAGGAGTTCAAAGGATAGAAGGACCTTAATTTTGTGTAAGAGATCGAGCCCGGGAGAATAATGGAGTAGGAGGAAGAAGTGGATCTCCTGCAGTTGCTAGTAGATCGCTTAACGTGTGGGGCTGTCGGCCTGTCTTCATCCTGAGGAACCTCATTCATGCCATTCGGCTTTTGAGCCCTACATAGCAATGATCCCTTCGAGTGTTTCCCATTAACGATGTCTGCAGATTGTTTAAGTTAAAAAGGGCAGCAACAAGCAAGCAGTAGCTTTCTTAATTAAAATCATGACACGTGTCCTAAATCCTATCCCGATTAAAAAAGAGAAAATTTTTAATAAAAGATGATTGATTCATTGCGAGAATGGAGATAATGTACATGAATGGATATGGCTGCTCGAGGGGGCGCCGTGGAGAGAGCACCGAATGAGGGGTTCCACATGCATGTGCCAAGTGAAAGACCCGACCCCTCCGAGAAGTGTCCCACTTCGAGCTGCCTTCGAAGACAGGCAGACACGCCACAAGAAAACCGTCACATCAATTCAATTCCTTGGCCGAATTCCTCTGTTGGCAGTTCTGTCCCATTTGGTGTCCCATCACAAATCTTTGATTTTCTGGTCCTATTGGATCGATTCGTACTTCTATTCACCGACCCTATTCGGAGAGGACGGCATTGGATGCTGAAAAGCCGATATCCATGTGAACCGACTTCTTCTTCGGTAGTTAGGCTGGGGCAGGATGGGACTCGACAATGGAGGGGAAAAGTCGTGGCATTCAAATTGTGAATCGGAGACTTTAATCGGGTCATCATGTCACCTTACGGTGACCTTTGAGCTCTTGTGTGAAATTTATGTACTCTGTCAACGATGGAGTATGTGGACCAGATATTTTACTCTTATGGATCATAAAGGCTCTCGTGATGAAAACAAAACTGTGAAGTTAATCATGGAGGAGCCCGACCCCGTAGCCTTTTTGGCGATCTCTCCCTAAAGCTAGTCGATTTGCAGCACCCAGAAAATTGCATAAATGTATGTTAGAAAACTGATTTCCGACCAATCAACCACACCCACCCACCCACCATACAATTTAGGGCTTCGACAGACGCCATAATGTTGAAGAAACATACAAAATTCAACAGAGGGAGAATATGAAAAGATACATACAGTTCGGTTTCTGTCTCCTCTTGGACAGACCCAATGTTGGGGCTGCTGATATTGACCCTTTTTTTTTCTAGAGAAAACGGCCTAATTACTTCTCAACTCTGGGACGTAGAGTTTGGAAGAAACATATAATAGCGGACGAATTTGTTATATGGAATTCATTCAATTCAAATATCAGTACGTATCTTCTTCTTTACTTGGCATGTACGCACCATTTTCTTAGTAATTTCTTCATAATGAATTCCTCATGTGTTATCTACCGCTAGACTCTTAACAGGAATGCTTATGCAGAAGTGGGGGTGTGTCTCTTTGAGGTTGTTCATCTAATGTCGTGCTGTGTGTCTTTCTGGGTGTGCCACCTTTATACATCTCGTGCATAATTGATTCACACATCCTCTCACGACAGAGGAGGTGGTCTATATATTAATGAGAACCAGAGTTAGGCGGAGCCAAAAACATGGGTTTGAATGGGACCAATCTAACTCAATTTCCTCCTGTGACAAAGATCAAATTAATAACATAACACTCAAGTCTCATGCCCTGGAATCTATGGCAAGTGGGCTTCGATGGTCCCCAAGCAAATAAAGCAGTCAGGATTGGACATATGTATCTAATAACTTTACTTGCTCTTTTGGGTTTGTTGATTCCCAGAGAAACGGACGCCATGAGAACCAACAAGAGAGACACCGGCGTTGTCCGGATTTATGCTGCCACTGCATGTCGCATCGCATTCTCAGCCATTTCCATTTTAGCTATCTGTCCAATTTTTCTTTTCACCACCGCGTGGGGGCAGTGGACTCTTCGCGCTCTCGTCGGGGTGGGGGACCAGTCAGATTCCAGTCGAGGCTCCACTTCGCAACATCCCACGTTCACCTCCTGGCAACAGTTCTTGCCCCCCAATATCGTCCAGCTTCATTTTAATCATGAGAATTAAGGATGCTTATTATTCAGTTTAGATTCAATGCCGGCAATATACTCTCTAACTATAATTATTATATCTCTATTGAAATAAATTGTTTCGAACTAACTCTATAATTCAGATTAAACTTTTCTTTAAAAAAATAAAAGAACTAATAAATGTAATATAAACTAAATCGAAATGAAATAAAAATCGTACCGAAATAGAATGAAACGAGAAATACATAAAAGTAAAAAAAATTATAATTATAAAAAATTTAATTGAAGATAAATTAAATATATAAAATTAAGATTAAAATAATATCTAATATGAATCGGTATAAATCATTCTATACAAGTTAAAGGATTAACATTTAATTATATTTTTAAAATTTAAAATATTTAAAATATATTTATATTTTATTTTTAACATGTTTACTATATTATATATATATATATTAAAAAAAGTGATTTGACAATTTCATTTCACAATTTTTTTGAATTCGATTCAATTCAAGTTAAAATTTTCCCCTATCATATCATAACCCTTTGTCCATATTGAGCGAGGGGACTTAGCATGGTGCCAAGTCACCATCCATCTCAATTTTATTTTTAAAAAATGCAATTTAACTTCTATTAATAAGATTTTTTTATTAAGTTTGCCATATAATTTTCACAGATAAGACAGAAATCGCTATAAATAGATGACAGACCCATTTAGTAAGATTAAAGATTTCTTGTCAAAATGCTATAAATATATTATCAAAAGAAGAGAGCCAAATGAAAAAGTCAAAAGGGCAAAGTGAAGCGAGCATGAGAATCTCTCCCCTTCCATCCCAAGGCACATGGATAGCTTTCTCTGCTTTTCATGCCATCTGGACGCTTACTTTCTCACTCCCATATTAGCCACATGCACGTAAAATATAAATATACACACATAAAATACAATTTAAAGAGAACTAATATAAGAAAATAGAAAAAAAAATTTAATACTACATTATAAATTTAATTTTTACCATAAAAAACCATTCAGTCAATTACACCAATCACCTCTTTCCCTGTGATCTGTACAAATCTCTCTTTTATTTCTCCAGCAGCAAAGGGCTTCCTCTCCCTTCCCCATGTTTCTGAATCTCCTGGGATTGTGAAGGAGAGCAGAGCACACTCACAACCATTGTTTGGAATCTCAAGTAACAGATTGAGGAAATCACAGAAATTCCCAGAAAAAGTTGAACGGATACATTCCCCATCACCATCTACCAGCCAATGCAGAGATTAGCCTCCGTCCAGCGCCTTCCCCAATGGTTCGTCCGCGAAATTCAGCCTCCGAGAATCTCGAATTCCCAACGAGAAATTGGGATCTCTCCGGGCAGAGCTCTTGTCCTCCTGTGCCTGACGTGACGCCTGTCTCATTGTTTGCTACCTCTCCTCGGTGAAGATTCTCCCGATGAAGTCCCGGAACCTCTTAGAGTAGAGCTTCGGATCCACGGCCGAGATTGACGCGGGGTCTGCTTGCAGGGACTTGTAGGCGTGCTCGATCTTCTTGCTGATGTCGTAGTCCTGTAATATGTCGATGATTCCGAAGTAGAGGACGACCTCGTACGTCCCGCGACTCCGTGAATGGGTCCAGTGAGACAACCCACCTTGCATCATGTATTGATCGAAGTCGCTCCTCCGGACCATCCTTTCAGCCCTCGCGGGCATGTTTGCCCCTAATCTTATCAGGGGTTTCCTGAATGATCAAAAGGAAGAATCTCAGTATATTATCAGTTCACTGATGGGTTTCTTACCGTCTGGAATGTACAGCTAGCTAACTAAAGATTTTCCAGCAATTAGATTACTCTATCTGATTGTTATGCCAACAAGGAAAGACAATTTGCAGGAAAATAGTTCATTTTTCAATTACTGCAGCTGATCCTCTGCACCACATAATCAGGATAGAGACGTCCTTATCATATATAATGGAGGGCCATGCTCTGCATACGACCATTCAGTATTAACCGACCGACCAACCAACCCAATCCAGCCCTAGTCTTGATTATATATACTTCAAGCACATGAACAGATACAGACATGGAAATAATACATAGTCTCATATAATATATATTGTTTGAGTTATAACAAGATAAGACCACCTACATGTTCTCTCATTTATTTATGTGCCAAAAAAAGAAACATCCGCAGCTGCTAAAATCATGTGGCATAAGTCATCACGGAAGTTTCTGCTCATAAATGGATAAGATATATACCGGCCAGATAAGATCCAGTCCATGTTCTGAAGCTCTGCCTCTAGGAACCGGCATTCTCGCATGAACTTCTCGTTTTGAAACGAATCATTTTTGCCTGTAAGGTGCAGAACATTTTAATTAGGATAAGAGTACTAGGTTATTTCACGACATTCAGAATTCAAAGAATGACAGCTTTCAGTGAAAAGGTGCTGCAAGCATATTACCAGAACGCAACAGAAATGGTGACAACCCCATTTTCTCACAATTGTTGTCTTCCCGGAAGTGGACGCCAACCAGTAGACTGTAGTCCATAATTCTCTCTTCTTCCAAGAATTCGCAATCTCGATTGATTTGTCTGTTCAAAAATACCAAAACAGTCAGGTAATGCAATTCAAAATGGAGAAAAAGATTACCAAGAAGAAAAATTCCCAAAAATAATGCGCTATTCACTTACTTTATAAGCTCCTGGAACCAATTACTTTGCAAGCGAAACATGAAATTGAGATCAAGGTCTTTGAGTGTTGTAGTCTCATCAATCTCGCCCTCGGGCTTGTCTATTGTGCGGCCATGTGATGATCCTTTCAGATCAAACCTACGGTGGATTCGATATTCCGAGCAGAACAAATTGCCCATCACAATGAATCGGGTCTGGTTACAAAAGGATTAAAAATATCATTACAGCGTGATTCTACTATTACTCACTAAATGAAGCTTGAACCAATTCGAACCTTTCAAAACATACCTTCTGTCCGCCAATAGGTCTCATGCAATGCACACCGAAGAATTTTGTCACAAGGGAGTTCTCATACAGAGAAATGTGTCGGTAATAACTTGGGAGCATTTTAAGTAGCACCTGAGAATTAAAGGTTTATCTCACTACGACATCCAACATAAGAACATTAGATAATCACTGAAGCAGAAATCAATGCAGAACAACTGACCTTGACCTCGGATTTCTTTACAGTCTTTATAATGAACCGATCATCATGAGTCAAGTAAAAGAAGCTTCCACTCTTTCCGGGGGAAGACAGCTCCCGGAGAGCATCACTACCGCAGATTGCCAGCATGTAATCAGCCGTATCTATTTGGAACAACTCCCTCAAATGCCTAAACAGATTCATTTGATTCACGGAATGATCATTTTACAGCATAAAATGCATATTTCCAATCAGCTTAGAAGTATGAGAACAGTCAATGCCCAAAACCTGATATTTACAAACAAATAAAATTTTCTAATAATTCAGGAGCGAAAGGATCAAGTTATGCATTCCCACAAAAGGTTTATGAAATTACCGGAACACAATGGGGCAATAGTCTTTCCAACGGAATTCTGTAGATTGATGTGGTGGAGTAGTTCTTGACCCTTCAGGTGGAAACCTCACCCAGAACTTCTCCTTTGGGTCGAAATCACTCTGCCGCAGCTCTCGGGCGAGTGATCCATGCTTCCCAACGGAATACCTTCAGAGAGTTTATTAGTTAACCACAGAAGGATATGAAATTGGCGCAAGCTAAAGTGAGTAGTACCAAATTTTCCTAGTTGTATTACCTGATACCCAATTGCAGGTTGAGCATCAAATCATAATTCTTGTGCCCCTTTGAGATTGTCTGTCCAGGCTTCTTGGCCTCCCCGCTGAAACAACAGGGGCCTCTCTGAAAATCCCGAAAGCCATTGAATGGATCCGTGTAGGACATCGAGGCCTCCATGTTATCGATTATATTGCAGGTGATATCTCCAACATCACCATCAGATTCCCAAACGCAAATCTTCGGGAAATATGTTATGCTCCCTCGAGCGCTATCAACAGAGGAACGCTTATTGGCGGGGCCGTAGCTGTTAAGGAAGTTTCCTTTTGGAGCTCCGTTCTCAAATAGCCCCTCGAAACGGTCACCGTTGGCCCAGGTTAGGGCACCCTTACCGGAGATAACGCCATTCCTCCATCCTCCGATGTACTCGTTCCCGTTCCTCCACACGTATCGACCGTGCCCATCCTGAAGGTTCCGCTTCCAATGGCCCTCGTAGAAGTCTCCATTGGAGTAGCATTTCTGTCCGTACCCGTGCTTCCGATCCGCCACCCAGGAGCCCCGATAGGTGTCCCCGTCAGGTCCGGTGAAGGTCCCGGAGCCCTCTATCCGACCCGACCGGAACTCTCCCTCGTAGGTCGCGCCCGACGGCCACCAGAACTTACCCTTTCCCGAGGGCCTGCCCCGCCGCCACTCGCCCTCGTACATGCACCCA
Organism: Sonneratia alba; assembly: GCA_900174645.1. Classification (NCBI taxonomy): domain Eukaryota; kingdom Viridiplantae; phylum Streptophyta; class Magnoliopsida; order Myrtales; family Lythraceae; genus Sonneratia; species Sonneratia alba. Next base: position 1,723,095 of record FWPY01000029.1, read on the forward strand.
TCTGACCAGACATACTTGCCGGATCCGTGAGGCTTATTGCTGGAGAACCCGCCGTCGTAGACGTCGCCGTTCGAAAGGCCCTTCTCGACGGAGGCGCCGGAGGACAGCGCGGCCGTAGTCGGCGAAATCCGGCTGTTCGCCGGCTGAGATCTACTCCAGCATATAGCGACGGCCGCTGGAGGAGTGGAAGTGGCGCTATCTTGTACGTCGGGCTTCTTCTTCTTCTTCTTCTTCTTCTTCATCGGAATCATGTCATTGAGGTCGTGAAAGTAGAGTTCCTCCCGCATTTCTTATCCTATTTCCTCCCTCTCGTTCTGGGCCTCTACAGAAATGAAATGGAAAATTGAAACCTTCAGAGAATCAGCGCATTTCCGGCGGAAGGAGTGGCCGGAGATACTGGGTCTGGCATCAACCAGAATCTGCAGAGCAGATAGTGACTCTCTCTCTCTCTCTCTCTCTCTCTACTGCACTTAAAGCAGTCAAGCTCCTTCTGCTGTATCTAACAAAGCTATATTGTGTTAAGGGAAATAGGTGGGAATCCTACGAACAACAGAGGCTGCCACTGAAAAGAGCGAGTGTAGGTATCGAAGAGAGAGGAAACAAAAAGGCAAAGTAGAGAGAGACAGTGTGTCCTAATGGGATTGTCAAATAAAAAAATACATAAATAAATCTGAAAAAAAGAAAGTGCAAAGAGAGGGAACTGACTTAAGATGACTTAGCAGACCCTTTTTTAGAATTAAAATCCTAAACAAAATTCCAAATGTTTTCACCAAAATCGTCTACATTTTTGTGGGCTTCAAAATGTTATTTTGTCTGATTCATAAACATGATAAGTTATATTAAAATTAAAAAATTATAAATTTAATTTTTATCGTTAACCCTTATTTTGATATTCCCTTTTATATTCATGTCTCTTATCCAACAAGAAATTATTTACTCGTAAAAGAAAATATTAAATAAAATTAAGATACAATAACAGCATTAAACATTTCCCGCCCGATCTATAGAGACGGGGAAACTGAAGCTTTCCCATTTTAAAGAAAGACACGATTGAGGACCCATGAAAGAACCAACAAGTCGCTCAAATGGAGTAAAACATTCGATTTGTAGTATATAACGAGTTCGTTAAGTATCGCTGTCTGCATGAATTTTATGATGAGCTATACTACGGGTTGAGTAATGATTCCTTGCCATGTGGGCTAGTATTGTTAAAAAGGGCGGTCTGACCCTGTAACAATTGGCCTGGTATGGTTTAGCCCGTTTGTTTAATAAGTCGGTTCGATTATGGTTCATAGCTTATACATATATAAATAAGCATGAAACCGTTTATAAGCGGATTAGTTCACTGTTTAAGTTGATTTGATATGTGAACCTTTCAATATTTGTTATTTTTCAAATTATTTAAAATGAATATGTTTTATGTATTTTTTATTTTTTGGCAATTTGAACTAGTTTTGCAATGGTTATGGGTTAGTTTTTAAATGGTTTTAAGTCGATTTAATAAGAAAACGTGCTAAGTTAGTTCCGGTTCAACGAACCTATTTTTAGACTTAATCCATAACTGTCACTCAACCTAATCAGAGTGGTTATGGGCTGGTTTGGGAGCGGTTCGAGCTAATTACAGATTTTGACAGATCGTTTCGAGACCAAAATATTTCCATTAACATCTTTAATGTGGGCTATTATACACTACCTTGAATAATAAGCCAGTCATATACCTCATTATTTATTTGGGTGGAAATATGTGCTTGATTTGGCCATTAGGTAAAAATATGCACTATGTCAATTATATTATTTGAAACTCTTGACATCGGTATTTGGAAATTAATAGTGAGTTTCAGATTGTACAGTATACTATTTGATAGATTAGTTAATTATTACAATATCAAATATATATCTATACATACACATATTTAAAATCTCTTATGAGACCGATAACTCGTTGGCCTTGGATGTATCCATGATGAATGGGACTAACAAACATACATACATATATATAATATGTGTGTGTCAGTTTGTGTTCAGCTTGGATCACATGCATCATTCTTACTCTCTTATTATTAAATTCGTGATCACTTCAACTATGCGTGTTATTATTGCTCCTGCCATACTTGACCGGGGGGCTACAGTCCTTCGAAATTATTAATTTATAGTGGTCTCCCAACATGACCAAATTTAGTGCCATGTACCATGACCTAATTACTGCGTAGGATAATAAACAACAGCACCAACAACAGATTAAAGCTCAAGCCAAACAGTCCCTTGTACGGGGCCTGAGCTGGCAGGCCTGTGGGTCCCGCTGCCCCTCGTGGGAACAGAGGATGGCTTCCTCGTCGTCAAGGCGTTAGCTGACCGGCCCTCCGGACGCCGTCCTCTCACATCCTTCCACGTGTGGCGTCCGTCCCCGTCGAACCGGCTGCTCCGACCCGTCTTGACTACAATACTACCACGCGCGAGAAACCCAAATACTTGTTATTTTCCGTTCCTATGTGCTTTCCTTCTTTTTTTTTTGAATTTGCATTCAATTTATAACAAAAATTAAAAGCTTATTAATTTGACACGCATCATTGAGAATTGGTCAACAACCATTGAAAGTCAACTATCGATCTTCACGTGGTAAGATCCGACCATAATAATTTTTTTGTTGGTTGAATAGTTCAGCACTATTTTTGTCTTTTTTTTTCTTCGAATTTCTAGAATCTTGTTAAATTCATTATAAGCCCATAAGTTTTTAAATGAAAATGAATCTGATTTTTTATGGGGCTCACAAAGAATTTAACAAGGTATTAGAGCTTTAGTTTTTAAATAGTAATGGTCCAATCCTTTATGAGTTCACAACGAATTTAACATGGTATTAAAGCCAATGGGCTCGCACCTTGCTTGACTCAAGTCCAGAGCATAGCTCGTGGTCAATTGATATAAACTTGAGTATGAAAGAAAATTGCTCGACTCGTGATTAGTTATCCCCCTCGTCTAAGACCAGAAAAAGAATGATCGGCTTGTAAATAGTTGTTGAGGGCGGGTGTTTAATAGCACGTGACAAAATGAACCACGTTACTACGTGAGAGTGGGTGTTGAGATATACTATTTCATATCGATTAAATGAAAAAAAAACATTATGAACTTATAAGAAGATTGAGTACCACCACCTATTAACTTAATCTTTTAAGTGAAAACAGATCCGATCTCTTATGCGCTTATAACGAATTTAATAGTCCTTGCCCTTTTCGGCTAGATAGAAACCTATGATAAATTCTACGGCACTGTGATCATAGTACATCATTGTCGAAATGCATGTATTGACCACCTGGCCAGTCTCTCATCGACTGGGTTTGTCAAGGATTTCTAATCTAAGTAGCAATGCCCTCTCAAACCTCCGTGCCAACGGTGAGATTAGGGGTCTGTTCCATTACGTGGCCAAACAAACATGCACGAAGGCTCAACAGAGCAGTTCTTGAGTCATGTATGGTGGAATTCGGATTTGTCTTTGTTTCCCGTGTCCTCAAACGTCAAGAAACATTCATACAACCCTAGTACTACATTGATGTTCCTATCCATGCTGCGATAAGGTGATGGGCATTGCTTTTATCAGTTAACGACATCCATATGCCTTGCAATCTAATCGGAAATCTCCCTCGATGTCATCGATGTGCTCCTGAATCATATGATATAAGAAGGGGTACATGAATTACTTACCAATTCTCAGCCGTGTGGTTTCACTGAAATCGAGCAAAATGAATGAGGCGGTGCAGATCGTGATCTAGGGTCGCCACAGGCGTGCGTGGAGAATAATTACATCATAAAATCGGTTAAAGATTCGAATTTTCAATGTACGCACGTATGGGTCCTTCGTAGCAGTGGATGGGATAATGGGTGATGGAGAGAGATAGGTAACATCCGGTCAATTGACGGAGCTCGATCGGTGTAGATAATCTCAAATCAATGGTGCCCTCTTCGATCCGTACAGGTGACTATTCATTAATATGGATTTATTGAGTTAATTCCACCACACTTTCTTTTAAATAAGATCAACAATAAATAATCTGGATTAACTAAATTTCAAGACATTATCTGGTAATTTGCATTTTATTGGATACGATCAACCCCCGATGGATTTGATTTGTATAATTATATAGAATTGACAATCGGTGAGATGTAGGCTTTTAAGTGTGAATTTATCATTATATATCATATTTTCTATCATTTCATATTAAATTTCATTCTAAATAGATTCATTAGTTTTAATATTACATGTTTAATTTATTTTTAATTAAACATTTTGTAATTTTAATGTTATTATTTTTCTCATTTTATTGTGTTTCGATTGGATTTTTGTTGGGTATTAGTTTTGATTGATATTCAATTTGTCAAATTTTATTTTATTTTTCATAAAAGTAGTTTGAACTAGTTAAGTGAACTAATGGTTGGGAGTATAACACCCAAACTAAACTAAACTACTTTAACGGCTCAGCAATGTTCAGTTCGGTTCAGTGAACTAAACCGAACCATGACCTACCCTAGTCATTAATAATCGCATGTCCATTTGTCGGCATATATAGAATAATATACACAGCGACTTGCTTTGTAGCACATCTTGCCTCCCTTCAGGGCCATCGAGTAACAGTAGCTCGACCTGAGTCTCCTAGGACAATTACTGGCTATCTGCATCCACCCGCAGATGAAACTCGAGAACAACAATGGTGGAACAAAGAAGAAGGCTGACATCCTCGATACACAAAAGCCCTAACAGATGCAACCCAGAAACCCTAACCCTCCTCAATTCACACCGCAATGATCTTCCATAGAGGTGGAACCAATACACCCTCCAACAGACACAGATGATTCCTCATACTTTATCTCTCTCCCTGTGATATTCTTAAAAGACGATATCATCAGGGATACCGTCTTGCCGAGAGGATAGATATATGAATCTAGGGCAGCGATTCGGATTCATAGTTTGATCCGATATGCTTGACCTTGGAGCCATATAGCTATTGCACCAAATCAGATAGTCGAGGGTCACGTCCCCAAGTGGGTGCATTTACTCCGGGAACTCGTGATTGATCTGGGAATCAGAATATGTAAATGATCTACCATAATTTAACGACGATTCGTACTGATGTGAACCGAATCGATTGTGGAGTAACTGGGCATTAATCAAAAGCAGAGAATCAGAGAAAAACACCAACCCGATGCGCTGCTTCATATATCAAGATGATCTGACGCCGAGGATTAGGTTCGCCAGCATCCCAGCAAAATTGAACCAGATCCTCGAATTGGCATGAATGAAATATGTCCGCCATTCCGTTCACACTAGTACCACTCGTTTGTATGAATTCTAAACGAATAATGCTCAAGGATTTCAGATGGCTCACACCGGAGTGTAACGCGACAGTCTTCATCAAGTTTGATGCCATGCCTAAACTAAGAGATACTCCAAATTTGGTAGTACATAGACGAACTACTCCTGGTGGGGACTTGAGAATTAAAATTAAGCTAAGTGTGGATGCTGTGGCAAACCTTCGTCATAAAGGGTCTATCCTCGCAGAACATCGACTCCACCGATGAGCAAGTTGTAACTAATCGTTGCTTTGGCAATCGTATATTACCATTTCTAAAGGATCACAGGGGACTTGGATAGTGCCGATCAATGCAAAGAATCAAATCTGTTCTCAATCGGTCATTGCGTATTTGTACCATCGTGATCTCCATCACCGTGTCTGCTATCATGTTTGGTCACTGGGGGTCCCTTTTCTTCTACCACGCCTCAACCGATGAGCTTTGATTGGACGATTAGATTAGTTGATTACTATCACACACCCATATGGACTTTCCCGAGATGATCACAATAGGCAGTGACCATTCAATCTCATGCACCCATAGGAAAAAATTCATGTCTTAATATATCTACTCAACTTAAAGTAGGGCAAATCATATAAGTCCTGTCATTTTATAGGCGGTGACCATGCATTCAATCTCAGGCACAAATAATCTGATCTGATAGAGGAACTGAACGGCATCAAAATTGATGATTTCTGCCCTTTTGTTATACTGTTGAATAACTTACCCTAATGCCTACTTACACACGAATAATGCTACCTCGCAGTCTGAGCTGTGTGCAATGGTTCACCTCCCAACATTTAATGAGGAAAAAAAATGGGAGCTCCTGGAGAAGGCTCCGTCAGCTAATAGAGCGTTTGGTCGGCCGGAATCTGGCCAAAGATGTTGGGGGCAGGATTCCCAGTTCCCCTGCTCTCTAGCCTCCCAGTAACCGCCGGTGTAACGGAAAGTGTTACTTCCCTTATCCTTTGCAAACCATCGAGGCTTCCAGCCCCTCTCTTGCATCTTCCGAGCCTGAATTGGATCAGTAAGCGATGCATTGTTAATCAAATAATAAACATCACTCTCTATCGACAATGCAAACCGCCAAACTGTAAAAAAAAATGCTGGTGTATATAGAGAAGCTACCGATGTCGTTGAGGATGATATGACGCTAGCACACTGTTCTCACATCTTATTTGATGACCACTGACTGTGTTTATCATTTCATGATGATTGACTCGAAAGATCTAGTTGAGAACATATGGGGTGCTCCTAAAGAGAGACCTAGCCAATTGGAACTGGGAGATATGATTCAATTACCTGCCGCTGTCTCTGCTCAAGTCTCGGCTTCTCCGCATTCACCATTTCAAACTGCCCATTTTCCAGGTACCGCTGGTCCGGTTGTAGTCTCGAGTCAGTTGGAGGTAGTTTTTCCTGCAGAGAAATTTGAAATATAGATTAGGATGACTGTTAGGCCACCAAGACTAAGCTGCCATGGAGGTTGAAAGCAATAAATAATGGAAAACAGAAACCAGACCACATCAATCGAGGGGAAGAAATATGCAAAGAAAATGGGAAAAGTGCAAAATGGCACAATAGCTAGTTATTGATTCGCAATATCAGAGGATATAGACTGCTCCCAGCGTCAAAAGCTTCAATTTCCCGTTCCTACTGAAGCAGCAGAAAAGATCTGTTCCTCAGATCATTTAAAAAAGTGAAGAACTAAACACGTCTTTGATCCAAAACAAATTTGAACGGACAAAACTCTTTCCTAGAGAAACAGTTTCATTTCTACACAAGTGAATTGTTATTTCTTCAATTTTCAGATTTCTTTTGGTAATTTGGAAAATTCTCTGCAAGCAAACCTCTTTGCTTTTAATCAAGAAGTGGCTAACATCCAAGAACTTCATCAAACAAATTTCTATGACGCTAAACGTTACAATTTGATGGATTCATTTATTTATTTCACTCATGATTCTCTAACCCCACATATTCCTCTGATGGATCATTTATAAATATAAAGTGTCACAGATGGACGTTTCTAGGAGTTATCCTCCGTTTACAGGATTAAATCTGGACAAGATGAATAAGCTCAAGTTGGTGGCAAGCAACTACCTTGAGCCCTGGGGTCAGCTCATTTAGTGTTATGGCAGAGCGTGTTAAGTTGTATCTCATTGGAAACCTGGGAGGTTTGCTCCGTTTCCATAGCAGACGTGGTTTAGCTAAAGACTACACCCCTTTGCTCTTCCCAGAAGAATCTCCACTCAAATAATACACACTTTCATCCCATTTGACAAACAATATCGCCACTGTCTTACCCTTCTTATCTTGAAGTATGCCATGCACCTGAAAGGAAGGATATAATTCACCATATACAAGTCAACACAATTAAATATCAAGTGTCCTATTCAAGAAAACAATTGGATGATGGAGACAGATATATTAGCTCCTTGGAACTTTTCACAACGAAATCCTTAAGCCCTGTGGGCCAAATCAATTTTAAGTAGAATTAGTAATTTTTTACACGATAACCAAACATAATACAACACCAAATTAGATGGGTTCATGTTGAGCAATAATAAATCTATATAATTTAATAAGACACAATTAATTATATATAATTAAATATACTTAAATATGTATTGAATATATTAAGAAAATTGGCTTTTCTATATCAAATGCAAAAATCAATTCTTTCTTTTCATAAACCCGAGTCAAGTTCTTATTTGTAGTCATAATGCCAAAAAATCAAGTCAGCTCATGCAAGTTTGATGTATCCCATTTGATATCTTCTTGTCCGAGAATCAACAAATTGGACTCCGCATTGTTCACAAAATTTTGGGTCTTATTTTTCATCTCCAATAACTCGATAATTGGATCCACTTGGACTATGCTATGTATGAATGATCTTTTCTATTTCATAGGAGATCTTGGTCCTTTATTTAGAGTTCTTGCATTAACCAATGAACTGGAACTGAAGAAAAAAAATTCAATGTTAATTCATTTTATTTTTTTTAACTGTGTGTAATTAATTTAATTTGTAATATAAAATATATTAAAATTTATTTGTTATATTTTATTATAATAATCTCATTATTATAATTATATAATAAATATTTTGATAATAATAATATTATTATAGTATTAAACAAATTAATTGTGTACACGATATTTTTAGACACGTTTAATTTATTCGAATAGAATGAATAAGTTATGGATAGAGGGTTTTTTTTTACATGAACCATTTAAACACTATACAATACAGATGCTAGCATTAATTTTAAGTTAAATGAGCTCTATCCTAGCTCTGCACAAGCCACAGAGAAAAGATGCAACTCGAATGCGTGGCAACCCAGAAAATAAAACATGTTAAGTTAGAAACAATAGCAAATTGACATTATATGATTGCATAACAAAATTAGCATTGTAGTAATTACATAGGAAATTTGATATAACCCAGCAAAATATAACTCACTTCAGGAATCAAATTTATCACAGGGGAAAAAAAATCAGGCAGTTTCACAGAATGGAGCTGAAGATACTGAAAAACGGCCCGCAATGATAAACTGTATACCAATACCACAAACATTTTCAAATAATTTCACAAAGATTATCACAACCAAAATCACTACATTGTCCAAGTCTAGCTTTTGAAAATGTAAGAAAGAGAACCTGATGCGGATTTCGATTGATGATTGACTGTTCCTTGAATTTCAACTTGCAAGAGTACTCATGGTTTCCATGCATACGCATTGTTCCATAATGATTGCAGTAAAGCTTTCCCAGCATGAGATTGTATATGGATGTTATCACCTACATGGAAAAAGCACCTTGTCACACACAGAGCAGCCCAAAAGATGACAGGCAGAGATAACTTGAATATCACCTTACTCCACTGGAAAACTTCTCCATTATCAAATCCAAAGTTAAGGTGCCAACTGGATTAAGCTGGATAGAGCGGCCCCAGAATTTGCTATTTAAATTGCTATCAGCCCAGAACTTCCACCCTGTAGGTACCCTCACAATGACATGCAACGATCATAGGATGATGACTGACCTAACAACAAAATAAGAAGTCTTGACAATTTATCAGATAGCACAAATAGTTCATCTGGTACAGCAAAGGCAAAAACCAAAAAAGAGAATGCATAGAAGCCTTGAAGAGATAAAGATGCCGAATTTCTCACTGCACTCAGAACTGAAGTTCTTTTTAGTCCAAAGAAGGTTGGTTCAATTTATCAGTAAATTGGAAATAACTCATCATCAACTATGACCTTGGACTCAAATATAGTAATTTAATAACCACACAGCTTTAATTTCTTCAAATAAGTGCATCACATTGTAGAAACCTCAGCTAAAACAGGCAGAATTTGCCACAAAATGCACAAGTTTTGATCTGAGATGCAGTAGGAAGCTAAGAAAAACCTAGGTTAATTTTCCCTTCCTCAAAATAATGAAATAAAGCTGATACAGTCAACATTATATTCACAAGGAAGAACTTTTTGCTAAGTAAACAGTACCTTCTCTGAGTTGAAACATAGCCCCTTATCAGGACAGTCTGCTTCATATGTCTCCCCTAATAAAGGGTTGAATGGCTTGCAACTTCTTCCTTCAGTTGAAGAGTATCCAGACACAGCAAAAGCAGCAATATTCAGAATTCTCATGAGGCTGTTGCCCTGAAAATTGTGAAAACATCCGACACTCCTAAGACTAACATCAGAATTATTGTTAAATCTACTAAACAGAGAGAAAACTGCTAATAATCCGAGTAGTAACAAAAGTTATGTAATATAGCCAACTTAACTGACGCCACCTTCTTATTGTTTATTCTGTTTCTTCTAAGTTATGCTAACAGCAGTAATTCAGGAGAAACCGCCAATATACTACCCAAGCATAACAATGTTTTAGGAAATATAACAATGAACTTCTGATACTCTATTTTCCTCAACTAAAAAAGATTGCCTCCAAAATATTTCCGTTGACATACCCTCTTTCCCCATTCATTTGCCTGATCAAGAAGACACGAGTACTCCAGATCTTCAAAGCACTTCTGTAAGGAAGAAAGAGGCTCATTGAAGTAAACTGGAAGACAGACTTTTGTCAGGTCCTTCCCTATGTTATCCTTTATCATTGACCACAGACTCACACCCTTCTCCTTTTCAACAGGATCAGGCAATTTCTTCCGCTGTTTGACATAAGGAAAATTATTTCCAGGAGGTCGGATAGAAGAATTTATGTCATTGTCTGATTTGCCAGCATCTAGGCCTTCCTCATTTGAAGAGAAAGATGATCTCCAGTAATCGGAAACATTACTCTTGAAAGAACTGAACGATAAAAAATCTCGCGTGTCACAGAAAATAACGGGAGAGAGTGAAAGGGCAATGAACGAGATTCACAGCCGACTGTGTGTCCTTAGAAATGGGGAGACCATATACCAATCGATCGTCAAAAACCACAAACGGATGGTGGAGGACAGAGAGAGTCGTTGATGAAGAGATGCCGCTGCAAACACGGAAATGAAGGATTGAGCGGAAAGGTAGGAATATTCCGGTAGAGGCGGTGACGTGGCTGGAGCGGCGCCAACTGGTGGGCCGCCGGGGGAGATTTAAATATTAGGCGGTTGGTTGATTTTTCTCCGCAGGGCGATTATTTGAAGGTAGTTGGCTGCGGAGGGGTGTACTATACGAGCATGGGCCAGACTTAGAAGACGACTCGTTATAAGCTGAAACGTGGACAAGATCGTTAAGGAGGGCTGTGAGTGGCCGGGGCGTTCCATGGTTGGTGAGGAAGCATGTACGAGAGTGTGGCCTTCACCTTCGGGTGTAGCGTACTTGGGAGGCTTTGTTGTGATGATGTGCTCGCAAGCGGATTTTGACGTGGAGGAATCGCTCTATAATTACTTTTAGGCCCCCATAAATATTCCAATTTTTTATTCCCACCTTTTGTTGAACTTGACCGTAGAGAAATAAGAGAGTTGTTTTTTAACCCATACTGTTGAATTACATGAATCATAATTGATCATATAGTACATTGGACATGAGTAAGATACATAAAAAAATGGATAAGTTTAACAATAATTGGCTTATGCTGCATCTCATATATTGGGATTTTTTATATTTTTAATGTTGAATGTTTTTTTAATTAAATCTCAAATTCTCAATTTCCCGACCTGGAACGCCCATTCACCCTGGTGTAAGTAAAGAATATTCCCCCATTTTAGTCCAATTCTTGAATGAGTCGTGTTTCTTTGTTTCATGCTCAATATTTACGACCCCTCTTCCGTGCTTTGCAGCGATGTAATCAATAGACTGGATCTAGCAGTAAGTCAAGTCTCTGCGATTGTGACCACCCCAAGATTGTAGCGTCACATTCTGTAGACCACATTGTATTTTCTAGAAATAACAACACTCAGAAACTTATACAATTAAAAGAGTCGTAGTTCTAATTTACCTAAGAAGCTACGCACCCTACATATATATATATATATATATATATATCCATGAAGAAGCACTATCTCCACTCCCCACATTATCGTGAGCGGCCGGTCATTTTTATAATCAGTCCCAAAAAAAACTACTTCCATGTTTAACCTAATGAAGTAATATATATATATATATATATCTATATAAAAGAGGGGACGATGACAATATCAATTTTATGATTGATGGTGATTTTAAAATTGGCATCCCTATCCAGGTGGATTGCAAACCATACTCGAGGTGGCAAATCGTACCGTGCTGGCACAATAAAGGCTTACTCAAGCACGGTCCTTTAGGATATAGGGCCAGTACAACACGACATGATGAGATAGGGGCAGTCTCGACCTGGCTTGGCTCGATAGTACGATAAATCTCCCTTGATCGTAACTTATCCACAACTATAAGTGAACTCACAAATGAATTTATTCTATTATTTAATAGTGCGTGACAGTCTATTAATTTTTTTTTAATTTTCCTAATCGGATTATTGTGTCAACTCGGCCCAAGGATTGTTGTGCCTAGCAGACTCGATAAAATTACGAGGCATGCTGGCATGGCATGATAAGCCTCAGCCCAAGCACGGTGTTATCATGCCGAGTTCATGCCAGGCCAAAATTTGCCATGTCTAAACCATACTAGTCATAAAAGTGAAACCAAACATGTTAAAAAGCTACAACCCGTGTGGTTCACATGAAAAGGGAAATTATGGGGAAAATATTTGTAAAGACGAGTAGGATATTTCATATTACGTCCTATGAGGATGGGTGTCACGGGGCCGATGCGGGTCACAAATTTTTCCGCACCCCACTAGGCGTTGACACTCCACTTGCTGACCAGCCACACACTCATCGCGCATACCGTCAAGGCCAAACGATCACGAACCAAAGAAGCAACACCGAGTGACACAAGAACACAATTGGGAAAACGTAACTTGTATTCACATATATTACAAGTACACGAAAAACCCAACCCATGACAGAATTCTTACACGCAGTCTCACGAGCCTATGCCTTGCAGCCTCACGCTACTTGCACTCCCTACTCGTCTCGTGCCTTCTCTCAAGAGCACCGGACTGCGGGTCCGACTTGGCTTCCACTCCTTGGAGTCTTGGCCCTTCTGTGCCTCCTGACTGCCCTAGTCATTCTTGCTGCTTTGCTAGCTTCTCCTTGTGTGTCCTTGGTGTCTCTGGTGTCTCTCGTGTCTCTGGTGCCTCCTCTGTAGAATGAGACTGCCCCCTTTATATAGAGGAGCCTATCAAGCCTGACATGGCAACTGATATATTTGAATCCTTTGATTCACTCCATCAGTTGCCCAACCTGTCCAATCCTTCCAGGATTGTTTCCACAACAAATTGGTTGCCAAATCTGCCCAATTCGGTTATCCAACCTGTCCAATCATTCCAAGATTGTTTCCATAACAAATTGATTGCCATTCTCGGAGAAACTTTCCCGGTTTGTTCGCTTGGATTGACTTGGCGCCAGCTTAGCCTTGTCGACCCGATCCATCCTCCTCTAGGATCCACGTCCATGATCTCCTTCCTAAGATCACGGTCGTCTGAACGGGATTGCTGCATCCATTGGTGCTCGAGCATGGTCAAGGTCTTAACCGATCTCCACAAGTAGTCAACTCCCTTGCCGCTAAGTGCTGAGCCTCCCTTAGCGTCTACCGGGCCTGTTGAGTCGTGCGCACTCCTAGAGTGCTTATGCGCGGTTGTATCAGGTTGACCGAACCTCCTAGAGCGTTGCACCGTGCCTTGCTCGTGGGTGTCCTCACTGCCCACCCGTGCATTCGCCTACTTGTGCCTTGTGGCACTTCCTGGCCACAATCTGGTCCCTCAGCATACTGTCGAGCCTTGATCGGTTGTTCCCTTCACCCGTGCCTCCGCGCACGCTTGTGTGACCATCTCCACACTTGCCCGCTTATGGACTTGCAATTGATCCCAACACCTCACACTTGGCTACCCGTGCATCCTTACGAGCGTGCTATGTGCTACCACTACCCTGAGGTATGGCTTGTGGTACGCATTCTTCAGGTCTAGAGCTCAGGGGTCTAACAAACCTCCCCCACCCAAGGGATTCGACGCCCTCATCGAATGAGACTCTCGGTATCGTCGGATGAGGTCCTCATACTGCCATAGTGTAACATCCTTCTCCCAAGTCGCCTCTGACTCGGGTATGTCCTTCCACTTGACCAAGTACTCCGTCCTCCTATTCATCTTGCTGTATCCCAGCACTCGGTGATCAAGTATGTCTTCCACCTCCTTGTCGAGTTCCTTCCTCACGGTGAGAGGGGCGCGCTTCACCTTGTTGCACTCCGGATGCTCCTCATCTCGATGGTAAGGCTTGAGGAAACTGACGTGGAATGTCGAGTGCACCTTCATCCTCTATGGTAGTGCTAGCCGATAGGCTACTGGCCCGACCCTCTTGATCACTTCAAAGGGTCCGTCATACCGTTGGAACAAGCCCTTATGCCAGCGCTTGCTTGTGATCTTCTTCCAGATTTGTGGGGTGAGCTTCAACATCACTAAGTCCCCCACTTGGAACTCCAGCGGCCTCCGGTTCTTGTCCACATATTTCTTCTTCCGCTTGGCAGCTTTGGCGAGGCTATCTCGGGCCTCTTCCAACATCTCCTGCTTGTCGCGCGTGAATCGATATGCGGCCGGGCACGGCCCTTCCTTGCACTGCAATGCCACCTCCTGTGGTGTTAGTGGTTGGTAGCCCATTGCCAACTCAAACGGGCTATGACCTGTTGCAGAGGAGCGGTTTAGGTTGTACGATAACTGAGCCGAGTCAAGTAAGTCTAACCAATTCCGTTGACTTGCTGAGACATAGTGCCTCAGGTACTCCTCCAGCAGCACATTCACTCGTTCTGTCTGGTCGTCCGTCTGTAGATGATTGGCCGTCGAGAACTTCAGTTCGGATCCTAGAAGTTCGAACAAGCACGTCCAGAAGTTGCCTGTGAACCTAGTGTCTTGGTCACTCACGATCTCCGTCGGCACTCCAAAGAGCTTCACCACGGAGCGATAGAATGCCTCAGCCGCTGCCTCAGCTGTGCAATTCTTGGTCACGGGGGTGAAAATCGCGTACTTGGAGAATCTGTCCACGACCACCATCACCGCCGTATAACCCCTCACTTCTGGAAATCCGGACACAAAGTCCATGGAAACTGATACCCAAGGCTTCTCTGGCACTGCCAAGGGTTGTAGGAGACCGACCTCTGCTTGCCTCTCCACCTTGTCTTGTTGACAAACGAGACAAGTCTTGACGTATAACTCCACGTCGTCGGCCATCTTTGGCCACACATAGGACCTTGACAACAGGGCTAGCGTCCACTCACGGCCTAGATGTCCAGCCCCAGGACTGTCGTGGCTCTCCTTCATCAGCTGGTAGCGCAATCCCTCTCCGCTAGGGACAAGCAAACGGCCACCTTTGCCATAAAGCAGCCCATCTTCCAACCAATACCACCTCACCGTCCCGTCCTTGACTTGCTCCACTAGGAGTTGATAAGTCTTGTCCCCTAGGGTAGCGATCTTGACTTCTCGGAGGAAGTCGGAGGTAACCTAAGTTAAAGCCGCCAATTGGTCTGAAGTTTTCCGACTGAGCGCATCCGCTACTAGGTTGTGCCTTCCCGGTCAGTGTTCCCACTCGCAGTCATACTCCGCTAGGAACTCTTGCCACCGCGCTTGCCTTGGTGACAACTTCAGTTGTGACTTGAAGAAGGTATTGGCGACGTTGTCCGTCTTGACCACGAATGTGGTTCCCAGCAGGTACACTCGCCACACCCTCAAGCAATGCACCATGGCCAGCATCTCCTTCTCGTGTGCTGAGTAGCGCTGTTCAGCCGGCTTCAACTTCCAACTCTCGAATGCCACGGGATGTCCGTCTTGCACGAGAACTCCTCCTACAGCACGGTCTAAGGCATCCGTATGCACCTCAAACGGCTTCTCAAAGTCCGGGAGCTTGAGCACGGGCTCTGTCACAATGGCGGTCTTCACCTTGGAGAACGCCACTTCACAATCCTCGTCCCATGTCCTCTTCTGCTCCTTCCACAGCAGATCAGTCAAGGGACTCACCTTCTTTGAATACCCCTTGACAAACTCGAACACCGATTTTGGTGGAGGCCAATCCTGGATCGCCTGCACCTTCTTGGGGTCCATCCGCACCTGCCCTTGGCTGATCACATGGCCAAGGAATCGGATCTCCTACATGCCAAACTCGCACTTCTCCCTCTTCACATATAGGGAGTGTTGCCTAAGCCGCTCAAGAACAGCCTGCAAGTGCTGCACATGTTGTGCCAAGTCCCTGCTATACACGACAATGTCGTCCAAATAGACGACCACAAACTGATCTAGCATGTCGTGGAATATATCATTCATCAAGTTACAGAATGTGGCAGGAGCATTGGTCAAACCGAATGGCATGACTAGGAATTCAAAGGATCCATAATGAGTCACCATCGTGGTCTTGGACTCGTCTCCTTTGGCGATGCAGACTTGCCAATATCCTGAACGCAAGTCCAGCTTGGAGAAGACCCTCGCCTCACCTAGGCGATCAAATAGGTCTGCAATCAAGGGCACTGGGTACTTGTTCTTTACCGTGACCTTGTTCAATCCACGGTAGTCGACACACAACCGGAGAGAGCCATCCTGCTTCTCCTGGAATAACACCGGGGCTCCATAAGGGGCTTTAGAGGGCTAGATCTTCCCACCATCCAGCAACTCGGTCAGTTGACTCCGCAGCTCTACCAGCTCCTTTGGGGACATCCGGTATGGGGCTTTGGCTGGGGGAACGGTGCCTGGCAGTAGCTCTATCTTGTGATCTACTACTCGGCGCGGTGGTAGCCCTCTTGGCAACTCCTCCGGCATCACGTCCTGGAATTGCTCAAGCACTTCCACGACCTCGTGTGAAATCTCCTAGTCCGCCTCCGTCTCCTGCACGTCCACTTGCCTAATAGCCGCAAGGTAAGTGGGATACCCCTTCTTTATTCCTCGTGCTAATTGCATTGCAGATACCTTCTCCGTGGCTACCTCCTCGGAGCGTGCAAGGCCTCAATATCCTTGCACAAAACAGGGTCGTCGTGGATCTCCAATGACAATGCCTCCCACATGAGGCATGATGGTGATTGACGCATCTGCAAAGAAGCTATTCCCAAGGATGAGGTCGTAGTCATCCAGAGGAACCACCATCAGATCGATTGTGCCCTCCCAAGCCTCTATCTTGATGGGCACATCCCTTGCCAACCCACCCATCGGTTGGCTCTTGGAGTTCACCGCCTTCAATCGGCTGTGAGAGCGCTCCACTCGCAACTCCAAGGTTTGTATCATCCGGTCTGATACGAATGTGTTGGTGGCGCTAGTATCCACCAAGGTTGACATCCGCTTGCCATTCAAGGTTACATCCACGAACAACAAAACTGTGGCGTACCTTAGGGTGCTCACTCCGCATAGCACCTAGTGCCTGCAATGGGGCAACACGTTGCACGCGGTCCTCGTCGGAGTCATCCGACCGTAGGGCAATAACCTTCCCCTCCCGCTTTGGGCACTCCTTTGCCCTATGGGGTCCATTACATATGAAGCAGCCTGGGTGCGTCTGAGGATCCTTCCTTCCGTTGGCTCCCTCGATCACCTTCGCCTTCCCTTTGTCTGGTCGGGTCGGCTACTTCTCCTTGCCCTTCCCTGACTTCCCTGCCAGGTAGGACTTGGACTTCTTGTCCTTGTCCATGTGCTGGGCCTTCTTGCTCCCCTCCTCGGCACGAGCAATCCGTAAGTCCAGCAGTGCATCCGCCGCAGCTAAGGCCGAAGGAAGGTCTCTTCCCCCTTGCCTCCTTAGCTCGAGTTGAGCCCAAGGTTGCAATCCCTTTAGGAACGTGTACAGCTTGTCCGTCTTTGACATGTCCGTCACGTCCAGCATCAGCGCACTAAACTCCTTCACATAGTCCCGCACTGGTCCGCTGTGCCTCAGCTTGGCCATCGCATCTCGAGCAAGCCATGCTGTGTTGCTCGGCAGGAACTGCTCCTTCAGCTCCTTCTTCAGTGCCTCCTAGGTCTCCATCCGGGGTCTGCCTGCATTGATATCATCTTGGACTCGGGTCCTCCACCATAGCTTCGCATCCTTGGCTAGATACATGGTGGTGATTGTTACCTTCTCGGCGTCGGGGATCTTCGCAGCAGCGAAGTAGTTCTCCATATCCCATATGAAGTTCTCTAGATCCTTGGAACTCCTTGTTCCTTCAAACACCTTCGGCTCTGGGACCTTCATCTTCCCCCGGGGCTCATTCAATGGCCTCGCTTGGGACACCAGTTGACGCTTGATCATGACCACATCATCCTTTAGGGTCGCCATATCAAGCCTGATTGCCTTCAGCAGATTAGTCACGGTTCCTCCAAGATCGTCGCCTTCACCGACGTTGTCCTCCAAAGCAGCAACGCGGGGTTCCAGCGTAGCGGTCGGGTCTGCTTGTCCAGTGAGCTCTGCAATACGGCCTTCCAGCGCCGCCAATCGCTCCCGCAACGCTTCCATCGCCCTGG
Source organism: Sonneratia alba (assembly GCA_900174645.1). Lineage (NCBI taxonomy): Eukaryota > Viridiplantae > Streptophyta > Magnoliopsida > Myrtales > Lythraceae > Sonneratia > Sonneratia alba. The sequence goes on from FWPY01000029.1 coordinate 1,741,422, forward strand.
TCCACACGGTTGCTGATTGTAGGGTATGTGTGGTCTTTGACAAAGGGTATTCTCAACCCAAATTCTGGCTTGTCACGGACAAAACCTTGCTCTGATACCACTATCACGGGGCCGATGCGGGTCACAAATTTTTCCGCACCCCCACTAGGCGTCGACACTCCACTTGCCGACCAGCCACACACTCACCGCGCGTACCGCAAGGCCAAACGATCACGAACCAAAGAAGCAACACCAAGTGACACAAGAACACAATTGGGAAAACGTAACTCGTATTCACATATATTACAAGTACACGAAAAACCCAACCCAGGACAGAATTCTTACACGCAGTCTCACGAGCCTATGCCTTGCAGCCTCACGCTACTTGCACTCCCTACTCGTCTCGTGCCTTCTCTCAAGAGCACCGGACTGCGGGTCCGACTTGGCTTCCACTCCTTGGAATCTCGGCCCTTCTGTGCCTCCTGACTGCCCTGGTCACTCTTGCTGCTCTGCTAGCTTCTCCTCGTGTGTCCTTGGTGTCTCTGGTGCCTCCTCTGTAGAATGAGACTGCTCCCTTTATATAGAGGAGCCTAGCAAGCCTGACATGGCAACTGATATATTTGAATCATTTGATTCACTCCATTAGTTGCCCAACCTGTCCAATTCGGTTGCCCAACCTGTCCAATCCTTCCAGGATTGTTTCCACAACAAATTGGTTGCCAAATCTGCCCAATTCGGTTGTCCAACCTGTCCAATCCTTCCAGGATTGTTTCCATAACAAATTGATTGCCATTCCCGGAGAAACTTTCCCGATTTGTTCGCTTGGATTGACTTGGCGCCAGCTTAGCCTTGTCGACCTGATCCATCCTCCTCTAGGATCCACGTCCATGATCTCCTTCCTAAGATCACGGTCATCTGAACGGGATTGCTGCGTCCATTGGTGCTCAAGCATGGTCAAGGACTTAACCGATCTCCACAAGTAGTCACCTCCCTTGCCGCTAAGTGCTGAGCCTCCCTTAGCGTCTGCCGGGCCTGTTGAGTCGTGCGCACTCCTAGAGTTCTTATGCATGGTTGTATCAGGTTCATCGAACCTCCTAGAGCGTTGCACCGTGCCTTGCTCGTGGGCGTCCTCACTGCCCACCCGCGCATTCGCCTACTTGTGCCTTGTGGCACTTCCTGGCCACAATCTGGTCCCTCAGCATACTGCCGAGCCTTGATCGGTTGTTCCCTTCACCCGTGCCTCCGCGCACGCTTGTGTGACCATCTCCACACTTGCCTGCTTATGGACTTGCAATTGATCCCAACACCTCACACTTGGCTACCCGCGCATCCTTACGGGCGTGCTATGCACTACCACTACCCTGAGGTATGGCTTGTGGTACGCATTCTCCGGGTCTAGAGCTCATGGGTCTAACAATGGGAGAGTATAAGATATTGGAAAATTACTGGCAAATAATGGATGCAAGCTGTTAGCAGCAGTAGGTCGCCGCCCAAGTCAAAGTGAAGTGGGACCTGATTTTGCCTCTCAATTATTAAGTCCATCACCCCCCATTCAAGTGGCACCTTCATCCTGCTCTTTCTCTGGGAACGGGTGATTTTGCAGAAGAAGAAGAAGCTATGGCTGAAGTGATCCTCGGGAGCATTGCCGATTCCGTCACGGGGCATCTCGTTTCTCTGGCCTCCCAGGAGATTGGACGGGCTTGTGTTCTCAAGGGGGAACTCAAGAAACTCGAGAAGACGGTCAAAGCAATCAACGCTGTGCTGGCCGAGGCGGAAAAGAGACAAGTCGAGGCTGAGGACGTGAAGAGCTGGCTGAAGGAGCTGAGCGATGCGGTGTACGAGGCCGACGACCTGCTGGATGACTTTTCCACTGAGGCTCTGCGCAGGAGACTGATGGGAGGTAATCGGATCATGAAGTAGGTGCGCATCTTCTTCTCCTCCTCGAACAGGCTCTTGTACAGCTTCAAGATGGCTCATCAACTTAAGGCCATCAGGGAGAATTTAGATGCCATTTACGATGACAGATCGAAGTACAACCTCAACCCAGACAACATCGGGAATCCGGCGCCCGCTGGAAGGTAAATTACAGAAAACTTTATATTCCCATAGGTCCACGATTCCTCGGATGAAAATTAAGGAGTTTATTAATTAATTTATTTAGTGATCAAGCTAATTCATCAATTAATTCATGGTCCATCCCAAGTCTGGATCCTATAAACTCTACATCAATGTAATATCAACTCCAAAATGCATAAAATCATTTTAATTAATTTTTAAAGAGCATTGACCATGATTTTGCTGCTGTGATGAACGTATACATGACTACTATCGCTGAAAATTTGCCTTTGACATTTATCTAAAATTCATTTATGCCATTACTATTTGAATCAGTTTAAGGAACTCAATTTTTTAAGGAGCACATAGCAACTAAATTTTTTTACTGTTGGCTCATTATATATCTAGTTACCGTTAATTATAAACCATGTGGTTCTGGACTTGCACTGCGCATTTCAAGCTTTTAAATTAGCATATACATAAATAAGGAATTTAGTTTAATAAAAGATAAAAGGGTATATTGGTCCTACAGTCTTGCTGAGTTCAATACTCAAGTGGTCCTTTGGGTGTTCTCCATTGAAGCTTTCAAGATTTTAATCACACTATCATGATCACACAATAGCCTGAAATTAACGTCCAAATATTTAAGATTAATCATAATCCACTTAGATAAATCGAATGATTGATGGAAATATAAATTTATTTTTATAAATGTATCAATTTATTTATCCGTGAATAAATTGGAGATTATGTAGAAAAGCACCGATGTGATATTGTTTCCGATTGATTTCTAGGAACCATGATCTACTGAAGAAGAAAAGGATGCAATTAGACGGCATTCCACTTTTACATGAATCAACTATTATCGGAAGAGATGAAGACAACAAGGAAATTTGTCACTTCTTGTTTGATTCTGTGCCTAATGAGAATGTTTTCGTCCTTCCAATCTTTGGTATTGGAGGCCTCGGTAAAACAACATTAGCAAAGCTCGTCTTCAATGACACGAGTGTCCAAGCACAATTTGAGCTCAAATTGTGGGTCTATGTCTCAGACGACTTTGATGTGGAAACGATTGTGAAGAAAATAGTGCAGCAGTGTAGTGATCCTCAAAGAAAACTTGAGGACTGTTGCATGGAAGAGCTACCAAGAAAGCTAGATGGGAAGAAATTTTTACTTGTCCTAGATGACGTGTGGAATGAGAATCGACACGAATGGTTGAAACTTAGAGGCTTCTTTAAGAGGGGAGCCGAAGGCAGCAAGATATTGTTCACCACCCGTGGTGAAAATGTGGCGAGAACAATGACCGACAGATTTCATTAGTTGAAAGGCTTGCCCGAAGATGAGTCCCTCTCTCTGCTAATGCAAATGGCATCTAAGAAAGAGCATGAATGGAAGGATCAGAGCTTAGAAACCATCGGAAGAGAAATTGCAAGGAAGTGTCATGGAGTACCCCTCGCACTTACGACAATGGGACGGTTATTATTGTTTACGAGAGACACGGAGGAGGACTGGCTGGAATTCCGCAATGGTGACTTGGCAAAAATAAAACAAGATGTAACTGACATCCTTCCAACACTTAAGCTGAGTTACAATCCTCTGCCTCCTCATTTGAAACGCTGCTTTTCATATTGTTGCCTGTTTCCTAAGGATTGGGAGTTCAACCTGAATGAGTTGATTCATCTCTGGATGGCTCAAGGATTCTTCATATCCTCCCATGGAACTAATAGGACTCCCGAAGATGTTGGTGGGGATTGTTTTATGGAGTTGGTTAGGAGATGCTTCTTTTAGGACCTAGAGGAAGATATATATGGCAACATCTACAAGTGCAAAATGCACGACTTGATGCATGACCTTGCAAAAATGGTGGAAGGAAATAACTTCGTGGTTGTAGATAGTTCCAACAGTGGACAGTTTTGCCATGAAGAAGCCCTTCATGTATCCACACATTACATGGAGGATGTTGGATGGACAGGGGAGGCACAAAATAGAGCTCGATCCTTGTTGCTCTTCTTTGACAAAACTAGAAGTGGCATCAATCCTTCGATCAAAATAACCCCAACTTTCAGAAGTGTACGGGTGTTACGCCTCTAGTACAACAAGTCCACTGAGGCGGTGCCAAAATCAATTGGCAAATTAAAGCATTTGAGGTCCCTCCATTTTTTAGGTTACAATATTAAATCTCTTATGTCTTCCATCAGCAAACTGCACAATCTTGAGACGCTTACTCTTAGCGAATGTTGGGAATTAACTGAATTACCACGTGGCATTACAAAGCTAGTCAATATGAGGCAACTAGATGTACGTGATTGTGAATTGAGTCATATGCCCAAGGGAATAGAGAAGTTAACAAACTTGCAGATATTAAGTGATTTTGTGGTGGGAGAGAAAGGGAACCCAAATGCTGCAAGGTTGGATGACTTAAGTAAACTTGGAGGATTGAAAAAGGACTTGACTATAAACCACTTGGAGAGAGTAGAGAATGAATCATGGCAGTCATTCCTAGTCAGGAGTTTAAAACTTCGGTCGTTTGGGATTGTGTTGGGAGAATATTGAGGAAAAACCAAATGAGATTCTCGAACAAGTACGGAAAAATCAAGAAGCATCTTTAGAACAACTGCAACCTCATTCGGATGTAAAGGGATTAGTAATATTTGGATATTGTGGTCACACATTTCATCCTTGGATTTCTCAACTACATCAGCTAGTTCAACTTATGATTATAGATTGCAATTATTGCCGGCGACTTCCACCAATCCTTCAGCTTCCTCTCCTCAAATCACTCCATTTGGCGTTCTTAACAAAACTAGAGTACATCGAAGTTGAAGGCGGCAACCAGAGTTCAACATTCTTTCCATCACTAGAAGAGGTACAAATATTTCATTTGTCTAACTTCAAGGGATGGCAATGTCTACAAGGCAATAGCTCTGAAGTAACTAACATTCATGAGGAGGACGAGAATTTCATGCTTCTTGTCTTCCCTAAAAAGATAAAGGTCATTATACATGATTGTCTGAAGTTCTCATATTTAGGGCGTGGGGAGAATCTGATACTGATGAATGTAAATGAGAAGCACATACGCAAGTTGGTGAGAAATAGTGAAGTCCAAACACCACCAAATAAAGAAGCAACGGTAGTTTCGCCACTAATCTCCCTATCATCCGTGCCAACAACTGAATTGAAATTTCTCTACATTGAGGGCATGAGTACCGTGGAAGTCCTACTAGAGGAGTTGTTTCATTCCCTCAATTCTTTGCAAAGGCTTGAAATCGTGAATGGCCAACACTTGAAAAGTTTGCCTTGGAGAGCGATTCTCAATTATCTCTCTGGCCTTGAGCATCTAAAAATCTGGGACTGCCCAGAACTTGATCTACCCTCTGTTCTTGAGGAAGAGGCTGATCTTCAACGACAGTTTGGCCATATGAATAGCAATATCAGAGAAGTTTCTATATGTAGAGTTGCACGAATGAGTGGTCTGCCATGGTGGTTTCAGCACCTATCAGGTCTAGAGATTTTGAGAATTATGTACTGTGATGGCTTAGAGGTTTTGTCTAAAATCATGTATTGCCACACTTCTCTCAGAGAGCTTACACTCTCGGGATGCAAAGCACTAAAGTCACTATCAAGGAGGACGATCATTCATCTTATCACCACCCTCAAGACATGGTGGATATCTAATTGCGAAGAGCTAGATTTGAACGGAGAATTAGATGGAGACAGTGATGACATGGCCAATTCGCAACTCTCGAGGAAAACTACACTTTCTAACTTGATTATTAAGCGAAGTAGAGCGGAAATTCTTCCTTGGTGGATTGAGCACCTAAACAATCTTGAGATGCTTCATATCAAGGAGTGGGAAAACTTGAAGGCTCTGCCAGAGTGGTTCTCTAAGCTCACTTCTCTCAGAGAGCTTACAATCGAGCAATGCAAGGGACTGAAGTCACTATCGAGGAGGATGATCGTTCATCTTATCACCAACCTCAAGAAATGGGAGATACAATCCTGTGAGGAGCTGGATTTGAATGGAGAATTAGATGGAGACAGTGATAATGAGGCCAATTCGCAACACTCTACACTTCATGAGTTGATTATTAATAAGAGCATAGCAAAGCTTCTTCCATGGTGGATTGAGCACCTAAACAATCTCGAGGTGCTTTATATCGAGGAGTGGGAAAACTTGAAGGCTTTGCCAAAGTGGTTCTCTAATCTCACTTCACTCAGAAAGCTCTAGATCATTAGATGCCCGATGATCAGAAAGAGATGCAAGAAGAATTGACTAGATTGGCCAAAGATCTCCCACATTGAATACGTTAATATCGATGTGAGTCCGACTCCGATATACATATATATGCATATGTGCTATGGATTTGATTGTTCATTTTGACACCTTTCATTTTTGGGGTATTCTCTAACCACTTTCCCATTTTAACAACAACAAATATATAACATTTAATAATTAACTAACTAGTTTCATAAAAAATTATATTTGTATGACTTTAACTAGCCTAAAAATTAGTAATAGTAATAATAATAATAAACAATTGATACATTACAATCTTGGTATTTATAGTTTAATTAACACCAAAGTATTTTAATGTCATGTTGATATGAATGACTAGGGTTGATGGAATGGATTGGGTTTAATATGGTAAACTGTGGTAATTTGAATAATAAATTTTTATGATAATCTAAAACATTTGAATGAATAAATTTTGATAAAAGTGATGAGATGAAGCATTCATAATTTGTTTTTAATAAATGCTTATTCCATCAATTTTAGTGCAAAATTCTCCCTAAATGGCATAAAAGGTTAATTATGGATAGTATAATCATATAAAGATATAAAAGGAAAACGTAAATATATTAAATCCATTCCATTTTCATGATATATTAAGTCCACCACTATTGTTTGCTTTTCTTAAAATGAAGTTTTAACTTTCAATTTAGTAGCATAACTTCATCTACCCAAACTTTATATTTAATGTTTTTGCTTGGCATTGCCTTGTTCTTTTCCCCCTAGTGTTGATAAAGACAAGTCATGCAGATCAATTGTGGTTCCATTTGGCTTGCCAATAATGAAAATCTCTTCATGAATCCATTGAAAGCATAGTGACTGATATGCATAGCACGCCGTCATTTCATTTCAAGATGCAGAGTCAAATTATAAGACGGACAGCTCCAGGCCACTTGAATTTTTTATATTCTTCTCTTCCTTGCAGGATAAGAGATTACTCTGGTAATCTTAAGAGAGCCGGCAGGGCCAACCTGTGGTGACAGCTGTACGCAGATTATATGATTGATTGATGCCCTTTACAGAGCTCGCAAATCAGATTAGATTGGTCTGGATTTAACTCCACGTAAGTTCTCCTTTTCAACATTTCTCATCCGAATGCTTTCCATCGACAGATTGGTGATTTGGCTGCGGCCACGTTTGAGAAGATCAAATACGTTTTTTTCTTTTTATGACTCGTCTTTTTCCAAGATTTGGTTTTTTGGTATGACAAATTGGTGATCTTGAATAATGATTGTATATGCGGTATTTGAGCTTTGTAATTTATGTTCTCCCAGCGACGACCTGGCGAGAAGAGTCGCGTTTTACTCATCGATCCCACTTGCATTGAGCCTCGAAATCAAAGTGAATTTAGTTTGTCCATTCATCTTAAGCGCCTCTGAGGTGTTGCTTCCATATATTTTCCCTCATACTAGTATCCGACTGTAGTCACGTCATGAGTCTGTCCAATTTATCTTCTCCTCTTGATTAGTTGGATTATGGATATCTTCCTACTCTTGCAGCTTTCTCTGGGCCGGTCGCCGGTCGTCCTTCTGAATATTCTCGTGCGACAAAATATCTTTGAAGAATCAAGTGTTTACCATAGCTCCATTGTTCAAGATCTCTTCGCAGGGCCGACAGCCAACAGATATGAGGATGAAATCATCCTGCTCATTTCGCAAGCTTAGCTTATGATTACTCTATCTTTTAAACTTGACAACCGATGTGAACAGACATTTGGTTCAGCTGGGTATTTCATTTAGTAGACTTGTAGCTGTTAAAACTCCTTATAAATTGTAATAAAGCCCCCCCTTTGAATGCATCATTATTTTTCGATCTTAATTGAAGGCAATCAATGGAGTCTTAAAGTATTGTGACCGCTCATAGATGTTCACCAGTATAAACAACGGACAGCACCATTAGGAAGACCTGCTCAATCCTCGCATCGGCCACCTCGGGGAACCATGGGAGACGAGTTTTGGGTTAATCACACAAATGATACATGAAATTTTGGAGAATGAGCAAATTAGTTAAAAAAAGAATTTTTCGTACTCCGTCGGTACAATAATTTATAAATGTATTTTTCATTAATATAAACCATCAAAAACACATCACAACGTCATTATATTTGACTGTGTCGATTGTACAAATTCTTTTTAAAATGCTTTAAATTAGTACAAAATAAAAGTTGGTGTGTCTAATAAGTACAACACATTATAAATTTATCCCTCTCCCTGCCATGGTGGATGCACTTCCGCTTGGCTAGCAGATGGTGGATTCTGGGATAAGGCGGGACATTATGATAGAAAAAATTTAGTTTAACTTTATTTTTGGAGATATAAACAATAGCACAATTGGCTCTCTAAGCAGAATTGAAGGAGACGAATGATTATTATTAGATGAAATAAGCAATTGAAGTGACGATTTCATCCAACGGAAAATACAACCTGAAGGCCATTATCTAATTAAGTTGGCATTTTTTTTACTTACGTAGTTAGGTTGTGGCGGTGGAGGGTAAATTGCTCATAGTTAACTGATGGGGTTTCTATTGATTGGTAGGGCCGAGCGCTCAGAAGGAAACTAAAAGATGACATATGAGAGTAAGAGGGAAGTACCGGAGGGTTAATTGGGAAGGGATAAAATTCGTTATACTTATATTTGAAATTCTAATTTTAGATCATGAATATGTTGTACCATATATATATATATATTGCAGATTTTAGTTACATAGACACAAAATATTAATGTTACTAAAGTAGGGAGTTTGGGTCGTCTAGACATCCGGAGGCTTGACACACCCACGTTCAAGGCTCAGTGCCGTTAACTTTCTAGCAACATTTGTGAATACTTTTTTTTTTCATTGTAAAATAACACAAACAGATAAATTTATTTTATTAATTGAGAATTAATTGATTAAGGTAAAGTGTTAAGGTATAGATTTGTAGATTAGACGACATGCTAGTTTCTCGTATATCGGTGAATATCATATATTTATATATATGTTTATATGTATATGCACATGATTATTATGTGGTATAAATGTGACTCTCGCTTTATACATGAGTGCGATATTATATCGTATTTACGAATATCTAATTACCAAGTTAGGTTGTCATATACATGTATATATATTAAAAAAATTGGTACTATTCGTCGTCTTGCTTCATTCATCCGGCATCCTTGCATTATTGTTTGTGTTTAGTTATGGCCATGGTGACCGATAAGTCGACGGAATAGAAATGGGCCGAATTGTTTTATTGCGAGTTCCTAGCAGAATATAAACATGGGATATGAGCGACATTGGCCCTATTACTCTAGTAGGATATGTGAGATGACTCCCTTTCAGGACTCGGTCTGAAAACCAAGGACCAGATATTAGAGATAAGAAAAAAAAAAGAGACTTGAGAGCAACGGGTCCACTTTTACCACTGGAGTATAATAGGCGGCCCTCACAATTTTGTGAGAAGATGAAGGGCATGGGAAGAAGAATATTATGAAATTGATTGAGGTGCAAGGTCACGATACTATCAAAGAGAGGAGTATTAGTATTGTCATAACTTTGTTGCAGAAGTAATACGACCCAATCCAATGCCAAGATTGTAGCCTCATATTCTTTAGAATATAGTGAGAAACTTATACAATTAAAAGATCCATACTTCTAATTTACGTAAGAGGTCATGCTCACTACGTTCAATTTCTGAGGATGGGAAATGAGTGCTGAATAATGGACGCGACCTATGCAGATAGGAAGCTGTGAACAACAGTAGGTAGTCGCCCAAGTCAAAGTCAAGTTGGACATGATTTTTCCTTTCAATTGTTATGCCCATCACCCTCACTCAAGTGGCACCTGCATCCTCCTCTTTCGTTGAGAACGGGTGATTTCGCTGAAGAAGAAGAAGCTATGGCTGAAGTGATCCTTGGAAGCGTTGCTGAATCCATTGGGGAGCATCTCGTTTATCTGGTCTCCCACAAGATCGGACGAGCATCTGGTGTCAAGGGTGAGCTCAAGAAACTCAGGAACACGGTCTCCGTCCTTCCAATCATTGGTATTGGAGGCCTTGGCAAAACAACTTTAGCAAAGCTTGTCTTCAAAGAAGAGAGTGTCCAAGCATATTTTGCACTCAAATTCTAGGTCTGTGTCAGACAACTTTGATGTGGAAACTATTGTGAAGAAAATAGTGCTGCAGTGTGATGATTCTCGAAAGAAACCCAAGGACTGTGGCATTGATCAGCTACCAGAAAAGATTGATGGGAAGAAATTTTTACTTGTCCTAGATGACATATGGAATGAGAATCGACACAAATGGTTGAAACTTAGAGGCTTCTTTAAGAAGGGTGCCAAAGGAAGCAAGATATTGGTCACCATGCGCAGTGTGGTCGTGGCAAAAACGATGAACGATAGATTTCATTATTTGAAAGGCTTGCCCGAAGATGAGTCCCTCTCTCTGCTAATGCAAATGGCATCTAAGCCAGAGCATGAATGGAAGAATCAAAGCTTAGAAACCATCGGAAGAGAAATTGCAAGGAAGTGTTACGGAGTCCCCCTCACACTTACGACAATGGGACGATTATTGTTGTTCATGAGAGACATAGAGGAAGACTGGATGGAATTCAGTAATCGTGAACTAGTAAAAATAAAACAAGATGAGACTGACATCCTTCCAACACTCAAGTTGAGTTATGATCCTCTGCCTTATCATTTGAAATATTGCTTTTCTTACTGCTGCTTGTTTCCTAAGGATTATGAGTTCAACTCAGATGAGTTGATTCATCTCTGGATGACTCAAGGATTCTTCAGATCACTATGTGGAACTACTAGTACCCCCGAAGATGTTGGTAGGGATTGTTTTACAAGGTTGGTTTGGAGATCCTTCTTTCAGGATCTAGAGGTAGATGTGTATGGCAACATCATAAGGTGCAAAATGTATGACTTGATGCATGAACTTGCAAAAAAGGTGGCAGGAGATAATTTTGTACGTGTAGATAGTTCTAACATTGGAGGGTCTCTTCGTGAAGAAGCCCTTCATGTATCTGTACATAACGTGGAGGGTGTTGAGTGGATAGGGAAGGGACACAAGACTGCCTGATCCTTGCTCTATTTGGATGTAATTAAGTACGATCCTTTGATCAAAATCACCAAAAGTTTCAGAAGTGTATGGGTGTTATGTCTCCCACACAACAATTCTAGTGAGGTGGTGCCAAAGTCAATTGACAACTTGAGGCATTTGAGGTTCCTCAATCTTTCATATCACAGTTTTGAAGCGCTTCCATCTTCCATCAACAAATTGCACAATCTAGAGACTCTTAATCTCAACGGATGTAGCTATTTGACTGAATTACCACAAGGCATTACAAAGCTAGTCAATCTAAGGCAACTAGATGTAAGTAGTTGTTTTGGACTGACTCATATGCCTAAGGGAATAGAGAAGTTGACAAACTTGCATATATTAAGTGATTTTGTGGTGGGTGAGAAAGGGAACTCAAATGCTGCTGGGTTGGCTAAGTTGAGCAGACTTAGAAGATTGGAAAAGGACTTGGCTATACGACGCTTGGAGGGGGTAGAGAATGCATCATAGCAGTCAAATGGTCCATTCCCAGTTAAGGGTTTAAAACTTCAATCGTTGCGATTGCATTGGCAAGATATTGAGGAAAAACCAAGTGAGATTCTTAGGACAAATCAAGAAACATCTTTAGAAAGACTATAGCATCATTCGGATCTAAAGGGATTAGAAATATATGGATATAGTGGTTGCACATTTCCTCCTTGGATTTCTCAACTACATAAACTAGTTCTACTTCGAATTCTAGGTTGGAATTTTTGCAGGCAACTCCCACCAATTCATCAGCTTCCTTTCCTCAAATCCCTCAATTTGAGATCCTTACTAGAACTGGAGTATATCAAAGTTGAAGAAGGCAACCGGAGTTCAATATTCTTTCCATCACAGGAAAAGGTAGAAATGAGATATTTGCCCAACTTCAAGGGATGGTAGTGTATGCAAGGCAATACCTCTGAAGCAAATGGCATTCATGAGGAGGATGAGAATTTCTTGCTCCCTATCTTCCCTAAAAAGATTGCGGTCATTATGTGTAATTGTCCAAAGTTCTCATATTTAGGGTGTGGGGAGAATTTGATACTAATAAATGTAAATGAGAAGCACACACGCAAGTTGGTGAGAAATAGTGAAGTCCAGACACCACCAAATAAAGAAGTAATGGCAGCTCCATCACTAATCTCCCTACCATCCGTGCCAACAACTAAATTGAAATTTCTCCGCATTGAGGGCATGGGTAGCATGGAAGTTTTGCTAGAAAAGTTGTTTCATTGCCTCTACTCTCTACAATGGCTTGAAATCGTGAATGGCCAGCACTTGAAAATTTTGCCTTGGAGAGTGATTCTCAATTATCTCCTTGCCCTTGAGCACTTGGCAATCTGCGACTGCCCATAACTTGTTTTAACCTCTGTTCTTGAGGAAGAGGTTGATCTTCAACGACAACATGGCCATATAAATAGTAGAATCAAAGAGGTTTCTTTACATGGAGTTGAGCAAATGACTAGCCTGCCTTGGTGGTTTCAACATCTATCAGGTCTAGAGATTTTGAGAATTGAGGGCTACGGTGGCTTAGAGGCTCTATCTGAAATCATGCACTACCTCACTTCTCTCAGAGACCTTACACTCTTGAGATGTAGGGGACTGAAGTCACTATCAATGAGGACGATTGTTCATCTTATCACCACCCTCAAGACATGGCGCATAGAATCCTGTGAAGAGCTGGATTTGAACAGAGTATTAGATGGAGATAGTCATGACATGGCCAATTTGCAATTCTTGGGGCCAACTACACTTTGTGAGTTGACTGTTAGACGGAGTAGAGTGGTACTTCTTCCATGGTGGTTTGAACACCTAACCAATCTCGAGGTGCTCCTTATCGTAGAGTGGGAAAACTTGAAGGTTCTGCTAGAGTGGTTCTCACAGCTCACTTCTCTCAGAGAGCTTGCACTCTCGGGATGCAGGGGCTTGAAGTCTCTATCGAGGGGGATGATCGTTCATCTCATCACCATCCTCAAGAAATTGCAAATACAATCATGTGAAGAGCTGGATTTGAATAGAGAATTGGATGGAGAGAGTGACGACATGGCTAATTCGCAACTCTCCGGGCCATTTACACTTCGTGAGTTGATCATCATGTCGAGTAGGGCAGAGCATCTTCCATGGTGGATTGAACACCTAAACAATGTCGAGGGGCTTTGTGTCATAAAGTTGGGAAACTTGAAGGCTATGCTAGAGTGGTTCTCCGAGCTCACTTCTCTAAGAGTGCTCTGGATCTGGAGATGCTTGTTGATCATAGAGAGGTGCAAGGAGAATGGACCAGATTGGCCTAAGATCTCCCACATTGACTTCATTAAAATCTTGGTGAGTGTGACTTCAACATACATACATATATGCAGTTGTGCTCTATGGATTTCATTGTTCATTTTGACACCTTTCATTTTTTCGTACCTCTAACCACTTTCCCATTTTACCTGTGAGTTTAAGTAGCATAAAAATTAATAATAATAGTAATAATAACCATGATTACAATCTTTTATATTTCTAAAACGAGAGTCAAATTAAATTAGTATAATAATTGAAATAAATGATATAATGAGATATATATATATATATATTTCCTAGTGAAGTATTGTGAGAAATTGATGCCCAATGAATTCAAATGAGTTACTTCTCGTGTTCATAAAAACAAGTTATGCGGATCAATCTCTTCATGAAACCATTAAGAAGAAAGTTGCTTTTGCGACTGTGGGGAGCTCATCGTATGTGCGCTATCATTTTCAAGATGCAGGGTCGAGTAAGACCGACAGTTCCCAAGTAATTGCTTCAGTTGAAGCCACTTACAATTTGTGATATTCTCTCTCTTCATTGCAGAGGCGGTAAAACCTGAAAGGGGCCCAACAGGTCAACCGGTGGCAATGGCATTCCGTAGATATATGACTGATACGTACCCCTTTGCGGGTGAGAGCAAAGGGGATTCAATGGGTCCCAATCTAACTCCACGTAAGTTCTATTTTCGACATTTCTCATCCGAATACTTTGAAGAGACAAATTGATGAGTCATTTCATTATCTTCCCTAAATAGAAGAACGGCGTAATAAAATACAAACCTACGGTATCTGAATAAGGATACTTCATTTGGTTTGTTCAAATTTTGGCTTTTGGTACTTCATTTGGCTGCATAATATTATCTTGAATAAAGATTCGGCCATGTATATATCTGAGCTTTGTTTATGTTCTCCCAGCGACCTGGAAAGAAGAGAGCCACCTTTCCCTCATCTATCTATCACACATGCAGTTGAACCTCAAAATCGAAATCGAAGTGCATTTAGTTTGTTCATCCATCTTGAGAAGAACGAAGGTGCCTCCACGGTATTGCTTCTTTGTGATACCAGTATTTGACTGTAGTATGATTTATCTTCATCTCTTCGTTAGTTGGATTATGGATATCTTCCTTCTCTTGCAGCGTTCTCTGGGCTAGTCTCCCTTTTGATTCTCATGCAACAAAAAATCTTTGAACAATCAAGTGTTTATGATAGCTGCAACATTCATGATCTCATCACATAGCTAGCAGTTAGTACGAAAATGAGATCATTCGGTCCTTTTCGTGAGCTTGTTTTTCTTTGAATTCAATTGTAAAGTTCTACATCCTTCAACTTACAACTTTTTACTAATATAGTCACATATTTGATTCAACTCAGTATACTTTCAAGCAGCTCCTCTTACTGCATCTTGCATCTAATTCAACTCCAAATCACTGCCCTCTCCTTTGTTGTGACTTCTGCCTCTTGGAAGATGGACCTTAAAGTCATCCATTCTTCTTTGATCAATTCACCAAGTACATCGGGGAGTTCATCTTGTCTACTTTCTAGATCTTGCGAGTTTTAGGGGATTATGGAGTTGAATCAACCTATACCTTGCCAACTAGAAGGGCAAAACTCTGAAGACCAATTATCCTCGAGGTTGCTTTCAACTGTCATATCCATTTTATTGGGATAAAATGCAATTTTACAGGGCTTCAGAGTAGAAGCTCTCCTCCTATAACTAGGAAATGCATCTAAACTTGAAAGCAATCCCTTTTATGATGGTTTTCTCCTGAGGGTGATCTTGAAAGTCTTCTATATATATATATATATATCGTTTTTTTGTATTTCACTTGGTTCATTGATGAAAGTGCAGTTATTTGTTTATTTATTCATTGAAAAAAAACATATATCATGTTTTATTAGTGCAACTTCCTGCCTCATCCTAGTCCTAAAATTATTTTCTAGCTTCCATCTTCCCCAATTAATATGTATGTGCAAAATCTTCTCCAATTCTTGTTTTTGCATAATCTTCGATGATTTTGTGTCAATTCTACTGTCCACAACCAAGACACTGACACACTTTGTTGGGAGATCTAATTCATCTCACCCCTAAAAAAGTTGACCCAGTCTTTAAACAAACTTGAAATTAAGAATTGATTATTATTATCTAAATAGTATGACCAGGGGGAGTGGTAGTAAGGTACAAGCAAATGGTTCACCTAACATAAAAGTAAAACTACTCAAAATCAATGTGGTCATTGGGCCATTGTGTAATGGCTGACGAATAGAATGGCTGCTCATCCAAAGTGGCACAAGTGATGATGATGAAGACATGATTGTCCTCTGCTTGACGATTTCTTGGTCTGATACGATTATTTTTATCAAAATTTTGTGGATTCGGTAGTTTCACCAACACGTTCAACCACAATAATGGTTCTTAGTTGGTTTTCACTGAAACTCCATCTAATTACTAACGATAAAGAAGCTGGATTTCTCATTTTTGTCTAAACTGACATTCTTGCTCCTCTCTATGTTATGGCAGATTGTTAGTACAATCGTCAAGAATGAAATTGAAAGCAGGGTTCTCCATTGTGCCTTATTCAATGGATTCATGGGTCAATTGGGGAACACATATCTTGGCTTAGATGACCTGTCCATTTGTGTTGGCAACCCTCCTAACTTGTTAGAGAACTGATCTACTTGGGAATGTGTTGTCGTAAAACTTTGCGATTTTCCGATTAGTGCCTCGGTCGGATGAACTGTTGATCGTGGGAAGTTGGCAACCGTCGAGTTTTTGTTGACAAAATCTTATACCCTTTATATTTGTTGAACAGATTGACTTGAGAATGGGTGGCGGAAGTGTGCAGAACTTGGATCCCACCATCAAAAAATTGATTCATTGAAATTTTTTCTTAAAAAAAGTCAAGTATTTTGAAAGAGTGAGGAAGGAGGGGACGAAAATGGTGGCCAGAATGGGGGGCGGCGGCGGCGGCGGAAGTGGTGCATGTCATAATTGGCGGCGGCGGCAGGGTAATGGCAAATATTAGGGTTTTATTCGTGGAATGGCACATTTTGGGGGTTTAATCTATGACAAGGGGTAAAATTGTTATTATATTATTTTAATTAAAAATAATATTCTCATACCACAAAAATAAATGTTTAATGGCCATGTAAGAAAAGAACTAACAGCGTTTTTGTCTATGTAGAAGACTCTCAAATCGAGAGTCATAGATGAAACTTGAATGTAGTACTAAGAAGTAATATAACGTCCAAAGGATCATTTTTAAAAATATATAATTAAAGAGTAAAACATTATAAATATATATAATTTTTTGTATTATTCTATTATTAGTATTTTTAATAGGTGGTTTTGATTTCTATTTACTCTTTATAACATATATAATTTACTTTGATTCCAAAACTATATTGAAAGATAAAGAGTTTTGATCAATTTTTACCCTTCCAATACCATCCTCAACTTATTTTATTTGCCCTGCAGAACTTGAAGCTCCTTAGATAGCGGAGAGTTGCCGCCTTCCTCCTAGATTTACGAGGTCAAAGTTGGGATTTAGCAGTAAGATGCATGCATCTCCACTCCCCGTAGGTGTATTATTATGGGGAGCCCATAGTTTTTAAAATCAGACTAAATTAAAAATTGATGTTGATATAGGTTTATAGATTTATGGGTCGAATAAGAGATTCAATGTATTGAACCCTATATTCAATAAATAATATTAATAATATAACATTACTAATAAATTTATATAATATCATAATTTGAATATGATTTATAATAAAAATTATTATTATAATCATTATATTAAATAAAATGTTAACATAAAATACAAATATAAATTGAATAAAATAAAATAATAGTGTTTTGTTTTTTATAATTTTAATTCGACTGGTTTTGTCACCTATTCAATTGAGTTCACCAGTTGAAAAGGTAACCGGCCAGTCCGGTCCGATAGAAGTTGACCTTATTGAAAGTACAATTGGATTTTTTATAGGAACCGGATCAGTGAGTGGCCGGTTCCTAGTCTGGTTTTTAAGGCTGTGGGCTAACATTTTGTTTTTATAATTATTCCAAAGGAAAAAAAAACTACTTCCTTCCCTAACACAATGAATTGAGGATGATGATGATGTTAAAATTGACACTGCGATCCAAATGGATTGCAAACCATATAACTTCTAAAAGTGAAACTCAAGACGTGTCAAAAGCTAAATCTTAAGTAGTTTGTATTGTATGAACTGACATCTAATAATACTTAATATAATGCTGCATCCCTAGTCACAGCCCAAGTCCTGACAACTCCTAGAAAAGCCTACGGGTGGTGGAGTTCCCCTTACGATTACAACACTCAGTGGCTGCAAATAATTTTTTGCTCGTAGATTAGCTCTAATGTTGGAAATTTTCATGATGAAGGAGCCCATCATGCACCATCTCTACATCACATAAAAGGGTGGTTTTGAATGGATGGGAGAGGAATACAAAAGAATCCGATCCTTGTTTTGCTTGGACTTTGATACTGGTGTTGGAGGTGGCATCAAGACTTGACACAAAATTACCTCAATTTTTTGGAATGTACAAGTGTTATGCCTCTGTTACATTTTACCCCTCGATTTGCAAATTGAAGCATTCCAGGCCCCTCCATTTGTGGGGTCATGATTTTAAAGCTCTTCCATCATCCATCAACGAATGAGTTGTACAATTCGAAGATCGCCTGATCTTAGGATATGTTATTTTTTAACTAAGTTGCCACAAGGCATTATGAGGCTTGACCATACAAGAGAGTGGGAAATACGTCACATTAGTCAAGTGACTCCATCCCATTCCCAGCTCAGAGTTCAGATGAATGTGCGTGTCTTAACGTGAGAAGAGAAGTCAAACAGCATTCTGTATATACTAGACATTCGCCCGTTTCTATGATATTATATCTGTTCCTTATTGCTATTGTTGAAGACAACTAAAAGCATATGGCATTTGCAGTCCAACAATCAATCATTCAATGGTTTCCTTCTATTTTAAAATACCGCCCAACCACTCCCGCTCGGCATCTTCCTCTGTCTCCCTCAATCTTTAAATAATTTAACAGCTGGCACACCAAGTGGAGGGACAAATACAATTAACAAGTGGATTTTTAAAATGCCGATTCCATCCCAAGTTGCCACGGCAGAGTCAGATGGGACGTGCTCTGCCTTCGAGATTTATAATGCCCATCATCTCACTCAATTGGCATCTGCGTCCATCCTATTTAGAATAGTGATTTTGCAGAAAAAGTAGAAGCTATGGCTGAAGTGATCCTCGGGAGCGTTGCCGATTCAGTCACGGGGCATCTCGTTTCTCTGGTCTCACAGCAGATTGGACGAGCATGTGGTGTCAAGGGTGAGCTCAAGAAACTCAAGAACACGGTCTCTGCGATCACTGCGGTGCTCGCAGAGGCGGAAAAGAGACAAGTCGAGGCTGAGGACGTGAAGAACTGGCTGAAGAAGCTGAGCGATGCGGTGTACGATGCCGACGACCTGCTGGACGACTTCTCTACGGAGGCTCAGCGCAGGGGACTGATGGGCGGTCATCGGATCGTGAAGGAGGTGCGCATCTTCTTTTCCTCCTCGAACAGGCTCTTGTACAGCTTCAAGATGGCCCATCAACTTAAGGCCATCAGGGAGAATTTAGATGACATTTACGATGACAGATCGAAGTACAACCTCAACCCAGACAACAACGGGAATCCGGCGCCCGCTGGAAGGTAAATTAGAGAAAGCTTTATATTCTCACAAGCCCACGATCCCTCCGATGAAAATTAAGGAGTTTATTAATTAATTTATTTAGTGACCAAGCTAATTCATCAATTAATTAATGGTCCATCCCAAGTATGGATCCTATAAACTCTGCATCAATGTAATATCAACAACAGAATGCATAAAATCATATTAATTAATTTTTTAATAGTATTGACCATGATTTTGCTAATCACACTCATGATCACACGATGGCCCGAAATTAACATCCATTATATATGAGATTTATCATAATCGACTTAGATAAATCGAATGACTAATGGAAATATAAATTTAGTTTTATAAATTGGAGATTATGTAGGAAAAGCACCAAAGTGATTTTGTTTTCAATTGATTACTAGGAACCAATATCAGCTGAAGAAGAAAAGGATGCAATTAGACAACATTCCACTTTTACATGAATCAGTTGTTATCGGAAGAGATGAAGACAAGAAGGAAATTTGTCACTTCTTGTTTGATTCAGTGCCTAATGAGAATGTTTCCGTCCTTCCAATTGTTGGTATTGGAGGCCTCGGTAAAACAACAATAGCAAAGCTTGTCTTCAATGACACGAGTGTCCAAGCACAATTTGAGCTCAAATTGTGGGTCTGTATCTCAGATGACTTTGATGTGGAATTGATTGTGAAGAAAATAGTGCAACAGTGTGGTGATCCTCAAGGAAAACTTGAGGACTGTCACATGGAAGAGCTACCAAGAAAGCTACATGGGAAGAAATTTTTACTTGTCCTAGATGACGTGTGGAATGAGAATCGACACGAATGGTTGAAACTTAGAGGCTTCTTTGAGAGGGGAGCCAAAGGCAGCAAGATATTGGTCACCACCCGTGGTGAAAATGTGGCGAGAACAATGACCGATAGATTTCATCAGTTGAAAGGCTTGCCCGAAGATGAGTCCCTCTCTCTGCTAATGCAAATGGCATCTAAGAAAGAGTATGAATGGAAGAATCAGAGCTTAGAAACCATCGGAAGAGAAATTGCAAGGAAGTGTTGTGGAGTACCCCTCGCACTTACAACAATGGGACGGTTATTATTGTTTACAAGAGACACAGAGGAGGACTGGCAGGAATTCAGTAAACATGACTTAGCAAAAATAAAACAAGATGCAACTGACATCCTTCCAACACTTAAGTTGAGTTATGATCCTCTACCTACTCATTTGAAACGCTGCTTTTCTTACTGCTGCTTGTTTCCTAAGGATTATGAGTTCGACCCAAATGAGTTGATTCATCTCTGGATGGCTCAAGGATTCTTCAGATCCCCACACGGAACTACCAGGTCACCTGAAGATGTTGGTAGGGAATGTTATATGATGTTGGTTGGGAGATGCTTCTTTCAAGACCTAAAGAAAGATATGTATGGCAACATCTATAGGTGCAAAATGCATGACTTGATGCATGACCTTGCAAAAATGGTGGCGGGCAATAACTTCATGGTTGTAGATAGTTCCAGCAAGGGAGGGTTTCATCATGAAGAAGCCCTTCATGTATCCACACATTACATGGAGGATGTTGGATGGATAGGGGAGGCACCCAACAAAGCTCGATCCTTGTTGCTCTTCTTTGACAAAAGTAGAAGTGGCATCAATCCTTCGATCAAAATCACCCAAACTTTCAGAAGTGTACGGGTGTTACGCCTCCAGTACAACAAGTCAATTGAGGTGGTGCCAAAGTCAATTGGCAAATTGAAGCATTTGAGGTCCCTTGATCTTTCAGGTGGCAATTTTACAGCTTTGCCGTCTTCCATCAGCAAATTGCACTATCTAGAGACTCTTATTCTCAACAAATGTTGGGCATTAACTGAATTACCACGAGGCATTATAAAGCTAGTCAATCTGAGGCATCTACATATAAGTGGTTGTTTTGGACTGACTCATATGCCCAAGGGAATAGCGAAGTTGACAAACCTGCAGATATTAAGTCATTTTGTGGTGGGACAGAAAGGGAACCCGAATGCTGCAAGGTTGGATGAGTTAAGTGGACTCAGAGGATTGAAAAAGGACTTGGTTATACAACACTTGGGGAGAGTAGAGAATTCATCATGGCAGTCAAATGGTTCATTCCCAGTTAAGAGTTTAAAACTTCAGTCCTTGAAATTGTATTGGCAGGATATTGAGGAAAAACCAAATGAGATTCTCAAACAAGTATGGACAAATCCAGAAGCATCTTTAGAACAACTGGAGCCTCATTCGGATCTAAAGGGATTAGATATATCTGGATATAGTGGTCGCACATTTCCTCCTTGGATTTCTCAACTACATGAGCTAGTTCAACTCGAGATTATAGAATGCAATTATTGCCGGCGACTTCCACCAATCCATCAGCTTCCTCTCCTCAAATCACTCTCTTTGATGTTCACAAGAGAACTAGAGTACATCGAAGTTGAAGGTGGCAACCAGAGTTCAACATTCTTTCAATCATTGGAAGAGGTAGAAATGACGAATTTGCCTAACTTCAAGGGATGGCAGTGTTTGCAAGGCAATAGCTCTAAAGTAAATGACATTCATGAGGAGGACGAGAATTTCATGCTCCTCGTCTTCCCTAAAAAGATAAAGGTCATTATATTTGATTGTCCGAAGTTCTCATATTTAGGGTGTGGGGAGAATCTGACACTGATGAATGTAAATGAGAAACACATACGCAAGTTGGTGAGAAATAGTGAAGTCCAGACACCACCAAATAAAGAAGTAACGGTAGTTTTGCCACTAATCTCCCTATCATCCGTGCCAACAACTGAATTGAAATTTCTCCACATTGAGGGCATGAGTAGCGTGGAAGTCCTACCAGAGGAGTTGTTTCATTCCCTCAATTCTTTGCAAAGGCTTGAAATCGTGAATGGCCAACACTTGAAAAGTTTGCCTTGGAGAGCGATTCTCAATTATCTCCCTGGCCTTGAGCATCTAAAAATTTGGGACTGCCCAGAACTTGATCTACCCTCCGTTCCTGAGGAAGAGGCTGATCTTCAATGGCAGTACGGCCATATGAATAGTAAAATCACAATAGTTTCTATTTGTGGAGTTAAGCGAATGAGTGGTCTGCCATGGTGGTTTCAACACCTATTAGGTCTAGAGATTTTGAGAATTATGGATTGCAATGGCTTAGAGGCTCTATCTAAAATCATGTACTGCCACACTTCTCTCAGAGAGCTTACACTCTCAAGATGCAAAGCACTAAAGTCATTATCAAGGAGGATGATCATTCATCTTATCACCACCCTCAAGACATGGTGGATAGATGATTGTGAAGAGTTGGATTTGAATGGAGAATTAGATGGAGACAGTGATGACATGGCCAATTCGCAACTCTCGAGGCAAACTACACTTTCTGAGTTGATTATTTGGCAAAGTAGAGCGGAAATTCTTCCATGGTGGATTGAGCACCTAAACAATCTTGAGGTGCTTCATATCAATGAGTGGGAAAACTTGAAGGCTTTGCCAGAGTGGTTCTCCAAGCTCACTTCTCTCAGAGAGCTTAGAATCAAGCAATGCAAGGGACTGAAGTCACTATCGAGGAGGATGATCATTCATCTTATCACCACCCTCAAGAAATGGGAGATACAATCCTGTGAGGAGCTGGATTTGAATGGAGAATTAGATGGAGACAGTGATAATGAGGCCAATTCACAACACTCTACACTTCATGAGTTGATTATCAAAAAGAGCAAAGCAAAGCTTCTTCCATGGTGGATTGAGCACCTAAACAATCTCGAGGCGCTTTTCATCGAGGAGTGGGAAAACTTGAAGGCTTTGCCAAAGTGGTTCTCCGATCTCACTTCACTCAGAAAGCTTTGGATCAGTAGATGCCCGATGATCAAAAAGAGATGCAAGGAGAATGGACCAGATTGGCCTAAGATCTCCCACATTGCTGACGTTTATATCAGTGTGAGTCCAACTCCGATATACATATATGCATATGTGCTATGGATTTGATTGTTCATTTTGACACCTTTCATTTTTGGGTATTCTCTAACCACTTTCCCATTTTAACAACAACAAATATATAACATCTAATAATTAACTGACCAATTTCATAAAAAATTATATTTGTATGACTTTAAGTAGCCTAAAAATTAGTAATAGTAATAATAATAAAAAACAATTCATACATTACAATCTTTGGTATTTATAGTTTGATTAACACCAAAGTATTTTTGTGTCATGTTGGTATGAATGACTAGAGTTGATGGAATGGATTGGGTTTAATATGGTAAACTGTGGTAATTTGAATAATAAATTTTTATGATAATCTAAAACATTTGAATGAATAAATTTGATAAAAGTGATGAGATGAAGCATTCATAATTTATTTTTAATAAATGCTTATTCCATCAATTTTAGTGCAAAATTCTCCCTAAATGGCATAAAAGGTTAATTATGGATAGTATAATCATATAAAGATATAAAAGGAAAACGTAAATATATTAAATCCATTCCATTTTCATGATAAGTCCACAACTATTCTTTACTTTTCTTAAAATGAAGTTTTAACTTTCAATTTAGTAGCATAACTTCATCTACCCAAACTTTATATTTAATGTTTATGCTTGGCATTGCCTTTTTCTTTTCCCGCAGTGTTGATAAAAACAAGTCATGCGGGTCAATTGAGGTTCCATTTGGCTTGCCAATAATGAAAATCTCTTCATGAATCCATTGAAAGCATAGTGGCTGATATCCATAGCACACCGTCATTTCTTTTCAAGATGTAGAGTCGAATTATAAGACGGACAGCTCCAAGCCACTTGAATTTTTTATATTCTTCTCTTCCTTGTAGGATGAGAGAGTAGACTGGTACTATTAAGAGAGCCGGCAGGGCCAACCTGTGGCGACGGCTGTACGCAGATTATATGATTGATTGATGCCCTTTACGGAGCTCGCAAATCAGATTAAATTGATCTGGATTTAACTCCAAGTAAGTTCTCTTTTTCAACATTTCTCATCCGATTGCTTTCCAACGACAGGTTGGTGAATTGGCTGCAGCCACGTTTGAGAAGATCAAATGTATGTTTTTTTTTCTTTCTATGACCCGTCTTTTTCCAAGATTTGGTTTTTTTGGTACGACAAATTTGTGATTTGAAATAATGATTATATATGTGGTATCTGAGCTTTGTAATTTATGCTCTCCCAGCGACGACCCACATGCATTGAGCCTCGAAATCAAAGTGAATTTAGTTCGTCCATTCATCTTAAGCACCTCCAAGGTATTGCTTCCATATATTTTCTCTCATACCAGCATCCGACTGTAGTCACGTCACAAGTCTGTCCAATTTATCTTCTTCTCTTGATCAGTTGGATTATAGATATCTTCCTTCTCTTGCAGCTTTCTCAGGCCGGTTGTCCTTCTGAATATTCTCGTGCGACAAAATACTTTGAAGAATCAAGCGTTTAACATAGCTGCACTATTCAAGATCTCATCGCAAAGCCGACAGTCAACAGATATGAAGATGAAATCATCCGGTTCATTTCGCAAGCTTAGCTTATGATTACTCTTATCTTTTAAACTTGACAACTGATGTGAACAGACATTTGGTTCAGCTGGGTATTTCATCGAGTAGGCTCATAACTGTTACAAACTCCTTATAAATTATTGTAATAAAGCCCCCTTTGAATGCGTCATTATTTTTCGATCTTAATTGAAGGCCATCAATGGAGTCTTAAAGTATTGTGACCGCTCATAGATGTTCACCAGTATAAACAACGGACACCACCATTAGGAAGACCTTCTCAATCCTCGCATCGGCCACCTCGGGGAACCATGGGAGATGAGAGTACGCAACAAATTTCGAGTCTCAATAAGTAAAGACGCGATGACAAAATTATCTTTAATACAAGTGCTTTCTTTTTCTTAGTGGGTACGAATCTCTAAGAAAATTATAGAAAAATAATTCCTCTGATTCTCTTTTGTGCTAGATTTCAAATGAGACTTGAGCAATGTACTTTCAATTGCGGTTGGAACCACCGGGGCTTGTGAGCTTGATCCGATGAATCCGAACGTTGCTTTGAGCGAGGGCTTCACAGCTTGTTCTCGATCGGAGTGGGGTGATGGAGTCGCCGGGGCTTTTGAGCTTGATCCGTCAAATCCTCCTGGAGTCTTGAGTGAGGGCTGCAGCAGCTTGATCTCGGTCGGGGTGGAACACCGGGGCTCTATGAGCCTGATCCGATGAATCCGAATGTTGCTTCGAGCGAGGGCTTCACAGCTTGTTCTCGATCGGAGTGGGTAATGGAGTAGCTGGGGCTTTTGAGCTTGATCCGTCGAATTGGTGTGGAGTTTCTTCAAGTCTTTGATGTAACAGAACTTTGAAAGGGTTTTGGAGAGTTTTGAGTTGGACAGAGATTTCTCAAGTCTTGGAGCCTTCTTTCTTCTCCTCTCCCTCTTCTCTTTCTTCTTTCTCCTCCCCCTCCCCCTGAAGGGGAGTCCTCTATTTATAGAGGAGAAAGGATGATGTGGCAATCTTCATTCTGGCATCTAATTGGTCGGTAAGAATTGATCTTGACCGTCCATCTTGATTGTTATATATGGTTACCTATTTTGCTTTTAGGCAACATTCAATGAAGGAAATATTGTGTAATTTCCTTTATTCCTTTATTCCTTTTTTTATTGATATATCAGGAAAATAGAATATTTAATAACCCGATATATTGTTACTATTAATTTTCTTTTAATTGTGCGAATATTTGGCAGATGATGAGGTGGCAAGTTGTGATTGTCTACAAAATTTTCAGTTTCTAACAAATGCCCCCTCGAGACTTGCGCACGGCTCGGATTCGCCGAGTGCAAAGTGATCATGTCTCGATTTTTTTTTATATATATGCGTAAGCTGAAGTGTACGCATTGCTTGACGCTGAAATATGTCACATATCTTTGTTCCCTCCTGCACCAACTGTCATGGAATGTCCAGGTCTTTACGTTGACCATCATGAATATTGTCTTTCCTTGCATTTGACTTTCCTCTTATGTGCGTGATAAGGTAACTTTTGGCAACATAATTAAACCAATTATATTAAGCAAGCTATATATATATATTTCCAACGGAAAGCAACCGTGAGGATTTTCTTGAAGAGGTCTAAAGCTTCTTCATCCCTAATTGCCTTTTAAGTGTAATCTCCTCAGGGAAATATCTCCAAACCAAATTGGCTAGGCTCCACTTATAAATATGTATAGCAATTGATTTGCCAAGATTGATCACTTGTAACAAGAGACACTCATATTGAGGCTGCCTCCCTTCTATCTTCTTCCTTCGTCGCGATGTTCAGCACCGTTCGTCACCAGACATCAATTGAAGAGGATCAGGATTTGAAGAAAGGTATGCACATACCTTCCTCGTGAAGCATCTTGCATCGCACTCCATTTCTCTCCCTTTTCTTTTTCTTTTTTTTTTCTTTTGAATCATGTCTCCCCTTTGTTCTGTCAACGTGCGAGCATTCGTCAAATTGGCGAAATTTATATTGTGGACCACTTTCTCTCTCTCTCTTTTTTTTTTGCAGGATATACATCCAACTCCCTTGATCTTGTGCTTCTAATCGTAGGACTTTTCTTGAGGATGGACTTCAAGCTCGATCTCCCCATTGAAGCAGGCTGTAGAGCCGTACTGATGCTGTTGTCAGCCGTATCTCTAGGTCCAAATTCATCATACTACCTCGGCTCAGATTATCTTGAAGTTGCAATTCCTCCAGCATCTTGAGTGAAGTCTTTTATGCGATTTGCCAATAGGCGAAAGACCACTCCTGATTTCTGCACGATGTTTTTCTTTTCTTGCAACTAAGTAACTTACTGTGAATTGCTTGGTGTTGGGGGCAATATCTCGCTCAACATATCTAAAGAGCTCTCCTCATGATCTTTGGCGCCATAGCTCACTTGCCTATTTTTATTCAGCTTGCTACAATTACCTAACTCCCTAAATCTACTCCTACCCTAATTTGTAGCCACGCCTTTTATTTACTTACTTGCCCCCACCCCTTTTCTCTTTTTTTTAGCTTGGGGCATTACTTTATTTTGGGTTGATGCATGAACCCGTACGTATGCCTCTCTTTTTTTTTCATGACTATCTTATGCACGTGCTTCCAATTTGCCAGGCAGCTGCAACTCAGCATCCTCTGGCTCATTAGGCTACCAACAGAATCTGCATTTGCTGCTACAATTGTAATCCGGAGATGGTGGTTTTCAAGAATTTAAAGAGACTCGAAGGCCAATATCTTGTCATCGTAGATTGCTCAGATGACAAACCCGAGGATGGCCTCATTCTTCCTATTGACCGAGCACTTGGAGGTATTGCTTCCTAGGGATCCTCTAGCTTTGGAGAGATTGGTCACCCTTCACAATGGAGCTATGAAGCACCGAAAGGCCCTGCGAAGTCCTCCAGAGGTTGGTTTTTACGTTCACATTTGCACAAGTTAGCTTCTGAACCGAATTCCTAAGTCACTTTCGGACAGTGTATCATTTCTGGAGAGGCTTCATGGGGGGCATATTTCAAACCTATGGGTGAGTTCACATATACCCCAAATTTTTGGGAGTGGCTTGAATGTGTCCTGCTCCGTTGCAGCAAACATTTGGATGGAACAAAGCTCCAGCATGCAATCACATGCTCATTATACACATACGACCGTAACATTGACGTAATTCGTGCATTTTGTGAAGCATGGTGTCTGGATACTAATACCTTGGAGACTGCACGCGGGTCAATTTCAATATCTCTCTGCGATATTGGCAAGCTCGGAAAACTTCCCATAATTGGAGAAATGTACGAGGAAGTCATCCCGGGGCATTGCGAACTAACTGGCGTTGAAAGAGGCAGATTCCTCCCAGAGACTTGTGAACATTTGTTTGCAGCCTTCTATGGTCTTTGTGGAAACAAAGGGAAAAACCTTCATGTCTCTGCCACAAAATGGATAAGTTTTTGGTATCGAGGAAGAATGCGTTATGCAAAGCCCCCAGCTAGGCGAGCACGCAAGTCCCGACCTGAAGAGACACATAATCCTCCTGGCATCCCTCCACCGGTAGAAGTCTGGTCTCATGAGGAAGACTTTCTTTAACGGGAATTGAATAGATTCAGGTGGAGTATATCCCAAGCCAGCTTTCGAGTTTGCAACGGCATGCCCTTGCTCCTTCAATGCATATTGCATCTTGGTCGAACCTTGCTTATTTAATATGTGCAACATGGAAGAAGGCCCCGTCAAAGACTGCATGTCTTGGTCATATCCAGCTTTTGCCAATAGTCTATAGGCATTAGGGTCATACCCGCCTTGACGTGTTGTAGGTATCACCTCTTGTATGGGTGAGTTCTGAGAGAGCTACCTAAAGCCTGTTAACGACCGACTAGAGGACTTAACAGCCTCAATTCTTGTGACTGGCAGGTTTAACCCTTTTAAGCCCACATCTTTTATTCCCTTGCTATAAGTGAACGGTGGCTGTCCTTCCTTCCTCTTAGCCTTCGGGACATATCGTAGGATTGGCACTATCTCACTCGGCCCACTATCAGGCTCACTATTCTTTTTCGTGTTTTTGAAGTCATCAATGGCAATTGGTTTCTTATTTGCAATGATGGCTTGTTCCAAATCCTTAGCACCTTCAAATTGGAGCAGCTTACCCCGGTCCTTTGACGGCGATGTGTGTTGTGTCCATCCTAATGTCTAGCCCTTGATGTAGAACTTAGCATCAGCAAAATGAGCCTTAGCCTCTGTGAATGGTTTACCATCTGCTACTACCGTCTTCTGACAACCATTTTTTTGTATATTTGAAGCACTGGTGAAGGGTGGAAGGCACCACACCATGTTCATGTATCCAGGGCCGACCAAGGAGCATATTATAAGTTGTCTTTGCGTCAATGACATGGAACAATAAACTTGAGTCCATGTCATCTATTGACAAATCTACTTTCATCTTGCCAATAACTCTTTGCCCCCCTTGATTGAAACCTTGTATCATTAAACGGCTTTCTAAGAGCTCATTAGGAGTCACACCTAGATTTCTCATAACTTGAATGGGAAGGATATTTACTGCGGAGCCACCGTCTATCAATATTTGGTTTAGTCAATATCCATGAGCATAGCCTGTGACAAATAGTGGCCGATTGTGGTATTTCTATAAGGAGAGTTAAATTGAGTTTTATAGTTTGAAATAAAACATACAATGATATACATATATGTATTTATAGTTTTATTAACACCAGAGTATTTTAATGTCATGTTCGGTACGAATGAGATTGGAATGGATTTGAGTTTAATATGGTAAATTGTGGTCACATCCGAAGTGATTACTAAATTTTTATAATAATCTAAAATATTTGAATAAATAAATTTGATAAAAGTTCATAATTTTTTTAATGAATGCTTATTCAATCAACTTTAGCGTAACATTATTTCTAAATGGCATGAAAATGTTAATTATGGATAGTATAATCACATAAAGATATAAAATGAGAAAGTAAATATATTAAATCTATTCCATTTTCACCCTAAGGTGTCGAGCATGACAAGTCCACCACTATTCTCTGCTTTTCTTAAAAGGAAGTTTTTAACTTTTGATTTAATGTTTATGCTTGACATTGCCTTTCTCTTTTCCCCCGGGTGTTGATAAAAACAAGTCATGCGGATCAATTGTGGTTCCATTTGGCATGCCAATAATGAAAATCTGTTCATGAATCCATTGAAAACATAGTGGCTGATATCCATACAGATGGCATCTAATTTTGTGAGAGTGGGAGGCATAGCACATGCCATCATTCCATTTCCAGATGCAGAGTCCAATTATAAGACGTACAGTTTCCAGCTACTCGAATTTTTTATGTTCTCTTCATTGTAGGATGAGAGAATACTTGATTATATGAGATCCCGTTTGGCCGACCCGTGGCGATGGTAGCGCCAAGATATTACGATTGGTATGGATTTAACTGCACATAAGTTCTCTTTTTCAACATTTCTCATCCGAATGCTTTCCAATGATAGATTGGTGATTTGGCTGCGGCCATGTTTGAGAAGATCAAATACGTGTTTTTTTTTTCTTTCTATGAACCATCTTTTTCCAAGATTTGGTTTTTTGGTACGACAAATTTGTCATATGGAATAATGATTATATATGCAGTATCT
Organism: Sonneratia alba; assembly: GCA_900174645.1. Lineage (NCBI taxonomy): Eukaryota > Viridiplantae > Streptophyta > Magnoliopsida > Myrtales > Lythraceae > Sonneratia > Sonneratia alba. The sequence goes on from FWPY01000029.1 coordinate 1,771,952, forward strand.
GAGCTTTGTAATTTATGCTCTCCCAGCGATGACCCACATGCATTGAGCCTTGAAATCGAAGTGAATTTAGTTTGTCTATTCATCATAAGCGCCTCCGAGGTATTGCTTCCCTATATTTTCCCTCATACCAGTATCCGACTTTACTCACGTCACGAGTCTGTCCAATTTATCTTTTTCTCTTGATTAGTTGGATTATGGATATCTTCCTTCTCTTCTTGCAGCTTTCTCTGGGCCGGTCGTCCTCCTGAATATTCTCGTGCAACAAAATATCTTTGAAGAATCTAGTGTTTAGCATAGCTGCACTGTTCAAGATCTCATGGCAGAGCCGGCAGTCAATAGATATGAAGATGAAATCATTCAGTTCATTTCGCAAGCTTAGCTTATGATTATTCTGTCTTTTAAACTTGACAACCGATGTAAACAGACATTTGGTTCAAATGGGTATTTCATCTAGTAGGCTCATAGCTGTTACAAACTCCTTAGATATTGTAATAAAGCCCCCCTTTGAATGCGTTATTATTTTTCGATCTTAATTGATGGCCATCAATGGAGTCTTAAAGTATTGTAAGCGCTCAGAAGGAAACTAAAAGACAACATATGAGAGTGACAGGGAAGTACCGGAGGGTTAATTGGGAAGGGATAAAATTCGTTATACTTATATTTGAAATTCTAATTTTAGATCATGAATATGTTGTACCATATATATATATATATATTGCAGATTTTAGTTACATAGACACAAAATATTAATGTTACTAAAGCAGGGAGTTTGGGTCGTCTAGGCATCCGGAGGCTTGACACACCCACGTTCAAGGCTCAGTGCCGTTAACTTTCTAGCAACATTTGTGAATACTTTTTTTTTTTCATTGTAAAATAACACAAACAGATAAATTTATTTTATTAATTGAGAATTAATTGATTAAGGTAAAGTGTTAAGGTATAGATTTGTAGATTAGACGACATGCTAGTTTCTCGTATATCGGTGAATATCATATATTTATATATATGTTTATATGTATATGCACATGATTATTATGTGGTATAAATGTGACTCTCGCTTTATACATGAGTGCGATATTATATCGTATTTACGAATATCTAATTACCAAGTTAGGTTGTCATATACATGTATATATATTAAAAAAATTGGTACTATTCGTCGTCTTGCTTCATTCATCCGGCATCCTTGCATTATTGTTTGTGTTTAGTTATGGCCATGGTGACCGATAAGTCGACGGAATAGAAATGGGCCGAATTGTTTTATTGCGAGTTCCTAGCAGAATATAAACATGGGATATGAGCGACATTGGCCCTATTACTCTAGTAGGATATGTGAGATGACTCCCTTTCAGGACTCGGTCTGAAAAACAAGGACCAGATATTAGAGATAAGAAAAAAAGAGAGAGACTTAAGAGCGACAGGTCCACTCTTACCGCCGGAGTATAATAGGCGGCCCTCACAATTTTGTGCGAAGATGAAGAACATGGGAAAAAAAATATTATGAAATTGATTGAGGTGCAAGGTCAGTGCCGTTAACTTTTTGAGGAATATTGATAAGTATTTTTTTCCATTGTAAAATAAAGTAAATAGGTCAATACATTTTCTCCATTGAGAAATTAATTGATTAAGATAAATTGTTAAGGTATAGATTCGTGGATTAGACGATATGCTAGTTTCTCGTATATTGGTGGATATTATATGTTTATATATATGCACATGATTATTATGTGGTATGAATGTGACTCTCACTTTACACATGGGTGAGATATTATATCGTATTTAAGAATATCTAATTACCAAGTTAGATTGTTATATACATGTATATATATTAAAAAAATTGGTACTATTCATCATCTTGCTTCGTTCATCTGGCATCCTTGCATTATTGTTTGTGTTTAGTTATGGCCATGGTGACCTCTAAGCCAATGGAATAGAAATGGGCCAAATTCTTTTACTGCGGGTTCCTAACAGGATATAAACATGGGACATGAGTGACATTGGCCCTATTACTCTAGCAGGATATGTGAGATGACTCCCTTTTAAGACTTGGTCTGAAAAACAAGGACCAGATATTAGAGATAAGAAAAAAAGAGAGAGACTTAAGAGCGACAGGTCCACTCTTACCGCCGGAGTATAATAGGCGGCCCTCACAATTTTGTGCGAAGATGAAGAACATGGGAAAAAAAATATTATGAAATTGATTGAGGTGCAAGGTCACGATACTATTAGAGAGAGGAGTATTAGTATCGTCATAACTCTGTTGTAGAGATAATGCGACCCAATCCAATGGCTATTATTTTTACGTGATGGTTCTCAAGCATTATAGATAATCTATTTGTTGGATATTTATGTATATTACTATAGAAATACATAATGTGGTTTTATATATATATTTAACTAATATTTGTATCAGCAGTATCATTGGATATTTATGTATATTGATATAGAAATATATAATGTAGTTATAAATATATATATATAAGAGTAATAATTCTATTGGCAGTATTGCATGATTACAACGGAACAACGGAAGATATGTAAAGTTCTAATCTATCGAGGCCAAGTAGGCTAGGGAGGTGAAATTGGTAGTGATAGTGGAGCCTTGGGATATGAAATGGTAAGAGAATTTAAATTAAAGAATTGTTAATATTGTTATGTTAAGAGAGGTATGCTACTAAGTAAGATTAATAATGTGAATTAGGTAAATCGTTTAATATATTAAACTATTATTTTAGTTTAGAATTTTGTACTCATATAGATGTAATCTTCTGCGTATATTTTTCTAGACAAGTTTGAAGTATGAAAGGGAATGCAAAATGAGCAAGGTAGTTTTTTTTATAGTGGGGAATCAATAGAAGGATGATAGTTGGATTTTTGTGTTTTTTTAATGTGGTTTAGTTTAATTAAGCTCTGCTGATTGCTTTACAACCTGAAAATTTTTATAAAGTCTTTATATTAGTTTATTATTTTAAGAAACGTGGTCACAATTTTTGTTGTAGAATATCCAAGTTATAGGGGAAATTCTGTCAAATTTTCAGGTTGTGACACCATATCCATTTCATGGCTAACTCAAGTAAGAAATAAAATCTCTCCATTCTGTCTAGTTTGGTCTCCATAGATTGCTTGGCCAAGGAGTTTTCTCATTTGATCTTGGTGCTTTCAGGCCCGCATAATCAATAAAAGCGCTCTTACAACTGGAGGAAATATTGGAGCTGAGGGACTTGGCCAAACGTAAGGAAAGGGGATTCCTTATACTTCTAATACTATAGTAAGTCTAAGGTTGTTCCATTAAGCTCTTACTTTGCTGAAGGAGAGAAATGCTTTCCCCTTGATAGGTCTTCAAAGCTAACTCCCCTCTGTGTATGTTGCAGGATGTTGGATATGGCCCAGAAGTTTTGAACTCCATCCTGCTTATCCAAAGCCCAGTGCAAATGTCCACAGTTATCTCTGCTCATTCTGTAGCTGGACCTCCACCTAAGACTAAGTTGTAATTTTGACCTCCGCTCGGCTTCTGTTCCCTATTTATGTGCACACATACAATATACATCACCAATATCCTGCAGATAGGAGTTACCAGGGAGTACTAATATTCAATCTCACATTGATGATCTTCCATGCGACCATGATACTGGTACATCTTTGCCGAGAGATCGAATTCATCTTGCCCCTCAGAATCTTGACCCTTCCTTTAAACAACCGTCGGAATAAGAATTGAAACTTGGATAAGGCGATGCGTGGTATTACAATTGGTTTTAATTAATATATCAAATTTCAGCAAAACTTCACGGGATCATTCTCGCAACCAGAAAATGGACTTTCTTGCTCCAGACCAATTCATGCAAAATGCCCGTTCTTTCATTTTGTGCCAAATTAGCATAAGGACGGGCATTTTCCGTTGGATCTAAATCCTCCAATCTGGAACACCCTCTTCCTATCTTAAGAGAAGAATGTGTTAATGTGGCGTGCATTAAATTAGAGATTTGCCCCTACCTCCAGCACATTATTTTCATACATGAACCATCAATTTAGGGCCACCGTCGACTTCATAGATTGACGTCGTCGAGCTCCTCTACCCGGTCTCGAAATCAAGAAGTTAGATCTGGCCTTCTCATGGTCGGATATGGTTCGCGGATGAGATCTAACCCATGATAGAAAGGAAGGGACAATAACTCATCAAGGAGGCCAAACCGGGATATGTGGATTTGGTTTCTCGACAATAATTTCATCCAAAGAGATTATCGAAAGGCATAATCGGGGGTGTTGTTACAGTACCAGTGTCAGAGATGACGTAAATTGATACATTTTTCCCACCTTGAGCCAGCCACATGAGTGTACGAGACCAAACCGGATAGTAACTCATAAAAAGAGGTCAAGTAATACTATTGGATGTAAATTTTGTTTCTCAACAACAATTCCTACCGGAGATCTTCGACAACACCAACCACTAAGCAGAGAGATTATCACAAGACATAATGGGATGTGGAGTCGTGGCATCAAATGACAAAGATGACTTCCATTAACTTTTTTTTCCTCTTATATTCTATTTGTCACGGGGCCAATGCGGACCTCAAATTTTTCCATGTCCCGCTAGGCGTTGACACTCCGCTTGTCGACCAGCCACACACCTCGCGTACCGTCGAGGCCAAACGATCACAGAAACGAAGAAGCAATACCAAGGAATACAAGAACACAATTGGGAAAACGTAACTTATATTCACATATATTACAAGTACACGAAAAAACCCAACCCAGGACAAAACTCTTACACGCAGCCTCACGAGCCTATGCCCTGCAGCCTTGCGCTACTTGGACTCCCTACTCGTCTCATGCCTTCTCTCAAGAACACCGGACTGTGGGTTTGACTTGACTTCCACTCCTTGGAATCTCGGGCCCTCTGTGCCTCCTGACTACCCTGGTCGTTCTTGCTGCTCTGCTGGCTTCTGCTGCCTCTGTTCGTGTGTCTTTGCAGAATGAGACTGACCCCCTTTATATAGAGGAGCCTAGCGAGCCCGATATGGCAACTGATATATTCGAATCCCTTGATTCACTCCATCAGTTTTCCAATTTGTCCAATCCCCCCCAGGATTGTTTCCATAACATATTGGTTGCCAAATCTGTCCAATCCCTCCAGGATTGTTTCCATAACAAATTGCCTTGCCATATCCCGAGAGAATCTTTCCCAGATTTGCTTGGATTGACTTGGCACTAGCTTAGCCTCGTTGTCCCAATCCATCCTCCTCTAGGGTCCACGTCCATGATCTTCTCCCCAAGATCACGATCGTCTAATTGCTGCATCCAATGGTGCTTGAGCCTGGTCAAGGACTTAGTCGATCTCCATAAGTAGTCAACTCCCCAGCCGCTAAGTGTTGAGCCTCCCTTAGCGTCTGCAGGGTCTGTTGGGTCGTGCGCACTCCTAGAGTGCCTTTGCGCAGTTGTATCAGGTTCCTCGAACCTCCTAGAGCGTTGCACCGTGCCTTGCTCATGGGCATCCTTGCTGCCCACCTGTGTGTTCGGCTACTTGTGCATTGTGGCACTTCCTGGCCACAATTTGGTCCCTCAGTGCACTGCCAAGCCTTTGATCGACCATCCCCTTCACTAGTGCCTTCATGCACGCTTGTGTGACCATCTCCATACTTGCCCGTTCATGGACTTGCAATTCATCCCAGCACCTCGCACTTGACTACCCACGCATCCTCGCGTGCAGGCATTGTGCTACCACTACCCCAAGGTACGGCTTGTGGTACGCATTCTCCGGGGCTGGAGCTCAAGGTTCTAACACTATCCTTATACAAAAGTGGCCACTATCTCTCTCCTATTCATTCTCGGATGACCTATTCCTAGGACATCATTAACCTTCATTCGACCCATGATGCAGGTGAACACTTGAACTTCAGACATCATGGTCCACATATGAGCACTTCCACCGAGGAAGCTATGAAAAAGGATAAATATTTCCATAAGTAATATAGATGGAATTCATTATATAACAGGCTTAACAACTTAATAATTTATGAATATTAGGGTATTTTTTAATTTTAGTATAAACTTTTTTCGTTGGTTTAAAAAAATCTAAATTTTGGACATTATATCTCAACTTTTCCATTTAAGAAGCTGATGTGGCACATTAAACTTGCACATGTGGCAAATGGCGATGATGTGGCAGTCATCATGTGAAATGACTACGTAACCCTTATTTAACGATTCAAAAAATTCAAATTTGTGGGCCCAGTGGTAAAATCACCGCCCCCAGCCCCAAATTCCCTAATGCGATTAGGGCATGGAATTTGCTCGAAATCAAAGCCATGATCCTCTGCTCCTTTGCTGCAATTCATCCAGTTGCTATATCTTTCACTCAACGGTGAGATTTGTCTCAAGTTTCTATGGCAATTGCAACAAGGAATGAAGAATGTGTTAGGAACCAAATCAGCAATCTGGACAAGGGAAGGGAAATCGGGTTGATTCAGGGGAAGTAGGAGATGATTAGGGTTCGAGGGGGGAAGTCGGGGAAAGAAGGAGAAGCTCAGGGGGGAAGAGAGAGAAGGAAAAAAAACACTGTTCATTGCCCATTCAAAAAGTGGTTCGGTTACACGGTTTAAACCCTTCCCGCAGTGCCAAGACCAGAACCACCCATTTACACTCTACCCCCTCCACTTTGTCACTTGTTACAGGAGATCCCCCCTTCTTATTATTCACTGATTGGCCCCTCAACTAAGCTATCCTTAACAGTTCTCCCCCCTTGTAGGAACCTTGTCCTCAAGGTGATCGTCAGGGAAGCGGAGCTTCATGTCATAGAGGTACTCCCATGTAGCCTCCTTCGGCGTTCCGTTGGACCATTGGATCAGGACTTGGGTCACTGACTTCCTACCTCGTCGAACCATCCGTTGGCTGATAATGGCAACTAGGCGTGGGGCTGAGTCGGAGCTGAAGGCTGCAAGAATAGGCACCTCCTCAGCAGCTGGCCCTGGAGCTCGTTTGAGTAGGGAGACGTGGAACACTGGGTGAATATGAGCGGCTGCTGGCAGTTCCAAGCAGTAGGCAACTTTTCCCACCTTCTCCAGGATCAAGTATGGCCCGAAGGATCGGGGGTTGAGTTTGTGGAACCTTTGTGTTGCCAGTGTTTGCTGTCGATAAGGTTGCAACCTCAGGAACACCCAAGTGCCAAGTTCAAACTCCCTTTCTGTCTGCCTCCTGTCCGCATGCCTTTTCATCCTCTACTAAGCCTTGCTCAGCTGCTGCTGTAGCTCCTTGATCATGGATTCCCTTTCTATGCACTGGGAATCCATTGCCTCTACTGATGAGTCCCCTGGAATGTATGGTATGTGTATGGGGGGTGGGAATCCATATAGGGCCTCAAATGGGGAGCGGTTGATAGTAGTGTGATGGGTGGTGTTGTACCAACATTCAATGAGGGACAGCCATTTGAACCATTGTGTGGGGCACCGGCTGCACATGCACTGCAAGTAACATTCAATTCTTTGGTTAACTACTTTCGTTTGCCCATCACTTTGGGGGTGATATGCTGAGGACAAGCATAATGATACTCCTTGGTTCCGGAAGAGCTCCTACCAAAATGTACTCAAGAAGATAGGATCTCAATCATTTACAATCGAGTCAAGGATCCCGTGTAGCTTCAGCACGTTGTCAATGTATGCTCTGGCCACATGAGATGCTTGGTAGGGATGGGTAAGGCCAACTAAGTGGGCGTACTTAGTCAATCTGTCCACCACTACCATGACAATGTCCTTCCCCTTTGACCTCGGCAGGCCCTCAATGAAATCCATGCTTACATCTGTGAAAACCTGTTTAGGAATTGGGAGAGGCTGTAGCAACCCGGGTGGAGCCACTATCTCATGTTTGTTGCGCAAACATACTTCATAGTCCCTTATGAATGCACAAATATTCCTCATTCCCTTCCAGTAGAACAATGAAGCTACCCTTTGAATGGTGGCTCGTACCCCCGAATGCCCCCCTATGGAGCTTGCATGATACAACTATATGATGGTAGTGTGGAGGTCAGGCACTCTGCCTACCACCAGTCTCCCTCTTCTCCGTAGCTGCCCATTGACCCATTGGTACTTTGAGTGGGCCGGGGGGCTGTCTTGTAATTGGCTAATAACCCCCTTCAAGGTTTGGTCCTGTTCCCAACTCTCAACAATCCATTGGAACAAGTCGGTTGTCACCTGTGAGATAGCACATAGGGCCACCTCACTTGATGTCAGTCGTGACAGTGCCTTGTTCTCACTCCCCCTTTGATATTGTATCACAAAGTCATATCCGGCGAGCTTGGCCAGCCAGGTGTGTTGTAGGGGGGTTGAGAGCTTCTGCTCCAATAAAAACTTCAAACTGCGGTGATCCGTTCGGATGATAAAGGTTCGCCCCACTAAGTACTGATTCCATTTCTTTACCGCAAGGAGTATGGCTAGAAGCTCTTGGTCATAGACTAACTTAGTTCGTTGAGTGGGACTGAAGGCCTTGCTCAAGTAGGCAATGGGACGTCCCTTCTGCATCAGCACTGCCCCCATTCCATTCCCAGAGGCATTTGTTTCAATTTCGAAGGGCTGCGAGAATTCTGGCAGCGCTAGCACTGGGGCTGCAGTCAGAGCCTCCTTGAACTCATTAAAGGTGTTCTCAGCTCCCTGGCTCCACTGGAATGAATCCTTTTTTAGTAGGTTGGTTAGGGGCTGGCTGATCTGTCCATACAACTTGACAAATCTCCAGTAATACCCAACCAAGCCTAGGAATCCCCTCAGTTGCTTCACATTTTGAGGAGTTGGCCACTCGCGTACTGTTGCGACCTTGGCCAAGTCAGTTGATACTCCCTCAACTGTAATGAAGTGTCCCAGATACTCTATGCGCCGCACAGCAAAGGAGCACTTGCTATACTTAGCATACAATGCGTTATCTCGCTGTAGTTAAAGGGTAGCTCGCAGGTGCACTAGGTGCTCATCAAGGCCCTGGCTATACACAAGAATATCATCGAAAAACACTAGTATAAATTTACACAAGTGGGAATGGAACACCTGATTCATCAAGCTTTGGAATGTTGAAGGCGCATTGGTGAGACCAAAGGGCATCACCACAAACTCGTAATGTCCTTCATGTGTTCTGAAGGTCGTCTTTTGAATATCCCCTTCATGCATCCTGATTTGGTGGTACCCCGAGCGAATGTCAAGTTTGGAGAAGACCGTGGACCCGTGAAGCTCGTCCAACAACTCTTCAATGATTGGTATGGGAAACTTGTCCTTGAACGTTTGTTGATTTAATGCCCGATAGTCGATACACAACCTCCATGAGTTATACTTCTTCTTGACCAAGATAACAGGGGATGAGTAAGGACTGCCACTGAGTCATATCACCCCTGTAGACAGCATCTCTTGGGTGAGCTGCTCAATTATAGCCTTTTGCAGCATAGGGAACCGATAAGGTCGGATGTTCACCGGTTGGCTTCCCTCCTTAAGGGGTAACCTATGGTCTTGGGACCTCTGAGGTGGAAGCCCTTTTGGTTCAGTGAAGACATCCCCAAGTTCTGCTTGCACCCCCTTGATTTGTGGGCTAACTTCCACACTGGCTCCCTCTTCTGCTCGCAACCCCCCTTGTCCTCGAAAACTACATAGCTGCAGCATCGCAATTTGCCCCCTCTTCTGGAGGAGTTTATCCAGCTTGCCCCTAGTTATCAACTGGAGATTAGTCTCCCACTGTCCCTTGAGCACCTGTGCCTCTCCATTACATTGGAAGCTCACTTCCAACATTTCAAAATCCCATGTTGTCCTTCCTAGGGTCCTCAGCCATTGTACCCCTAAGATCATATCGTAGCTACTCAGGGGTAAGAGGTACACATCAGTTGTATAATAATGGCCCTGCATTTTCCACTTGAAGCTATTACACGCAGCTTCACTAGTAAGCTCCATTCCATTGGCCATGGACACCTTTAGGGGCGTTATCTGGATGGTCCTATCACACACCCTCCTCCCCAATTCTAGGTCTAGGAAGTTATGGGTGCTCCCGAGATCTATCAAGATGTGCAGCTTCTTGGCCCCTACTAGTCCTTCCACCTTCATGGTCTGGAAACTAGGGGCCCCGGATAGAGCATGAATGGAGATTTCAGGCAACACCTCCTCATCCTGTTCCTCTTCCACCTCCTCTACCTGTAGGGAGTAGATTTGCTTCTTAGCACATCTGTGTCCCAGTACAAATTTCTCATCACAACCAAAACATAGCCCCTTGGCCCTTCTCTCATCCATCTCCTTTCTTGTCAGGGTTCGTATATGTTTTTGTGGGAAAGGCCTAGAGTTTGTTGGAAGTGGCAAGATCCCACTAGTGGGTTTGGGTTCAGGTTTATTGGGCTTTGCTAGAGCAGCGCTGGTAGAGGATTCTCTACTTGCAGGGTTCAGGGGGAGCTTAGCCGAACTGAGGGGCGGTTTGACTGTGTAGTTCCGGTAATCATTCCATTTTGTAGTGGCAATGGTGGCTTCTTGCAGTTTGGCCAGTGAATAGCATTGGCGAAGGGTTGTGGGATTGAACATCCTAACTGGGTTCTGAATTGCGGGATTAAGGCCAGCCAGGAAAAAACTAACAGCATGCTCCTCCAGTATTTCCACACGATTGAGCAAAAATTCAAATTGTGTGATGTAGTCTCGGAGGTTACCTTCTTGGAAGAGGTTCTTGAGATCCCCCAGTGGGTCCTCATGCTCTGATTGGCTGAATCGAGCGGCCATGGTGTCAATGTAGTCATTCTAGGTAATCTGCCCCCGAGCAACTCGACACCCTTTCATGTAGGACTGGTGCCATTGTAGGGCTTCATCATCCAAGTGTATGGATACCAGTCGAACCCTCTCTTCATTTGATGTTGCATCAAACTTGAAGAATTGATTGACCTTATACAGCCAACCCTCGAAGTTATTCCCACTGAACTTCGGGAAGTCAATTCGCCCAATCCACCGTAGTGCCCCATAGCTATCGTTCCGATTGCACGGCCGCGGATCATGGGAAGTCATCCCCTCTGTCCTCAGTTCCTCAGGACGGCCCCCTGTATGCATATTCTGCATCTAGTAGCTCAAACCTGTAATGAAATCACAGAGCTTGTTATATTGTTGGTCACCTTTCAATTCTTGTGCCTTCAATTGCTCCATCACCAGTTCATTATGGTGCTTCAACTCCCCCATCCACTGCTCATGTTCCCTGATAGCTGCCTCCACTCTACGGGACTCCTAGGATCGTGTCTCCATCACTCCTCAGCCGAGAATCGAAATCTTTGATACCAATGTTAGGAACCAAATTAGCAATCGGGACAAGGGAAGGGAAATCGGGTTGATTAAGGGGAAGTAGGAGATGATTAGGGTTCGAGGGGGCAAGCCAGGGGAAGAGAGGGAAGGAAAAAAACCATTGTTCATTGCCCATTCAAAAAGTGGTTCGGTTACACGGTTTAAAAACTTCCCGCAACACCAAGACCAGAACCGCCCATTTACACTCTACCCCCTCCACTTTGTCACTTGTTACAGGAGATCCCCCCCTTCTTATTATTCACTGATTGGCCCCTCAACTAAACTATCCTTAACAAAATGTCTTCAAGGGAAATTGTAACAAAGAATGAAGAGGGTTTAGTGATCTTGGTGCATCATGGGTGTTGTAATGTTTGTGGTCATGGAGATGTACCAGTCTTATTCACCTCATGGACCAACAACAATTCAGGACAAAGATTTTGGGGTTGCAAGTATTGGAAGGTAAGAGTTGTGCTATTATTAAATATGCTTAGTAAAGGTAGACAGAAATGATGATTGTTGGGATATGAATAGGATGATGATTGTCATTTTTTTCATTGGCATGATTCTAAAGATGATTGGCATACAAAGAATGTGCTACGTAATTTGCTTGCCGAAAAAAGAGCTCACACTGAGCAAGTTGAAGTTAATGGAGCTGAAGATCTAATCATTGGAAGACGAGATTTATGTATTAAGGAGTAGAAAGAAACAAGTATGTGGAATAAGTGGTATTATAGGGTCCTTTGTAATAGGAATTCTTTTGCTTGCTGTTGTGCTTAGTGGTGAGAATAGGCAACTCATGTTGTTGCCATAATGTGAAGACAACTTGTTCATTTTGTAATGGGATATGTTATTCTACTTGTTTGTTGCTTAACGGAATGTTACGATATTTCCTTGGTCTTAACTGTGCAATTATTGCTTAATTAAAAAGGTTGCTTGTTCTTCTATTTTGGGTCGTTACGAGAGTATATATTATTTGAATGGAACCAAAACAGACATTGCAGCAACAGTAAATTGCAACAGGAAGTACAATGGCAGGAAAATGGAAATGTTGCTGCAATAGTAAACAAAGTATCAACAAAATGGAACTAATATAGATATTATAACAATAGTAAGCTACAAAAGAAAGCAACATGGCAGCAAATAGAAATGTTGGCGCAATAGTAAGCAGAATGGTAGCAAAATGGAACCAATAAAGATATTGCAGCAACAGTGAGCCAAATAGAAATGACAGCAAAGTCATTATTAGAGCAACAAGTGACCGAAATGGTAGCAAAATGGAATTATATTGATGGTCAACAGGTTATATAACATCTGTGATAGCCCCAAAAGGATGTAGATAGCCTCAAAAAGACATCCATCATAGTGAACATGTCCACCACAGCAGTAATATAAGAGCAAACTAAAAATAAGCTATAATTTGACAAAAAGTGACAAACTACAAATCAACTATAACCCAAGAAAAATCCAACCATATCAAGACACTTCAAAGACTAAATTTTAAGTAGTTCATATTGTATGGACTGACATCTAATAATACTTAATATAATGCTGAGTCCCTAATCACAGCCCGAGTCCCGACAACTCCTAGAAAAGCCTACGGGTGGTGGATTCCCCCTTGCGATTACGACAATCAGTGGCTTGCAAATAATTTCTTGCTCGTAGATTAGTTCTGATGTTGGAAATTTTCATGATGAAGGAGCCCATCATGTATTTGTACATCACATAAAGGGTGGTTTTGAATAGACGGGAGAGGAACACAAAAGAATCCGATCCTCATTTTGCTTGGACTCTGATATTGGTGTTGGTGGTGGCATCGAGTCTCGGGACAAAATTACCTCAATTTTCTGGAATGTAGAAGTGTTATGCCTCCGTTACATTTTACCTCGGGCTGTGCCAAGGTCCATTGGCAAATTGATGCATTCGAGGCCCCTCGATCTCTGAGGTCACGATTTTAAAGCTCTTCCATCATCTATCAACGAGCGAGTTGTACAATTTGGAGATCGCCTGATCTTAGGAGGTGCTATTTTTTAACTGAGTCGCCATAGGGCATTACAAGGCTTGACTATACAACACTTGGGAGAGAGTGGGAATACGTCACATTAGTCAAGTGGCTCCATCCCATTCCCAATTCAGAGTTCTGATGAATGTGCATTCCTTAACGTGAGAAGAGAAGTCAAACAGTATTCTGTATATACCAAACATTCGCCCGTTTCAATAATATTATATCTGTTCATTATTGCTATTGTTGAATACAGCTAAAAGCATATGGCATTTGCAGTCCAGCAATCAATCACTCAATGGTTTCCTAATATTTTAAAATACCGCCCAACCACTCCCGCTCGGCATCTTCCTCTGTCTCCCTCAATCTTTAAATAATTTAACAGCTGGCACACCAAGTGGAGGGACAAATACAATTAACAAGTGGATTTTTAAAATGCCGATTCCATCCCAAGTTGCCACTGCAGAGTCAGCTGGGACGTGCTCTTCCTTCGAGATTTATAATGCCCATCCTCTCACTCAATTGGCATCTGCGTCCATCCTATTTAGAATAGTGATTTTGCAGAAAAAGTAGAAGCTATGGCTGAAGTCATCCTCGGGAGCGTTGCCGATTCAGTCACGGGGCATCTCGTTTCTCTGGTCTCACAGCAGATTGGAGGAGCATGTGGTGTCAAGGGTGAGCTCAAGAAACTCAAGAACACGGTCTCTGCGATCACTGCGGTGCTCGCAGAGGCGGAAAAGAGACAAGTCGAGGCTGAGGACGTGAAGAACTGGCTGAAGAGGCTGAGCGATGCGGTGTACGAGCCGACGACCTGCTGGACGACTTCTCCACGGAGGCTCAGCGCAGGGGACTGATGGAGGTCATCGGATCGTGAAGGAGGTGCGCATCTTCTTCTCCTCCTCGAACAGGCTCTTCTATAGCTTCAAGATGGCTCATCAACTTAAGGCCATCAGGGAAAGACTTTAGATGACATTTACGATGACAGATCGAAGTACAACCTCAACCCAGACAACATCGGGAATCCGGCGCCCGCTGGAAGGTAAATTACAGAAAACTTTATATTCCCATAGGTCCACGATCCCTCCGATGAAAATTAAGGAGTTTATTAATTAATTTATTTAGGCAACAAGCTAATTAATCAATCAATTAATGATCCATCCCAAGTATGGAACCTATAAACTCTGCATCAAAGTATTATCAACGCCAAAATGCATAAAATCATTTTAATTAATTGTTTTAATAGCATTTACCATGATTTTGCTGCCACGATTTTAATCACACTCATGATCACACGATGGTCCTGAAATTAACATCCATTATATATGAGATTTATCATAATCCACTTTAGAGAAATCGATGATGACTAATGGAAATATAAATTTATTTTATAAATTGGAGATTATGTAGAAAAAGCACCGGCGTGGTTTTGTTTTCCCATTGATTTCTAGGAATCACGATCTGCTGAAGAAGAAAAGGATGCAATTAGACGACATTCCACTTTTACATGAATAAGCTTGTTATCGGAAGATGAAGACAAGAGGAAATTTGTCACTTCTTGTTTGATTCAGTGCCTAATGAGAATGTTTCCGTCCTTCCAATCGTTGGTATTGGGGCCTCGGTAAAACGACCTTAGCAAAGCTCGTCTTCAATGACACAAGTGTCCAAGCACAATTTGAGCTCAAATTGTGGGTCTGCATCTCAGACGACTTTGATGTGGAAATGATTGTGAAGAAAATAGTGCAGCAATGTGGTGATCCTCAAAGGAAAACTTGAGGAATGTCGTATAGAAGAGCTACCAAGAAAGCTAGATGGGAAGAAATTTTTACTTGTCCTAGATGATGTGTGGAATGAGAATCGACACAAATGGTTGAAACTTAGAGGCTTCTTTGAGAGGGGAGCCAAAGGCAGCAAGATATTGGTCACCACCCGTGGTGAAAATGTGGCGAGAACAGTGACCGATAGATTTCATCAGTTGAAAGGCTTGCCCGAAGATGAGTCCCTCTCTCTGCTAATGCAAATGGCATCTAAGAAAGAGCATGAATGGAAGGATCAAAGCTTAGAAACCATCGGAAAGAAAATTGCAAGGAAGTGTCATGGAGTACCACTCGCGCTTATGACAATGGGACGGTTATTATTGTTCACAAGAGACACGGAGGAGGACTGGCTAGAATTCAGTAATCGTGACTTAGTAGAAATAAAACAAGAGGAAACTGACATCTTTCCAACACTCAAGTTAAGTTACGATCCTCTGACTCCTCATTTGAAACGCTGCTTTTCATACTGCTGCCTGTTTCCTAAGGATTGGGAGTTCAACCCAAATGAGTTGATTCATCTCTGGATGGCTCAAGGATTCTTCAAATCCTCCCACGGAACTAATAGGACTCCCGAAGATGTTGGTGGGGATTGTTTTATGGAGCTGGTTAGGAGATGCTTCTTTCAAGACCTAAAGAAAGATATGTATGGCAACATCTACAAGTGCAAAATGCATGACTTGATGCATGACCTTGCGAAAATGGTGGCAGGAAATAACTTCACGATTATAGATAGTTCCAACATTGGAGGGTTTCGTTGTGAAGAAGCCCTTCATGTATCCACACATTACGTGGAGGATGTTGGATGGACAGGGGAGGCACACAATAGAGCTCGATCCTTGCTTTGCTTTTGCAAATTTGGAAGTGGCATCTATGGTTTGATCAAAATCACCCCAACTTTCAGAAGTGTACGGGTGTTACGCTTTTTGTACAATAGTTTCACTAAGGCAGTGCCAAAATCAATTGGCAAATTGAAGCATTTGAGGTCCCTCCATCTTTCGGGTTACCATCTTAAATCTCTTCCATCTTCCATTAGCAAACTACACAATCTGGAGACTCTTAATCTTAGGGGATGTGGGGAATTAACTGAATTACCACATGGCATTACAAAGCTAGTCAATCTAAGGCACCTACATGTAAGGGATTATTGTTTGACTCATATGCCCAAGGGAATAGAGAAGTTAACAAACCTGTAGATATTAAGTGATTTTGTGGTGGGAGAGAAAAGGAACCCAAATGCTGCAGAGTTGGATGAGTTAAGTGGACTCAGAGGATTGAAAAAGGATTTGGCTATATGACGCTTGGAGAGAGTAGAGAATACATCATGGCAATCAAATGGTTCATTCCCAGTTAAGAGTTTAAAACTTCAGTCATTGGGATTGCATTGGCAGGATATTGAGGGGAAACCAAATGAGATTCTCAAACAAGTACGGACAAATCAAGAAGCATCTTTAGAATGATTGCAGCCTCATTTGGATCTAAAGGAATTAGGAATATTTGGATACATTGGTCGTACATTTCATCCTTGGATTTCTCAACTACATCAGCTAGTTCGACTTGAGATTACAAGATGCAATTATTGTCGGCAACTTCCACCAATCCATCAACTTCCGTTCCCTCAAATCACTCTATTTGATGTCCTTAATAGAACTAGAGTACATCGAAGTTGTAGGCAGCAACTGGGGTTCAACTTTCTTTCCATCACTGGAAGCACATACGCAAGTTGGTGAGAAATAGTAAAGTCCAGACACCACCAAATAAAGAAGTAATGGCAATTCCACCGCTAAATCTCCCTATCAACCGTGCCAACAACCGAATTGAAATTTCTCTACATTAAGGGCATGGGTAGCATGGAAGTCCTGCCAAAGGAGTTCTTTCATTCCCTCTACTCTCTGCAAAGGCTTGAAATTGTCAATGGCCAAAACTTGAAAAGTCTGCCTTGGAGAGCAATTCTCAATTATCTCCCTGCCTTGGAGCATCTGGAAATCAGGAATTGCCCAGAACTTGGTCTACCCTCTGTTCTTGAGGAAGAGGTTGATCTTCAACAGCAGTATGGCCATATGAATAGTAAAATCACAAAAGTTTCTATATGTGGAGTTAAGCGAATGAGTGGTCTGCCATGGTGGTTTCAACACCTATCAAGTTTAGAGATTTTGAGAATTGAGGATTGCCATGGCTTAGAGGCTGTCTGAAATCATGTGCTGCCACACTTCTCTTAGAGAGCTTACACTCTCGGGATGCGGAGCATTGATGTCACTATCAAGAAGGACGATTCTTCATCTTATCACCACCCTCGAGAAATGGTGGATATATGATTGCGAAGGGCTGGATTTGAACGGAGAATTAGATGAAGACAGTGATGACATGGCCAATTCGCAACTCTTGGGGCAAACTACACTTTCTGTGTTGATTATTAGGCGAAGTAGAGTGGAGATTCTTCCATGGTGGATTGAGCACCTAAACAATCTTGAGGTGCTTCATATTGAGGAGTGGGAAAACTTGAAGGCTCTGCCATAGTGGTTCTCCAAGCTCACTTCTCTTAGAGAGCTTACACTTCGAAGCGATGCAAAGGGACTGAAGTCACTATCGAGGAGGACAATCGTTCATCTTATCACCACCCTCAATAAATGGATGATACAATCCTGCGAGGAGCTGGATTTGAATGGAGAATTAGATGGAGAGAGTGATGACATCGTCAATTTGCAACATTATACGCTTCGTGAGTTGACTATCAGTAAGAGTAGAGCAAAACTTCTTCCATGGTGGATTAAGCACCTAAACAATCTCCAGGTGCTTAATATCAAAGAGTGGGAAAACTTGAAGGCTCTGCCAAAATGGTTCTCCAATCTCACTTCACTCGAAGAGCTTTGGATCCTGGAATGCCCACTGATCACAGAGAGGTGCATGGAGAATGGACCAGATTGACCTAAGATCTCCCACATTGACATTGCTTTTATTAGGGTGAGTATGACTCCGATATACATATACGTATATGTGTTATGGATTTGATTGTTTGTTTTGACACATTTCAGTTTTGGGGTATTCTCTAACCACTTTCCCATTTTAATAACAACAAATATATAACATCTAATAATTAACTGACTAATTTCATAAAAAATTATATTTGTATGACTTTAAGTAGCGTAAAAATTAATAATAATAATAAACAATTCATACATTACAATCTTTGGTATTTCTATAAGGAGAGTTAAATTGGGTTTTATCCTTTGAAAAAAAGATACAATGAGATATTTATATTTATAGTTTGATTAACACCAAAGTATTTTAATGTCACGTTGGTATGAATGACTAGGGCTGATGGAATGGATTGGATTTAATATGGTAAACTGTGGTAATTTGAATAATAAATTTTTATGATAATCTAAAATATTTGAATGAATCAATTTTTATGGTAAAAGTGACAAGATGAAGCATTCATGATTGTTTTTTAATAAATGCTTATTCCATCCATTTTAGTGGAAAATTCTCCCTAAATGGCATAAAAGGTTAATTATGGATAGTATAATCACATAAAGATATAAAAGAAAAACTTAAATATCTTAAATCCATTCCATTTTCATGATATATTAAGTCCATCACTATAGAACAACTGCAGCCTCATTCAGATCTAAAGAAATTAGTAATATTTGGATACAGTGGTCGCAGATTTCATCCTTGGATTTCTCAACTACATCAGCTAGTTCGACTTGGAATTATAGATTACAATTATTGCCGGCGACTTCCATCAATCCATCAGCTTGCTCTCCTCAAATCACTCCATTTGATGTCCTTAGGAGAACTAGAGTACATCGAAGTTGAAGGCAGCAATCGGAGTTCAACTTTCTTTCCATCATTGGAAGTGGTACAAATGGAGTCTTTGTCAAACTTCAAGGGGTTGCAATGTCTGCAAGGCAATAGCTCTGAAGTAAATGACATTCATGACGAGGATGAGAATTTCATGCTCCTTGTCTTCCCTAAAAAGATTGAAGTCCACATATCTGATTGTCCAAAGTTCTCATATTTAGGGCATGGAGAGAATCTGATACTAATAAATGTAAATGAGAAGCACATACACAAGTTGGTGAGAAATAGTGAAGTCCAGACACCACAAAATAAAGAAGTAACGGCAATTTCGCTGCTAATCTCCCTATCATTTGTGCCAACAACTGAATTGAAATTTCTCCGCATTGAGGGCATGGGTAGCGTGGAAGTCCTACCAAAGGAGTTGTTTCATTCCCTCAACTCTCTGCGAAGGCTTGAAATCGTGAATGGCCAACACTTGAAAAGTCTACCTTGGAGAGCGATTCTCAGTTATCTCCCTGGCCTTGAGCATCTGGAAATCTTGGACTGCCCAGAACTTGATCTACCCTCTATTCTTGTAGAAGAGGTTGATCTTCAACAGCAATATGGCCATATGAACGGTAACATCACATCAGTTTCTATATGTGGAGTTAAGCCAATGAGTGGTCAGCCATGGTGGTTTCAGCACCTATCAGGTCTAGAGATTCTAAGAATTGACTGCTATGGCTTAGAGGCTCTGTCTGAAATTGTGTACTACCACACTTCTCTCAGAGAGGTTACACTCTCAGGATGTAGAGCACTGAAGTCACTATCAAGGAGCATGATTCTTCATCTTATCACAACCCTCGAGAAATGGGGGATATGTGATTGCAAAGAGCTAGATTTGAATGGAGAATTAGATGGAGAGAGTGATGACATTGTCATTTTGCAACTCTCCAGGCCATTTACACTTCGTGAGTTGACCATCAAAAGAAGTGAAGCACAATTTCTTCCATGGTGGATTAAGCACCTAAACAATCTCGAGGTGCTTCGTATCGAGGAGTGCGAAAACTTGAAGGCTCTGCCAAAGTGGTTCTCCGAGCTCACTTCACTCAAATCGCTGTGGATCTGGGAATGCCCGCTGATCACAAAGAGGTGCAAGGAGAGTGGACCAGATTTGCCTAAGATCTCCCACATTGAATGCATTATTATCCATGTGAGTCCGACTCTGATATACATATATATGCATATGCTTTATGGATTTGATTGTTCGCTTTGACACATTTCATTTTTGGATGTTCTCTAACCACTTTCTCATTTTAATAACAACAAATATATAATATCGAATAATTAACTGACTAGTTTCATAAAAAATTATAGTTGTATGACTTTAAGTAGCATAAAAATTAGTAATAGTGATGATAGTAATAAAAAACAATTCATACATTGCAATCTTTGGTATTTCTATAAGGAGAGTTAAATTGGGTTTATAGTTTGAAATAAAAGATACAATGAGATATATATATTTATAGTTTGATTAACACCAAAGTATTTTAATGTCATGTTGGTATGAATGACTAGGGTTGGTGGAATGGATTGGGTTTAATATGGTAAACTGTGGTAATTTGAATAATAAATTTTTATGATAATCTAAAACATTTGAATGAATAAATTTGATAATAAAAGTGATGAGATGAAGCATTCATAATTTTTTAAATAAATGCTTAATTATTCTATCAATTTTAGTGTAAAATTCTCCCTAAATGGCATAAAAGGTTAATTATGTAAAGTATAATCACATAAAGATATAAAAGGAAAACCTAAATATATTAAATCCATTCCATTTTCATGATCAGTCCACCACTATTCTTTGCTTTTCTTAAAATGAAGTTTTAACTTTCAATTTAGTAGCATAACTTCATCTACCCAAACATTATATTTAATGTTTATGATTGGCATTGCCTTTTTCTTTTCCCCCCGGTGTTGATAAACACAAGTCATGCAGATCAATTGTGGTTCCATTTGGCATGCCAATAATGAAAATCTATTCATGAATCCATTGAAAACATAGTGGCTGATATCCGTACAAATGGCATCTAATTTTGTGAGAGTGGGAGGCCCATAGCACACGCCGTCATTTCATTTCAAGATGCATAGTTGAATACTACGACGGATAGCTCTCAGCCTAAAAAGTAGTTTGCTTCAGCTTACGCCACTCGAATTTTTTATATTCTTCTCCTCATTGCAGCTTACGTTAAGAATGAGATTTGGCCAACCGTGGTGATGGCTGTGCGCAGATTATATGATTGGTGCCTCTCAAAAGAGCTCGCAAATTAGATGAAATTGGTCTGGATTTAACTTCATGTAAGTTCTCTTTTTCAACATTTCTCATCCGAGTGCTTTCCAATGACAAATTGGTGATTTGGCTGCGACCACATTTGAAAAACTTTCCTTAATCCTCGCATTTATGATAGAACAATATCTATATTTGGCTCATGCTGATTTTCATGATGCAATTTTTTTAGGCCATTCACTTGGTTGACCGCATCCTCATGGTTCACATGGAAGTAGAGTTTATCATAACAGTGTGTATGGTAAAATTCTTGCTCGAAGTTCTATTTATGAGGCGGTTTTAGCCAAGTAGCTTGTCTTGATTGGCCTCTACAATTCTAAGATAGTTATCAACAAATTAGTCTGGTGAGAATGATAGCTACTGTACATAAAATTATTTAGGAAAGCATGCGCTAAATCATTCTTGATTTGATAGTTACATGTGAACGGCAATACTTCTTATGTCAAACGATCAGCTAGTAGAGAACTCATGTAATGGAAATTGTTGAACTTAGGTTGTGTACAGATATACTTACTGATAGTGTAGTTTCTCTAAGTGTAGGTGCAGCAAGTAGTCTATCATCAAGAATTCCAACCAATGGTGATTGGCAATCTCTCATTTTACTCGATAGAATGGAAAAACATGGACAGGCTATTATTCCATTGCACTCACAATATGGCTGACCCTCATGAATAATATAGCGTTTGATCCCAATCGAATCCACATGGAAGATCTTGCTGCCTTCATCCAAATCCAGGTAATGTTTTTCTTGGCATTCTTATATGAAATTTCCGTAACCTTGATGATTCCATTTGCTTCAATTCACACGCCATTTCTCTTTCATTTTGCAGGCTTTTATGAGCAATCCCTCTCAAATTCATGGTTGTATTTCTTTGAATGCATCTTCCCCTTACTCGGGTAAGAATTAAAATCTCACTAGTCCGTCCAGTCCAGTCTCTATAGATTGCTTGGCAAGGAGTTATCTCATTTGATCCTGATGCTTTTGGTATCATCAATAAAAGCACTCTTATAACTGGAGGAAGATATTGGAACTGAGGGACATGGCCAAAAGAAGGGAAAGGAGATTCCTACACTTCTAATATTATAATAAGTTTAAGGTTGTTCCTTTAAGTTCTTACTTTCCTGAAAGAGAGATGCTTTTCCCTTGATAGGTCTTGGTAGCAAACTCCCCTCTTTGTATGTTGCAGGATGTTAGCGATGGCCCTGAAGTTTTGAACTCGATTCTCCATATCCAAAGTCTAATGCGGCATGCTGAAACTGATCCTCTATCTCAAGGTTAGCCCTCCATAACAGGCTAGCCAACAAGGATCAAATACCATAACGGAGCTCACTGTCCTCTCCTCTCTTGTGACTTCTACCATCTGGAAGATGAAAGCTTAAAGCCATTTGTTCTCCGATCAATTCACCAAGAACATCGGCGAGTTCATCTTGTCTACTTTCTAGATCTTGTGAGCTTTAGGGGATTATGGAGTTGAATTAACCTATACCTTGCCAATTGGTAGGGCAAAACTATGAAGATGATTATCCTCGAGGTTGCTTTCAACCGTCATATCCATTGAATTGGGATAAAATGCAATTTTACAGGGTTTTAGAGTAGAAGGTCTCCTCCTATAACTAGGAAAAGCATCTAAACTTGAAAGCTATCCCTTTTTTGATGGTTTTCTCCTGAGGGGAGATCTTGAAAGTCTTCTGTATATCATTTTTTGCATTTGACTTGGTTCATTGATAAAAGAGCAGTTATTTGTTTATTTATTTATTTATTAAAAAAACATATCTCATGTTTTATTAGTGCAACTTCTAGCCTCATCCTAGTCCTAAAATTATTTTCTAGCTTCCATCTACCCCAGTTAACTATGTATCTACAATATCTTTTCCAATTCTTGTTTCTGCAGAATCTTTGATGATTTTGTGTCAATTCTACTATCCGCAACCAAGACACTGGCACATCTTTGCTGGGAGATCTAATTTATCTCGCCCATCAGAAAGTTGACCCAATCTTTAAACAAATTTAAAATTAAGAATTGATTATTATTATTTGAATAGTATGATTAGGGGGAGTGGTAGTAAGGTACAATCAAATGGTTCACCTGACATAAAAGTAAAACTACTCAAAATCAATGTGGTCATTGGGCCATTGTGTAGTGGTTGATGAATAGAACGGCTGCTCATCCGAAGTGGCACAGCTAATGATGATGAAGACATGATTGTCCTCTGCTTGACAATTTCTTGGTTTAATACGATTATTTTCATCTGAATTTTGTGGATTCAGTAGTTTCACCAACATGTTCCACCAAAATGATGGTTCCCAATTGATTTTCACTAAAACTCCATCTAGCTACTAATGATAAGGAAGCTGGATTTCTCATTTTTGTCTAAACTAAGATTCCTGCTCCTCTCTATGTTATGGTAGATCGCCAGTACGATCGTCAAGAATGATATTGAAAGCAGGGTTCTCCATTGTGCCTTGTTCAATGGATTCATGGGTCAATCGGGGAACACATATCTTGGCTTAGATGACCTATCCATTTGTGTTGGCAACCCTAAGCTATTGGAGAACTGATCTACTTAGGAATGAGTTGTCATAAAACTTTGCAATTTTCCTATTAGTGCCTCAATCGGATGAACTGTCGATCGTGGGAAGTTGGCAACCGTCGAGTTTTTGTTGACCAAATCTTATAACCTTTATATTTGTTGAACTGATCGACTTGAGAATGGGTGGCGGAAGTGGCCAGAACTTGGATCCCACCATCAAAAAATTGATTCATTGAAAATTTGTCTTAAAAAAAGTCAAGTATTTTGAAGGAGTGAGGAAGGAAGAGGGGACGAAAATGGTGGTCAGAATGGGCGGCGGCGGCGGCGGCGGCAGGGTAATGGCAAATATTAGGGTTATATTCGTCGAATGGCACATTTTGAAATTTTAATCTATGATAAGGGGTAAACATGTTATTATACTATTTTAAATAAAAATAATATTCTGATACCACAAAAATAAATGTTTAATGGCCACGTAAGAAAAGAACTAACTCGTTTTTGTCTACGTAGAAGACTCTCAAGGGTCATGGATGAAACTTGAATGTAGTACCGAGAAGTAGATATAACGTTCAAAAAATTATTTTTAAAAATATATAATTAAAAAGTAAAAAATAATAAATGTATATAATTTTTTATATTATTCTATTATTATTATTTTTAATAGGTGGTTCTGATTTCTATTTACTCTTCACAACATATATAATTTACTTTGATTAGACAAGGAGTTTTGATCAATTTTTACCCTTCCAATTCGATCATCAACTTATTTAATTTACCTTGCGGAACATGAATCTTCTTAGATAACGGAGAGTTGTTGCCTTCCTCCTAGATTTACGAGGTCAAAGTTGGCATTAGCAGTAAGAAGCACGCGTCTCCACTCCCTGTATGCTGCAACCTATAGTTTTTAAAACTAAATCGAATGAGAACCGGTATAAGTATAGGTTTAGGGGTTCATGGGTTGAATAGGAAGTTCAATGAATTGAATCGTATATTTAATAAATAATAATAATAATATATTATTAATAAATCTACGTAATATTATAATTTAAATATAATTTATAACAAAAATCATTAATATAACAATTATATTAAACAGAAATTTAATATTAAATATAAATATAAGTTCACTAAAATAAAATAGATAAATTATAATTTATTTATTTTTATTTTTTTAATTTAAGTCAACCGATTTTTTTATCGGTTTAATTGAGTTTACTGGTCAGATTGAAAACTAGACTGTTGAACTAAAATTGACATTATCGAAAGTATAATTAGGTTTTTTATAAGAACCGGATTGGTGAGTGGCTAGTTCCCGATCTAGTTTTTAAAACTATGGGCCAACATTTTGTTTTTATAATTATTTCAAAGGAAAAATAAACTACTTCATTCTCTAACACAATGAATTGACCATGATGATGATGTTAAAATTGACACTGCAATCCAGATAGATAGCAAACCATATAGTTTCTAAAAGTGAAACTCAAGATGCTTCAAAGGCTAAATCTTAAGTAGTTCGTATTATATGGACTGACATCTAATAATACTTAATATAATGTTGAGTCCCTAGTCATAGCCCGAGTCCCAACAACTCCTAGAAAAGCCTATGGGTGGTGGAGTCCCCCTTGTGATTATGACAATCAGTGGCCACAAATAATTTCTTGCTTGTAAATTAGTTCTGTTGTTGGAAATTTTTGTATTGAAGGAGCCCGTCATGTATCATCTATACATCACATAAAGGGTGATTTTGAATAGATGGGAGAGGAATACAAAAGAATCCGATCCTCATTTTGCTTGGACTCTGATATTGGTGTTGGTGGTGGCATCAAGTCTCGGGACAAAATTACCTCAATTTTCTAGAATGTACAAGCATTATGCCTCCGTTACGTTTTTACCTTGGGCTATGTCAAGGTCCATTGGCAAATTGAAGCATTTGAGACCCCTCCATCTCTGGGATCACCATTTTAAAGTTCTTCCATCATCCATCAACGAAAAAGTTGTATAATTTGGAGATTGCCTAATCTTAGAAGATGATATTTTTTAACTGAGTGGGAAATACATCACATCAGTCAAGTGGCTCCATCCCATTTCCAGTTCAGAATTCAGATGAATGTGCGTGTCTCAATATGAGAAGAGAAGTCAAATAGTATTATGTAGATACCAGACATTCGCCTGTTTCTATAATATTATATCTGTTCATTATTGCTATTGTTGAAAACAGCTAAAAGCATATGGCATTTGCAGTCCAGCAATCAATCACTCAATGGTTTCCTTCTTTTTTTAAATACCGCCCGACCACTCCCGCTCGGCATCTTCCTCTGTCTCCCTCAATCTTTAAATAATTTAACAGCTGGCACACCAGGTGGAGGGACACATACAATTAACAAGTGGATTTTTAAAATGCCGATTCCATCCCAAGTTGCCACTGCAGAGTCAGATGGGACGTGCTCTTCCTTCGAGATTTATAATGCCCATCATCTCACTCAATTGGCATCTGCGTCCATCCAATTTAGAATAGCGATTTTGCAGAAAAAGTAGAAGCTATGGCTGAAGTGATCCTCGGGAGCGTTGCCGATTCAGTCACGGGGCATCTCGTTTCTCTGGTCTCACAGCAGATTGGACGAGCATGTGGTGTCAAGGGTGAGCTCAAGAAACTCGAGAACACGGTCTCTGCGATCGCTGCGGTGCTCGCAGAGGCGGAAAAGAGACAAGTCGAGGCTGAGGACGTGAAGAACTGGCTGAAGAAGCTGAGCGATGCGGTGTACGAGGCCGACGACCTGCTGGACGACTTCTCCACGGAGGCTCAGCGCAGGGGACTGATGGGAGGTCATCGGATCGT
This sequence comes from Sonneratia alba, assembly GCA_900174645.1. NCBI lineage: Eukaryota > Viridiplantae > Streptophyta > Magnoliopsida > Myrtales > Lythraceae > Sonneratia > Sonneratia alba. The sequence goes on from FWPY01000029.1 coordinate 1,798,524, forward strand.
GAAGGAGGTGCGCATCTTCTTCTCCTCCTCGAACAGGCTCTTCTATAGCTTCAAGATGGCTCATCAACTTAAGGCCATCACGAAGACTTTAGATGACATTTACGATGACAGATCGAAGTACAACCTCAACCCAGACAACATCGGGAATTCGGCGCCCGCTGGAAGGTAAATTACAGAAAACTTTATATTCCCATAGGTCCACAATCCCTCCGATGAAAATTAAGGAGTTTATTAATTAATTTATTTTCTCATCAAGCTAATTCATCAATTAATTAATGGTCCATCCCAAGTATGGATCCTATAAACTCTACATCAATGTAATATCAACACCAAAATGCACGAAATTATTTTGATTATTCTTTAACAGCATTTACCATGGTTTTGCTGCCGTGGTGAATATGACTGCTATGCCTAAAAACTTGCCTTTGACATTTATCTAAAATTCATTTATGCCATCACTATTTAAATCAGTTTAAGGAACTCTATTTATTAAGGACAACATAGCAAGTAAAATTTTGTAATTTTGACTCATTATATGATTAATTATCGGCAATATAAACCCTGTGGTTCTGGACTTGCACCGTGCATTTCAAGCTTTTAAATTAGCATATTCATAAATAAGGAATTTAGTTTATAAAAGATAAAAGGGTATATTGGTCCTACTGTCTTGCCGAGTTCAATACTCAAGTGGTCCTTTGGGTGTTCTCCATTGAAGCTTTCAAGATTTTAATCACATTATCATAATCACACAATAGCCTGAAATTAACGTCCAAATATATGAGATTCATCATAATCCACTTAGATAAATCAAATGACTAATGGAAATATAAATTTATTTTTATAAATGTACCAATTTATTTATCCGTGAATAAATTGGAGATTATGTAGAAAAGCACCGACGTGATTTTGTTTCCGATTGATTTCTAGGCACCACGAGCAGCTGAAGAAGAAAAGGATGCAATTAGACGGTATTCCACTTTTACATGAATCAACTGTTATTGGAAGAGGTGAAGACAAAAAGGAAATTTGTCACTTCTTGTTCGATTCGATGACTGATGAGAATGTTTCCGTCCTTCCAATCGTTGGTATTGGAGGCCTAGGTAAAACGACATTAGCAAAGCTCGTCTTCAATGACATGAGTGTCCAAGCACAATTTGAGCTCAAATTGTGGGTTTGTGTCTCATACGACTTTGATGTGGAAACGATTGTGAAGAAAATAGTGAAGCAATGTGGTGAATATCAGAGAAAACTTGAGGATTGTCGCAGGGAAGAGCTACCAAGAAAGCTAGATGGGAACAAAATAGTGCGGTCACAACCGTTTGACGACCATAGTAGCATGGAAGAGCTACCAGAAAAGATTGATGGGAAGAAATTTTTACTAGTCCTAGATGACGTGTGGACTGAGAATCGACATGAATGGTTGAAACTTAGAGGCTTCTTTAAGAAGGGTGCCAAAGGAAGCAAGATATTGGTCACAACTCGTGGTGAAAATGTGGCGAAAACGATGAGCGATAGATTTCATCAATTGAAAGGTTTGCCCAAAGATAAGTCCCTCTGTCTACTAATGCAAATGGCATCTAAGAAAGAGCATGAATGGAAGGATCAGAGCTTAGAAACCATCGGAAGAAAAATTGCAAGGAAGTGTCGTGGAGTACCACTCGCACTTATGACAATGGGACGGTTATTATTGTTCACAAGAGACACGGAGGAGGACTGGTTGGAATTCAGTAATCGTGACTTAGCAGAAATAAAACAAGAGGAAACTGACATTCTTCCAACACTCAAGTTGAGTTACGATCCTTTGCCTTCTCATTTGAAACGCTGCTTTTCTTACTGCAGCTTGTTTCCTAAGGATTGGGAGTTCAACCCGGATGAGTTGATTCATCTTTGGATGGCTCAAGGATTCTTCAAATCCTCCCATAGAACTAATAGGACTCCCAAAGATGTTGGTGGGGATTGTTTTATGGAGTTGGTTAGGAGATGCTTCTTTCAGGATCTAGAGGAAGATATGTATGGCAACATCTACGGGTGCAAAATGCACGACTTGATGCATGACCTTGCGAAAATGGTGGCAGGAAATAACTTCGCAGTTGTAGATAGTTTCAACATTGGAGGGTTTCGTCGTGAAGAAGCCCTTCATGTATCTACACATTATGTGGAGGATGTTGGACGGATAGAGGAGGCACACAACAGAGTTCGATCCTTGCTTTGCTTTCACGAATTTGGAAGTGGCATCAATCCTTCAATCAAAGTCACCCCAACTTTCAGAAGTGTACGGGTGTTACGCCTCCAGTACAACAATTCCACTAAGGCGGTGCCAAAATCAATTGGCAAATTGAAGCATTTGAGGTCCCTCCATCTTTCGGGTGGCAATCTTAAATCTCTTCCATCTTCCATCAGCAAACTGCACAATCTGGAGATGCTTAATCTCGGGGGATGTTTGAAAATAACTGAATTACCATGTGGCATTACAAAGCTAGTCAATCTGAGGCAACTAGATGTAAGTAGTTGTCAATTGACTCATATGCCCAAGGGAATAGAGAAGTTAACAAACTTGCAGATATTAAGTGATTTTGTGGTGGGAGAGAAAGGGAACCCAAATGCTGCAAGGTTGGATGAGTTAAGTAAACTTGGAGGATTGAAAAAGGACTTGACTATAAACCACTTGGAGAGAGTAGAGAATGCATCACGACAGTCATTCGCAGTCAAGAGTTTAAAACTTCAATCGTTGGAGTTGTGGTGGGAGCTTATGGAGAAAAAACCAAATGAGATTCTTGAACAAGTACAGACAAATCGAGAAGCATCTTTAGAACGACTGCAGCCTCATTCGGATCTAAAGAGATTAGTAATATTTGGATACAGTGGTCGCACATTTCATCCTTGGATTTCTCAACTACATCAGCTAGTTCAACTTGAGATTACAGGATGCAATTATTGCCAGCGACTTCCACCAATCCATCAGCTTCCTGTCCTCAAATCACTCTATTTGATGTGCTTAGAAGAACTAGAGTACATCAAAGCTGAAGGCGGCAACCGGAGTTCAACATTCTTTCCATCACTAGAAAAGGTACAAATGAGTGGTTTGTCTAACTTCAAGGGATGGCAGTGTCTGCAAGGCAATAGCTCTGAAGTAAATGACATTCATGACGAGGACGAGAATTTCATGCTCCTTGTCTTCCCTAAAAAGATTGATGTCACCATATATGATTGTCCAAAGTTCTCATATTTAGGCCATGGGGAGAATCTAGTACTGATAAATGTAAATGAGAAGCACATACGCAAGTTGGTGAGAAATAGTGAAGTCCAGACACCACCAAATAAAGAAGTAATGGTGGTTTCGCCGCTAATCTCCCTATCATCCGTGCCAACAACTGAATTGAAATTTCTCCACATTGAGGGCATGAGTAGCGTGGAAGTTCTGCCGGTGGAGTTGTTTCATTCCCTCGACTCTCTGCAAAGGCTTGAAATCGTGAATGGCCAACACTTGAAAAGTCTGCCTTGGAGAACGATTCTCAATTATCTCCCTGGCCTTGAGCATCTAGAAATCTTGGACTGCCCAGAACTTGATTTGTCCTTTGTTCTTGAGGAAGAGGCTGATCTCCAATGGCAGTATGGCCATATGAATAGTAAAATCACAAAGGTTTCTATATGTGGAGTTAAGCGAATGAGTGGTCTGCCATGGTGGTTTCAGCACCTATCAGGTCTAGAGGTTTTGAGAATTGAGGACTGCGATGGCTTAGAGGCTCTATCTGAAATCATGTACTGCCACACTTCTCTTAGAGAGCTTACACTCTCGAGATGCAGAGCACTGAAGTCACTATCGAGGAGGATGATTCTTCTTCTTATCACAACCCTCAAGAAATGGTGGATATATGATTGCGAAGAGCTGGATTTGAATGGAGAATTAGATGGAGATAGTGATGACATGGCCAATTCACAACTCTCGGAGCAAACTACACTTTCTGAGTTGATTATTAGGAGAAGTAGAGCGGAAATTCTTCCATGGTGGATTGAGCACCTAAACAATCTTGAGGTGCTTCATATCAAGGAGTGGGAAAACTTGAAGGCTCTGCCAGAGTGGTTCTCCAAGCTCACTTCTCTCAAAGAGCTTACAATCAGGCAATGCAAGGGATTGAAGTCACTATCGAGGAGGACAATCGTTCATCTTATCACCACCCTTGAGAAATGGAAGATACGATCCTGTGAGGAGCTAGATTTGAATGGAGAAATAGATGGAGACAGTGATAATGAGGCCAATTCACAACACTCTACGCTTCATGAGTTGATTATCAATAAGAGCAGAGCAAAGCTTCTTCCATGGTGGATTAAGCACCTAAACAATCTCGAGGTGCTTAATATTGAGGAGTGGGAAAACTTGAAGGCTTTGCCAAAGTGGTTCTCCAATCTCACTTCACTCAGAAAGCTCTGGATCTGGAAATGCCCGCTGATCACAGAGAGGTGCAAGGAGAATGGAGCAGATTGGCCTAAGATCTCCCACATTGCCGACATTTATATCAATGTGAGTATGACCCCAATATACATACACGCATATCTTCTATGGATTTGATTGTTCGTTTTGACACATTCCATTTTTGGGGTATTCTCTAACCACTTTCCCATTTTAATAACAACAAATATATAACATCTAACAATTAACTGACAAGTTTCATAAAAAATTATATTTTTATGACTTTAAGTAGCATAAAAATTAGTAATAATAATATTATTATTATTATTAAACAATTCATACATTACAATCTTTGGTATTTCTATAAGGAGAGTTAAATTGGGTTTTATCCTTTGAAAAAAAGATACAATGAGATATATATATTTATAGTTTGATTAACCCCAAAGTATTTTAATGTCATGTTGGTATGAATGACTAGGTTGATGGAATGGATTGAGTTTAATATGGTAAATTGTGGTAATTTGAATAATAAAATTTTATGATAATTTAAAATTTTGAATGAATAAATGTGATAAAAGTGATGAGACGAAGCATTCATACTATTTTTTAATAAATGCTTATTCCATCCATGTTAGTGCAAAATTCTCCCTAAATGGCACAAAAGGTTAATTATGGATAGTATAATTACATAAAGATATAAAAGGAAAACTTAAATATATTAAGTCCACCACTATTCTCTGCTTGTCTTAAAATGAAGTTTTAACTTTCGATTTAGTAGCATTACTTTATATTCAATGTTTATGCTTGACACTGGTTGTTCATACCAACCCCCCGGGTGTTGATAAAAACAAGTCATGCGGATGAATTGTGGTTCTATTTTACTTGCACATAATGAAAATCTCTTCATGTATCCATTGAAAACATAGTGGCTGATATCCATAGCACACTGTCATTTCAGTTCAAGATGCAGAGTTGAATTATAAGACGGACAGCTGAGAAAGTAGTTTGCTTCAGCTTAAGCCACTTGAATTTTCTATATTCTTCTCTTCATTGCAGTAATAATAGACCATGCAACGGTAAGGACCCCCACAGGGTCAACCTGTGGCAACGGCAGTCCGCAGACTACATGATTGATGCCCCTTAAAGAAGAGCTCGCAAATCAGATTAAATTGGTTTGGATTCAACTCCACGTAAGTTCTCTTTTTCAACATTTCTCATCCGACTGCTTTCCAATGACAAACTGGTGATTTGGCTGTGGCCACGTTTGAAAAGCTTTCCCTAATCCTCACATTTCTGATAGAGCGATATCTATACTTGGCTTGTGCCAATTTTCATGATGCAGTTTTTTTAGGCCATTCACTTGGTTGACCTCATGCTCATGGTTCACATGGAAGCAGAGTTTATCATAACAGTCTGTATGGTAAAATTCTTGCTCAAAGTTCTATTTATGAGGTGGTTTTAGCCAAGTAGCTTTGTCTTGCTTGGCTCCATTGCACTATATGGCTGACCCTCATTAATAATATAGCATTTGATCCCCATCCAATCCACACGGAAGATCTCGCTGCCCTCATCCAAAATGCAGGTAATGTTTTTCTTGGCATATTCTTATATGAAATTTCCGTAACCTTGATAATTCCTTTTGCTTCAATTCACATGCCATTTCTCTTTCATTTTGCAGGCTTTTATGAGCAATCCCTCTCCATTTCATGGCTGTATTTCTTTGAATGCATCTTCTCCTAACTCAGGTAAGAATTAATATCCCTCCAGTCTGTCCAGTATGGTCTCTATAGATTGTTCGGTCAAGGAGTTATCTCATTTGATCCTGATGCTTCTGGTCCTACATCATCAATAAAAGCGTTCTTATAACTAGAGGAAATATTGGAACTGAGGGACTTGGCCAAAAGTAGGGAAAATTCCTTACACTTCTAATATTATAATAAGTTTAAGGTTGTTCCTTCAAGCTCTTACTTTGCCGAAGGAGAGAAATGCTTTTCCCTTGATAGGTCTTCATAGCAAACTCCCCTCTGTGTATGTTGCAGGATGTTGGAGATGGCCCCGAAGTTTTGAACCCCATTCCGCATATCCAAAGTCTAATGCAGCATGCTGAAACTGATCCTATATCTCATGGTTAGCCCTCCATAACAGGCCAGCCACCTAGGATCAAATACCATAACAGAGCTCACTGTCCTCTCCTCTCTTGTGACTTCTGCCTTTTCGAAGATGGACCTTAAAGTCATCCGTTCTTCTCCGATCAATTCACCAAGTACATCAGGGAGTTCATCTTGTCTACTTTCTAGATCTGGTGAGCTTTAGGGGATTATGGAGCTGAGTTAACCTATACCTTGCCAACTGGAAGGGCAAAACTCTAAAGATGATTATCCTCAAGGTTGCTTTCAACTGTTCTATTCACTGTATTGGGATAAAATGCAATTTTACAGTGTTTCAGAATAGAAGCTCTCCTCCTATAACTAGGAAAAGCATCTAAACTTGTTATCTATCCCTTTTCTGATGGTTTTCTCCTGAGGGAGATCTTGAAGTCTTTTGTATACCATTTTTTGTATTTCACTTGGTCCATTGATGAAAGACAGTTATTTATTTATTTGTGCAACTTCTGGCTTCATCCTTTTACTAAAATTATTTTCTAGCTTCCATCTTCCCCAATTAATGTGTTTGCAAAATCTTTTCCAATCCTTGATTCTGCAGAATCTTCGATGATTTTGTATCAATTCTGTTGTCCACAACCAAGACAATGGCAATTCTTTGCAGGGAGATCTAATTCATCTTGCCCCACATAATCTTGACCTAGTCTCTAGGATTGATTATTATTATCTGAATGGTATGGTTAGGGGAAGTGGCAGTAAGGTACAATCAAATGGTTCAACTAATATAAAATTAACATTATTCAAAATCAATGTGGTCATTGGGCCATGGTGTAGTGGCCGATGAATAGAACTGCTGCTCATCCAAACTGGCACAACTGATGATGATGATGATGATATGATTGTATTGTGTTTGATGATCTCTTCATCTGATATGATTGTTTTCATCTGAATTTCGTGGATTCAGTACTTTCACCAACAAATTCCACCAAAATGATGGTTCATAGTAGGTTTTCACTGAAACTCCATCAAACCACTAACGACAAAGAAGCTCCATTTCCCATTTTCGTCTAAACTGAGATTCCTGCTCCTCTCTTTGGTATGATAGTCATGAACAAAATTGAAAGTGAGGTTCTCCATTGACCTTTATTCAATGGATTCAGAGGTCATTACGGGGAACACAGAATAGTAGCCGGTATTTTTGGAGAATCCTCATACACTATATCATAAAGTTGGCCCTGTCCAACAAACATTCAGAAAAGATACTTGTCCAGACTAAAACATTTCAACATTAACTGGTCCACGACTCTTAGAAGTTCAATCAGATATTAAATTTCATAGACAGAAAATGGACAGACCTTGTAGCTATTATGCAGGCGTTTCAGCAAACTCTTAGGGAAGCATACATCCATTCCCATCATGCTTAGTGTCACAGGGGTCGGAACTCACCCGAATTTTTCCGTTCCTGCGATGGTGCTGAGCAGTGTCCCGTGCACTCTCAGCCAACCCGAAGCACACACACGCAGCGAAATAGCTTGGCGAGGTTTAGCAATCAAGGATCAAGATCGAACAATGCAAGGTAAGGGAAATCTCACTTGTATTCACAAACACGAATTACAAGAACACACAAAACCCTTACACGACCTTGCACGGCCACGTCCAAGTATATGCCTCGTACTCCAGCACTTGCACTCCTCACTTGGACGGGTGAACTTCACTCCGGGAGTTCACACTCAGCGTCGGGGGACTGGTCACACGGTTGTCGGGACTTCCTTGCTCGACTATTGGTGATGGAGTGTTCTCTCTAACTCTCTCCAGTTGCTCTCCCCTTCTGCCTTCCTCGACCTTAGGACCCGGGGGCTATTTATACTTGCAGGTGGGGAATCCTCATCCCTAGTTTCTAGGGGACACCTCAGCTTCCATAACCACCCTTATCCCTTATTCCTAGGGATAAGATCGACTGCCAGCACAGTCCTCGGTCAGCACCTTGACCGAGACTCCATCGTTCCACGACCGGAGTATATCGGGCCTGACTGAGTGCCACCCGCACTCAGTTCGGTCATGGGCACCGCGCCCTTGCCTTGGATCAATTGCATGGAACATTAGCGTCGCTCGCCCCCGAGCGACTTCCCTAGCGAGTCTTCGGAGAACCCGCATGCCCGTTGCTTGCCAGCTCGCCTTTGAACGGGTCTTTCGGGAGGTTGGGGCGTCCAGCCCACTTGGCCTTGACCGGGTCTTGCGGGAGTGCTCAGGCCCGCACGGCCCGCCACCTGTCGTCCGCCTTCCTCGCCCGAGAACAAGTCTTCCGGGCGGTTAGGGCGTCCAGCTCACTCCTGACCGAGTCTTTAGGGAAGTGGGGAAGTCCAGCTCGCCTTCCCACTTAGCTTGGCCCTCGCCCTATATATATCCCATTGATCCTTTGGCATTCCTTCCCTCGATCCTTTCCCGGGCTGCCATGCTATCGAGGGTCCGCTTGGCAGCCATTTCCGTGTCCGAGCATTAAGGGGCTGACAAACCTCCCCCACTTGAGGAAGCCGACGCCCTCGTCGGAATAGAGTGGAGGTACTCCTGGATCTTGTCCTCGAACTGCCAGAGTGTAGCCTCCTTTTCCCAACTCGCTTCCGACATTGGCAACCCTTTCCATAGAACCAGGTACTCCGTTCTCCGGTTCTTCTTGCTGTAACCCAACACCCGTCGGTCCAGCACACGGTCAACCTCCCTCTCCAATTCCGTGCGTACATTCAATGGCGCACGTCTTGCCCTAACGCGGTCCGCATCCGCATCCTCATGGTAGGGCTTTAGGAAGCTGACATGGAAAGTCGGATGAATCTTCATCCTCTCGGGTAGTGCTAAGCGATAAGCCACTGCTCCAACTCGCTTCACCACCTCGAATGGCCCATCATACCGCTGAATGAGGCCCTTGTGCCATCTCTTGCTCGTCACTTTCTTCCATATTTGGGGCGTCAATTTCAGCATGACCTTGTCACCGACCTGAAATTCTAGCGGTCGACGCCCCTGGTCCGCATATTTCTTCATGCGGCGGACAGCTTTGGCAAGGCTGTCCTATGCTTCCTCGAGCATTTCCTGCTTATTCCGGGCAAAACGGTATGCAGCAGGACATGGCCCTTCCTTCTTTTGTAGGGCCACTTCGGAAGGGGTCAATGGTTGATAGCCCAAAGCGAGCTCAAACGGACTGAACCCAGTGGCTGAGGAACGGTGCAAGTTGTAACAAAACTGCGCCGTGTCCAACAGTTCCAGCCAATTCCGCTGACTGGCCGTGACATAGTGTCGTAGGTACTCTTCCAGCAGCTGGTTCATCCTCTCCGTTTGGCCGTCCGTCTGCGGGTGGTTTGCCGTTGAGAACTTTAGTTCTGTCCCCATCATATTGAAGAGATGGGTCCAAAACCTCCCGGTGAACCGTGCGTCTCGATCACTCACAATGTCCGTCGGGATCCCAAACAGCTTGACCAAGTGGCGGTAGAACTCTTCCGCCGCCGTTTCCGCAGAGCAATTCTTTGGGGTAGGCCTGAAGATCCCATACTTCGAGAACCTATCTACTACAACCATAACTCCATCAAAACCCTTAACCTCAGGGAAGCCACTGATGAAGTCCATAGAAACCGATACCCAAGGTTTCTCTGGAATAGGCAAAGGCTGCAGCAAGCCCGCCTCAATGCGCCGTTCCGCCTTGTCTTGTTGACAAATAAGACAAGTCTTGACGTAAAGCTCAACGTCGTTCTCCATCTTCGGCCAGAAGTAGGAGCGTGCCAACAGCGCCAGCATCCTTTCCCGTCCGGGATGCCCAGCCCATTGCGCATCATGATGTTCGCGCAATAGCTGCGTCCTCAGCCCTCCGCCGGGGACAAATACGCGACCACCCTTCGCGTAAAGCAAGCCATCTTCAAGCCAGTACCTCCGCACGGTACCATCTTGAACCTGCGCAACCAACTTTTGGTATACCCGATCCTCCTTCGCCTGATCCTTCAGTTTGCCTACGAAGGTGGACTCCAATTGGGTAAGCGCAGCAATCGTCTCTACTGCCCTCCTGCTCAAAGCGTCGGCAACTTGGTTGTGGCGCCCCGGCCTATGCTCCCACTCGAAGTCATACTCGGCCAGGAACTCTTGCCACCGGGCCTGCCTTGGGGACAACTTCTTCTGCGTCTTGAAGAAAGTGTTTGCAACATTATCCGTCTTGATCACAAAAGAGGTGCCGAGTAAGTATACCCGCCATGCCCGTAGGCAATGCACAACCGCCAACATTTCCTTCTCGTGCGCGGAGTAGCGTTGCTCAGCCGGCTTCAATTTCCAGCTCTCGAATGCTACCGGGTGCCCATCTTGCACCAACACTCCGCCTGCCGCACGATCCGAAGCATCCGTATGGACTTCGAACGCCCCATCGAAGTCCGGCAGCTTCAGCACAGGTTCGGCCACAATCCGGGACTTGACCTTCTCAAAGGCGTCTGCGCATGCCGCATCCCAAGTCCACGGTTTGCCCTTCTGCAGTAGATCGGTGAGAGGGGATACCAACTTCGAGTATCCCTTAATGAACTTGCGGTAGTAGTTTGCCAACCCTAGGAAACTCCGCAATTCGCCCACCTTGTCGGGAGCCACCCACTCCCTAATGGCCTGCACCTTCCGGGGATCCATCTTCACCGTGCCCCCGCCAATCACGTGTCCAAGGAAGTTGATTTCCTTGGTGCAGAACTCGCACTTCTCCTTCTTTACGTATAGCCGGTGTTCCCTTAGCCGCTGGAACACAAAACATAAATGCCCAAGATGGTCCTCTAGGGAACGACTATAGATGACAATGTCATCGAGATACACAACCACAAACTTGTCTATAACATCATGAAACACATCATTCATGAGATTGCAAAATGTGGCTGGTGCATTGGTTAAGCCAAATGGCATCACCATAAACTCGTATGACCCATACCGAGTCACCATGGTCGTCTTTGGCGTGTCGCCCTCCGCTATGCGAACTTGCCAATATCCCGATCTCAGGTCCAATTTGGTGAAGAACTCGGCTCCACTTAGCCGATCGAACAAGTCTGCTATCAATGGCACGGGGTACTTGTTCTTCACAGTGATCTTGTTCAGCCCGCGGTAGTCCACACACAACCGCATCGTGCCGTCCTGCTTCTCTTGGAACAGCACCGGCGCTCCAAAGGGCGCCTTTGAAGGTTGAACTTTCCCCGATTCCAGTAGGTCCTGGAGTTGTTTCCGTAACTCCTCCAGTTCCTTAGGCGACATCCGGTAAGGAGCTTTCGCTGGTGGCCTTGTTCCCGGAATCAACTCGATCTTGTGATCTACCGCCCGCCTTGGCGGTAAGCCCTTGGGCAGCTCCTCAGGCATAACGTCACAAAAGTCGCCTAGAATACCTTGCACCACGTCAGGAACGTCCGCGTTCGTGCCTTGCTCGGGCTCTGACTCATGGATCGCTGCAAGGTATGTTGGCTGGCCCCTCTTCCAGCCTTTGGCTATTTGCATAGCCGAGACCCTCTCGGTCTTTATGTCCTCCGCATGGTTGAGGCCCTTAAATCCCCGAACAAAGCAAGGCTTCCTCGGGTCTGAAATGAACAAACCAGACACATGTGGCATGACTGAAACACAAGCTTTCACAAGAAAGTTGTTACCGAGTATTATGTCAAAATCGTCCATTGGGATGACCATGACATCAATGGCCCCTGACCAATCACCAATCTGCACCGGCACGCCTTTGGCCATTCCAAGTACCGGCCTGCTTTGAGAGTTGACGGCTTTGATGCGACTGGCCTGCTTCTGGATCCGCAATCCGTAAGCTTGCACAACACGATCCGACACGAAGTTGTGCGTTGCGCCAGTGTCCACCATTGCCTCCACTTCCTTGGTGTTCAGGGTCATCGGTATATACATCAGTCCCTGCTCCTGCGCCTTTCTTCCCGATCGAATGGCACCGAGAACTTGGAGAGGTGCCACTCTAGTTTGCTCGTCATCGGAGTCGGAGTCGGTCCTATTCACCAAGGCCGACAACTTCTCCCTCTTCGGGCAATCTCGAGCACGATGGGGGCCGTTGCAGATGAAGCACCCTGGGTGGGTCTTGGGGTCCTTAAGAGACGAACCTTCCGTCACCTTCCCCTTCCCCTTGTCTCCTTTAGACATTTTCCCCTTGTCGGCTTTGCTAGCACCCTTGCTAGGCTTGGCCGCCTTGTCCTTCACCTTCTCGGCCTGCTTCCCCTTCGGGTCGCTCTTTGATATACGGATGTCCACCAACGCATCCGCCTTCGCCATTGCGGTCTGGAGGTCTTGGACTCCTTGCCTTCGCAGCTCAAGTTGAGCCCACGATTGAAGACCCCGCATAAAGTTGAACAATTTGTCCAACTCGGACATCTCTGTGACATCAAGCAATAAGGAACTAAATTCCTTCACATAGTCACGTACCGTACTTGTCTGCCTCAAGTTGCACAATGCATCCCGAGCAGCCCACGAAGTGTTCGTGGGAAGGAACTGCTCCTTGAGTTCCTTCTTCAGTACCGGCCAATCTCTGATGCGTGGCCGCCCGCCGGTAGCAGCGTCCTGCTCTCGGGTTCGCCACCAGAGCTTTGCATCGCCCGCCAAGTACATGACCGCCATTGAGACTTGTTCCCCCTCTGGAACTTTTCCTGCCTCAAAGTAATGCTCGATATCCCACAAGAAATTTTCGAGTTCCTTGGAACTCCTAGCGCCTGTAAAGGCTTTGGGTTCAGGTATCTTTACCTTCGCCCGAGATCCCTCTGCTTCGGCTACTCCAGCAGCCAGCGCACGTCGGAGGACGCTCACCTCCTCCTTCAACCGAACAACATCTGGAACTAGCGCTGCCAGAACATCAGCCACAGTTCCGTTGGCTCCAGACGTGTTGCCGAGGGACATTTCCAAAGCCGTGATTCGATCTCTTAACGCATCCATACGGGACATCCACAAGTCACCGCTCGCTTGCTATTCCAATCCTCGCACACCGCTTGAACGCGGCTCTGATACCAGCTGTCACAGGGGTCGGAACTCACCCGAATTTTTCCGTTCCTGCGATGGTGCTGAGCAGTGTCCCGTGCACTCTCAGCCAACCCGAAGCACACACACGCAGCGAAATAGCTTGGCGAGGTTTAGCAATCAAGGATCAAGATCGAACAATGCAAGGTAAGGGAAATCTCACTTGTATTCACAAACACGAATTACAAGAACACACAAAACCCTTACACGACCTTGCACGGCCACGTCCAAGTATATGCCTCGTACTCCAGCACTTGCACTCCTCACTTGGACGGGTGAACTTCACTCCGGGAGTTCACACTCAGCGTCGGGGGACTGGTCACACGGTTGTCGGGACTTCCTTGCTCGACTATTGGTGATGGAGTGTTCTCTCTAACTCTCTCCAGTTGCTCTCCCCTTCTGCCTTCCTCGACCTTAGGACCCGGGGGCTATTTATACTTGCAGGTGGGGAATCCTCATCCCTAGTTTCTAGGGGACACCTCAGCTTCCATAACCACCCTTATCCCTTATTCCTAGGGATAAGATCGACTGCCAGCACAGTCCTCGGTCAGCACCTTGACCGAGACTCCATCGTTCCACGACCGGAGTATATCGGGCCTGACTGAGTGCCACCCGCACTCAGTTCGGTCATGGGCACCGCGCCCTTGCCTTGGATCAATTGCATGGAACATTAGCGTCGCTCGCCCCCGAGCGACTTCCCTAGCGAGTCTTCGGGAGAACCCGCATGCCCGTTGCTTGCCAGCTCGCCTTTGAACGGGTCTTTCGGGAGGTTGGGGCGTCCAGCCCACTTGGCCTTGACCGGGTCTTGCGGGAGTGCTCAGGCCCGCACGGCCCGCCACCTGTCGTCCGCCTTCCTCGCCCGAGAACAAGTCTTCCGGGCGGTTAGGGCGTCCAGCTCACTCCTGACCGAGTCTTTAGGGAAGTGGGGAAGTCCAGCTCGCCTTCCCACTTAGCTTGGCCCTCGCCCTATATATATCCCATTGATCCTTTGGCATTCCTTCCCTCGATCCTTTCCCGGGCTGCCATGCTATCGAGGGTCCGCTTGGCAGCCATTTCCGTGTCCGAGCATTAAGGGGCTGACACTTAGCCTCCACAGCAAGAACCACAGGCAGGAAGCAAACCTAAGCAGAGAAATCTCAATCAGCACTTCAGAAAATTTTGGGGCAAGACCGGTAGCAGGACATAAAGCTTGATAAGACTTACTGTGATCAATGCCTCGATCATTATCCAGTCCTCGAGGTGGGCCACACAGACCACCACCATATGGACCCCTACCGGGTCCTCCTGGCCCACCACCATCCCACTTCTTGCTAGAGCCAGAGCCTTTTCTATAAGCATCCGACTTTTCCATCTAGGACAAATAACAGATCCACAAAAATGAGACAAAACAAGTTTAAGCAATGCATCTTTAGCTTCTACTTTTCATGCAAAACAGGGATGCTAATATAAACTTTATGCATTACCGAGAACATTGTGGCGAAGAAGACACCTATGAAGTTCACGATTGCCCAAAAGAAATCAGTGATTGTCCTAAGTCACCATATTGAACGCTGGGATTTCACAACACCTGCATGAAGAAGGAACTTGATAGATAGTAAGGAGTCAAGTTATCAATAATAATCAAACGTCATTCAATCTGAAGCTTGTTTACTGTTGCCGACAGACCAGATTATGATTATCGGCTTTAGAATTTGATGAAGCACGTCGTCCAGCAATAAAGACAATAAAATTCAGCAATCCTACTCATAATTATGTGTTCAAGGCCCAAAAATCATTAAATGATCAAAGATACTAACTTAGAGGATTGATCAAATGGAATTATAACCATAGCATGAATGAAGCAATACACATGAACCCAAACAAACTGATGCTCTGTATTCTGGAGAATGAACATTTCACATATTTATTATTAGTAACTAAACATCTCTTAACATGAGAGACAGCACTCTAATAGGCAGCCTTTTGAAAACTACAACAATTTTAGCAGTGGATGTCTTTTGAACACTACAACATCTCTTAACTATGAGCTGGTTACATGCCTCCGTTCAGGCTTTATACCAAGCATCTTTCTCAATTCTGGATGTCTGCAACTGAGGGTTTCAGATGGCCAGGGAAGAAATGGAACCGCAAGGAACAGTCAGCAAGTAATCTTAATCCTAATCGCAAGAAATTCGAGTGACAAAATTTTAGACATCCAATTTCAACATAAAGCTGCATAACCCTTTCATGCATAATTTCATGTGGAAATATCAAGAAATCAGTTAATGAAAATCTTATGGGACATGAAAAATCTTGTCATTAGAAGAGCACAAAATCCAAAGAATCCTCAAAGAACTAACGCTCAAGAAGTCCATGGTGCTAATACTAATTTTTCTATAACCAACCACAATCCATCCATAGTCTTGTAATATGTCGATGACTCCAAAGTAGAGGATGACTGTTAGACCCTTGAGCTCTAACCCTGAAGAATTCGTACCACAAGCCATACCTCGGGGTAGTGGTAGCACATAGCATACATGCGAGGATGCGCCGGTAGTCATGTGTGAGGTGTTGGGATAAATTGCAAGTCCATGAGCGGGCAAGTATGGAGATGGTCATGCAAGCGTGTGCAGAGGCACTAGTGAAGGGGATGATCGATCAAGGCTCAACAATGTGGTTGAGGGATCAAATTGTGGCCATGGAGTGTCACTGTTCACAATTAGGCAAATGCGCGTGTGGGTGGTGATGATGTCCATGAGCAAGACACGATGCAACGCTCAAGGATGCTCAGTGAACAAGATGTGACCGAGCAAAGGCACGCAACGAGTGTGCACTGCTCGATAGGCTTGGCAGACTCTAAGGGAATGCTCAACACTTAGTGGCTAGTGAGTTGACTACTTGCAGAGATCGGATAAGTCCTTGACCATGCTCGAGCACCGTTGGATGCAACAATCCCAATCAGACGACTGTGATCGTGGGAGGCGATCATGGACATGGGCCTTGGAGGAGAGTGGATCAGATCGACGATGCTGAGTCAGCGCCTAGTCATCCGTATCGGGTCAAGCAGATAATCGGGGAAAGATTCTCCCAGGATATGGCAAATCAATCTGTTATGGAAACAATCTTGGAGATTGCAAATTGATGGCCGAGATTGAATAGATCGAGATCTGATGGAGAGAATCAAGGGACTCAGATATATCAGTTGCCATATCTAGTCTACTAGACTCCTCTATATAAAGGGGGTCAGTCTCATTCTCAGAGACAACCAAGAATTCTCAGAGGAGAGACATAGAGAGCCAAAGACTCCAAGAGTGGAAGTCAAGTCAGAGAAAGTAGTCCGATGTTCTTGAGAGGAGGCACGAGACAGGTAGGGAGTGCAAGCAATGAGAGACTGTGAGGCATATACTCGTGTGACTGTGTGTAAGTGTTTTGATCTGGGTTGGGTTTTCATGTACCTGTGATATATGTGAATACAAGTTATGTTTTTCCCTAATTGTGTTCTTGTGTTCCTTTGTGTTGTTTTTGCGGTTCTATGATCAAACGACCTTGACAGTACATGCAGTGTGTGCCTGGTCGGCAAGCGGAGTACTGACGCCAGCGGGACTTGGAAAAATTTGTGCCCCACATTGGTCTCGTGACAATGACCTCGTATGTCCTGCGACTCCGTGAATGGGTCCAGTGAGACAACCCACCTTGCATCATTTATTGATCCAAGTCACTCCCCCGGACTGTCCTGTCAGCCCTTGCAGGCATTTTTATTCGCACCTTAAAAGCCCTTTTTTCGAACATCGCTAGGGAGAAATATGAGAATTCTTTTGAGGTATAATATTGAAATTACTTGAATCTTAGCTGATCATGTAATTAACCGGAAATAATTAAGATATATAAGAATTGATAAATTTGACGATGATTGGCTTATACTGCACATACTGAGAATTTTTTACTATTAAAAAGGGATATTTTCTATTGAGTGCACGAGACCAAACGGGACAGTAACTTGTAAAAATAGGCCAAATCTGACTAGTGGATGTAAATTTTGTTTCTCAACAACAATTCCAACCGGAGATCTCCGATGGCACAAGCACTGAGCAGATGCCAGAGAGATTATCAAGAGACGCAATGGGTCGTGGAGTCATGGCATCAAATGACAAAGGTGACTTCCATTAATTTTCTCTTCTCTTGTCTCAATCCTTCTATGGTAAATATAATCTATATATGTCCACTTGAGCTAACCTTCTATGAGGATCATACGAAAAGTGGCGAATATCTCTTGCTTATTCATTCTAGGAT
Source organism: Sonneratia alba (assembly GCA_900174645.1). NCBI lineage: Eukaryota > Viridiplantae > Streptophyta > Magnoliopsida > Myrtales > Lythraceae > Sonneratia > Sonneratia alba. Next base: position 1,816,305 of record FWPY01000029.1, read on the forward strand.
GATCTATCCCTAGCGCATTCGATCCATGATGCAGGTGAACAGTCGAACTTTAGAAATCATGTTCCACATATGAGCACTTCCACCGAAGAAGCTACAAAAAGGATAAAAATCCTATAAGTAATATAGAAGGAATTCATTATATAATATTAAATTATAAGATGACATGTCATTATACGAAACCATCTAATATATGTAGAATTTCTCTTGATCTTAAAAAGAACATGCAGTAGAAGGTAGTGCACCTTAGTTGTGCTGTCGGGTAGACACCGAATAGAATCGATCGTGTCTTCTGGATTGAAGCCACACATGCACTGTGATTTTCACGAAAAGATATGTAGATTAATTATCAATGCCGATGATGAGCTTAGTTTCTCTCATATTCTTAGCAGAGGTCTTCCTCAATCATGTCTCTTTGTTTCGAGCCCAATATTTACAGCCTCTCATTGCGCTTTGCCGAGGGGTAATCGGCAGAGTGGATCTTGCAATACGCCAAGTCTCCGCGATCGTGACCATGCCAGGATTGTAGCCTCACATTCTGTAGAATACATTGTATTTTCAAGAAGTAACAACAGTGAGGAGCTTGTTCAATTAAAAGAGTCATAGTTCTAATTTACGATATTAAAAATAAATTAAAATATTTCTAAATTTATAAAGCTTTTATAAATCTAAAATATATATATTTTAAAAATTTTCGTAGAAATTTGAAATTTCAATAAAAATTATCATAATTTTGTTGAAAAATGTTATAGAATGCTTAAATAATTTTGTTGACATATATGATTGTCCTAAGTTCTCATATTTAGGGCATGAGGGGAGTCTGTTACTGAGAAATGTAAAAGAGAAGCTTGTACAGAAGTTGACGAGAAATAGTAAAGTCCAGATACCACCATATAAAGAGGTAACGGCAACTCCGTCATTAATCTCCTTATCATGAATGCCAACAACTTAATTGAAATTTCTCTCCATTGGGGGCATGGATTGCGTGGAAGTCCTGCCAGAGGGGTTGTTTCATTCCCTCAGCTCTCTGCACAAGCTTGAAATCGTGAATAGCGATCATTGGAAAGTGGATCTTAATTCTCTCCAAAGCTGGGAATGCCCAGAACTTGATTTATCATCTGTTCTTGAGGAAGAGGCTGATCTCCAACGGCAGCATGGTGGATTGAGCACCTAAACAATCTCAAGGTGCTTCGTATCAGAGGGTGGGAAAACTTGAAGGTTCTGCCAGAGTGGTTCTCCAAGCTCACTTCCCTCAAAGTCCTTAGTCTCTCGGAATGCAGGGGACTGAAGTCACTGTCGAGGAGGACGACTCGTCATCTTATCACCACCCTTGAGGCATGGTACATAAGATCCTGCGAAGATTTGGATATGAACGGAGACTTAGCTGGGGACAGTGATGAGATGGCCAATTTGCAACTCACAGGGTCAACTAAACTCTCCAAATTGATCATCGAAAGAAGTGAAGCGGAGCTTCTTCCATGGTGGGTTGAACACCTAGACAATCTCGAGGTACTTGATATCTTAGAGTGGAGAAACTTGAAGGCTTTGCCAGAGTGGTTCTCCAATCTCACTCCACTCAGAGAGCTCTGAATCCTGGGAAGCCTGCTGATCAGAGAGAGGTGCCAGGAGAATGGACCAGATCGGCCTAAGATCTCCCACCTTGGTAGGGTGGATATCAGGGTGAGTCCGACATATATAGATATAAGCATATGTGCTATGGATTTCATTGCTCATTTTGACACCTTTCATATTTACCTATCCTCCAACCACTTTCCCATTTCAACTATAATAATAACAATAATTATAGTGAAGTATTGTGAGAAATTGATGCCTAGTGAATTTAAATCTCTCCAATCTGTCCAATATGGTCTCTACGCATTGCTTGGCCAAGGAGTTATCTCATGTGATCCTGTCGTGATGCTTTTGGTCTCGCATCATCAATAAGAGCGCTCTCATAGCTGGAGGAAATATCGGAACTGAGGGACATGGCCAAAAGTAGGGAAAGGAGACCCGTTACACTTCTAATATTATATCAAGTACAAGGTTGTTCCTTTAAGTTCTTACGTTGCCGAAGGAGAGAAATGCTTTACCCTTGATAGGTCTTCAAAGCAAACTCCCCTCTGTGTATGTTGCAGGATGTTGGAGATGGCCCCAAAGTTTTGAACTGCATTCCTCGTATCCAAAGTCTAATGCAGCATTATGAAACTGATCCTCCATCTCATGGATAGCCCTCCACAACTGGGTAGCCACCATGGATCGAATACTATAAAACTCTATATGAAAATATTGTCAACACCAAAAATGCATAAAACTATTTTAATTATTTTTAAATATCATTTACCAATATATTATTTAATTTATTTGAAAAACTACTTATATTGCACATCCATCTCATGAATCGAATTAGTGTTTCTTATATAGCTTAATTAATAGTAATAAAGCCAACAAAATTGACTTTTGGAACACATATAAATTGATTATCTAATCTATCAACTAACAGTCTCAACTTGTTATTGACCTTATCATGTTCTTCTAAAGGTACGTAGTTCTTTTCTAACATATACTCTATCCTATACGGTTTTCCCATTTCTCCACATTGCTCTCATTTGGTCCTTTTTAGTGTTCTCTATTGAAGCTTTCAGGATTTTAATCACGCTATCATGACCTCACCGTGGCCCAAAATCAACGTCCTAATGCATGACTGGTGAAAACATATCAAATTATTTATCCATGAATAAACTATAGATTAAGTAGAAAAGCACCAACGTGATTTTGTTTCTAATGGATTCCTAGGAACCACGATCTGCTGAAGAAGAAAAGAGAGCTATTAGACGATATTCCATTTTTACTTGAATCAGTTGTTATTGGAAGAGATGAAGACAAAACCGAAATTTGTTGCGTCTTGTTTGATTTGATGCCTGATGAGAATGTTTCTGTCCTTCCAATCATTGGTATTGGAGGTCTTGGCAAAACAACTTTAGCAAAGCTTGTCTTCAATGACGAGAGCGTCCAAGCACATTTTGCACTCAAATTCTAGGTCTGTGTATCAGACAACTTTGATGTGGAAACTATTGTGAAGAAAATAGTGCTGCAGTGTGATGATCCTCAAAAGAAACCTAAGGACTGTAGCATTGATGAGCTACTAGAAAAGATTGATGGGAAGAAATTTTTACTTGTCCTAGATGACGTGTGGAATGAGAATCGACATGAATGGTTGAAACTTAGAGGCTTCTTTAAGAAGGGTGCCAAAGGACACAAGATATTGGTCACCACATGCAATGTGGTTGTGGCAAAAACGATGAACAATAGATTTCATCAGCTGAAAGGCTTGCCCGAAGATGAGTCCCTCTCTCTGTTAATGCAAATGGCATCTAAGCCAGAGCATGAATGGAAGAATTAGAGCTTAGAAACCATCGTAAGAGAAATTGCAAGGAAGTGTCATGGAGTCCCCCTTGCACTTATGACAATGGGATGATTATTGTTGTTCACGAGAGACATGGAGGAAGATTGGATGGAATTCAGTAATCGTGAACTAGTAAAAATAAAACAAGATGAGTCTGACATTCTTCTGACACTCAAGTTGAGTTACGATCCTCTACCTTGTCATTTGAAATATTGCTTTTCTTACCGTTGCTTGTTTCCAAAGGATTATGAGTTCAAATCTCGGATGAGTTGATTCATCTCTGGATGGCTCAAGGATTCTTCATATCACTATGTGGAACTACTAGCACCCCCAAAGATGTTGGTAGGGATTGTTTTACAAGGTTGGTTTGGAGATCCTTCTTTCAGGATCTAGAGGTAGATGTGTATGGCAACATCATAAGGTGCAAAATGCATGACTTGATGCATGAGCTTGCAAAAAAGGTGGCAGGAGATAATTTCGTACATTTAAATAGTTCTAACATTGGAGGGTCTCTTCATGAAGAAGCCCTTCATGTATCTGTACATAACATGGAGGGTGTTGAGTGGATAGGGAAGGGACACAAGGCTGCCCGATCCTTGCTCTATTTGGATGTAATTAGGTATGATCCTTTGATCAAAATCACCAGAAGTTTCAGAAGTGTACGGGTGTTACGCCTTCCACATAACAATTCTAGTGAGGTGGTGAAAAAGTCAATTGACAAATTGAAGCATTTAAGGTTCCTCGATCTTTCATATCGCAGTTTTGAAGCCCTTCCATCTTCCATCAACAAATTGCACAATCTGGAGACTCTTAATCTCAAGGGATGTAGCTATTTGACTGAATTACCTTAAGGCATTACAAAGCTAGTCAATCTGAGGCAACTAGATGTAAGTAGTTGTTTTGGACTGACTCATATGCCCAAAGGAATGGAGAAGTTGACAAACCTGCAGATATTAAGTGATTTTGTGGTGGGTGATAAAGGGAACTCAAATGCTGCTGGGTTGGCTGAGTTGAGTAGACTCAGAGGATTGAAAAAGGACCTGGCTACACGACGCTTGGAGGGGGCAGAGAATGCATCACAACAGTCAAATGGTCCATTCCCAGTCAAGTGTTTAAAACTTCAATTGTTGCGATTGCATTGGCAAGATATTGAGGAAAAACCAAGAGAGATTCTTAGGACAAATCAAGAAACATCTTTAGAAAGACTACAGCCTCATTCAGATCTAAAGGGATTAGAAATATATGGATATAGTGATTGCACATTTCCTCCTTGGATTTCTCAACTACATAAGCTAGTTCTACTTTGGATTATAGGTTGCAATTTTTGCTGGCGACTCCCACCAATCCATTAGTTTCCTTTCCTCAAATCACTCTATTTGAGATCCATACTAGAATTGGAGTATATCGAAGTTGAAGAAGGCAACCAGAGTTCAATATTCTTTCCATCACTGGAAAAGGTAGAAATGAGATATTTGCCCAACTTCAAGGGATGGCAATGTATGCAAGGCAATACCTCTGAAGCAAATGACATTCATGAGGAGGATGAGAATTTCTTGCTCCCTGTCTTCCCTAAAATGATTGCGGTCATTATGTGTAATTGTTCGAAGTTCTCGTATTTAGGGCGTGGGGAGAATTTGATACTGATAAATGTAAATGAGAAGCACACACGCAAGTTGGTGAGAAATAGTGAAGTTCAGACACCACCAAATAAAGAAGTAACGGCAGCTCCATCACTAATCTCCCTATCATCCGTGCCAACAACTGAATTGAAATTTCTCCTCATTGAGGGCATGGGTAGCATGGAAGTCTTGCCAAAAAAGTTGTTTCATTCCCTCTACTCTCTACAAAGGCTTGAAATCGTCAATGGCCAACACTTGAAAAGTTGGGCTTGGATAGTGATTCTCAATTATCTCCCTGCCCTTGAGCAACTGGAAATCTGCAACTGCCCAAAACTTGATTTACCCTCTATTCTTGAGGAAGAGATGGATCTTCAATAGCAGCATGGCCATATAAATAGCATAATAAAAAAGGTATCTTTACGTGGAGTTGAGCAAATGACCGATCTGCCTTGGTGGTTTTAGCACCTATCAGGTCTAGAGATTTTGAGAATTGAGGGCTGCAATGGCTTAGAGGCTCTGTCTAAAATCATGCGCTACCTCACTTCTCTCAGAGACCTTACACTCTTGAGATGCAAGGGACTGAAGTCACTATTGAGGAGGATGATTGTTCATCTTATCACCACCCTCAAGACATGGCGCATAGAATCCTGCGAAGAGCTGGATTTGAACAGAGTATTAGATGGAGACAGTGATGACATGGCCAATTCGCAATTCTCGGGGCCAACTACACTTTGTGAGTTGACCGTCAGACGAAGTAGAGCGGTGCTTCTTCCATGGTGGTTTGAACACCTAACCAATCTTGAGGTGCTCCTTATCGTAGAGTGGGAAAACTTGAAGGCTCTTCCAGAGTGGTTCTCACAGCTCACTTCTCTCAGAGAGCTTGCACTCTCGGGATGTAGGGGATTGAAGTCTTTGCCAAGGGGGATGATTGTTCATCTCATCACCACCCCCAAGAAATGGCAAATACAGTCCTACGAAGAGCTGGATTTGAATAGAGAATTGGATGGAGAGAGGGATGACATGGCTAATTCACAACTCTCTGGGCCATTTACACTTCGTGAGTTGATCATCGCGTAGAGTAGGGCGGAGCATCTTCCATGGTGGATTGCACCTAAACAATCTTGAGGGACTTTGTGTCAGAGAGTTGGGAAACTTGAAAGCTCTGCCAGAGTGGTTCTCCAAGCTCACTTCTCTCAGAGTGCTCTAGATCTGGAGATGCTCGCTGATCAAAGAGAGGTGCAAGGAGAATGGACCATATTGGCCTAAGATCTCCCACATGGACTTCATTAAAATCTTGGTGAGTGTGACTTCGACATACATACTGTACGCAACAAATTTCAAGTCTTAATAAGTAAAGACGCGATAAAAGTTACGACAAAATTATCTTTAATACAAGAGCTTTTTTTTTGAGTGGGTACGAATCTCTAAGAAAATTATAGAAAAATAAATCCACTGATTCTCTTTTGTGCTAGATTCCAAATGAGACTTGAGCAATGTACTTTCAATTGTGGTTGGAACCACTGGGGCTTGTGAGCTTGATCCAAGGAATCCGAACGTTGCTTCAAGCGAGGGCTTCACAGCTTGTTCTCAATCGGAGTGGGTGATGGAGTGCCGAGGCTTTTGAGCTTGATCCGTCAAATCCTCCTGGAGTCTTGAGCGAGGGCTGCAACAACTTGATCTCGGTCAGGGTGGAACACCGGGGCTCTATGAGCTTGATCCGATGAATCCGAACGTTGCTTCGAGCGAGGGCTTCACAGCTTGTTCTCGATTGGAGCGGGTAATGGAGTCGCCGGGGCTTTTGAGCTTGATCTGTCGAATCGGTGTGGAGTTTCTTCGAGTCTTTGATGTAACAGAACTTCGAAAGGGGTTTGGAGAGTTTTGAGTTGGACAAAGATTTCTCAGGTCTTGGCGCCTTCTTTCTTCTCCTCTCCCTTTCCTCCTTTCTTTTTCTCTTCTTTTTTTTTTCTCTTCTCTTTTTTTCTCCCTCTCTTTTCTCCCCTTCGGAGAGTCCTCTATTTATAGAGGAGAAAGGATGATGTGGCAATCCTCGTTCTAGCATCTAATTGGTCGGTAAGAATTGATCTTGACCGTTCATCTTGATTGTAATATATGGTTACCTATTTTACTTTTAGGCAACATTCAATGAAGGAAATATTGTGTAATTTCCTTCATTCCTTTATTCCTTTTTTATTGATATATCGGGAAAATAGAATATCTAATAACCTGATATATTGTTACTATTAATTTTCTTTTAATTGCGCAAATATTTGGTAGATGATGAGGTGGCAAGTTGTGATTGGCTACAAATTTTTCGATTTCTACAAATGCCCCCTCAAGACTTGCGCATGGCTCGGATTGGCCGAGTGCAAAGTGAGCATGTCTCGATTTTTTTTTATATATACGCGTAAGCTGAAGTGCTTGCATTGCTTGATGCCGAAATATGTCACATATCTTTCTTCCCTCCTGCTCTAATTGTCATGGAATCTCCAGGTCTTTATGTTGACCATCATGAATATTATCTTCCTTGCATTTGACTTTCCTCTTCTGTGCGTGATAAGGTAACTTCTAGCAACATAATCAAACCAATTATATTAAGCAAGCTATATATATATATATATATTTCCAACGGAAAGCAACCGTGAGGATTTTTTTTGAAGAGGTCTAAAGCTTCTTCATCCCCAATTGCCTTTTTAAGTGTAATCTCCTCAGGGAAATATCTCCAAACCAAATTGGCTAGGCTCCACTTATAAATATGTATAGCAATTGATTTGTCAAGATTGTAACAACAGACACTCATATTGAGGCTGCCTCCTCCCTTCTATCTTCTTCCTTCGTCGCAACTTGAAGAAAGGTATGCACATATCTTCCTCATGAAGCATCTTGGGTCGCTCTCCGTTTCTCTCCCTTTTCTTTTTTTTTTCTTTTTTTTCTTTTGAATCATCTCTCCCCTTTGTTCTATCAACGTGCGAGCATTCGTCAATTTGGCGAAATTTATATTGGGGACCACGTTCTCTCTCTCTCTCTCTTTTGCGGGATATAAATCCAACTCCCTTGATCTTGTGCTTCTAATCATAGGATTTTTCTTGAGGAAGGACTTCAAGTTCGATCTCCCCATTGAAGCAGGCTATAGAGCCATACTAATGCTGTTGTCAACCGTATCTCTAGGTCCAAATTCATCATACTACCTCAGCTCAGCTTATCTTGAAGTTGCAATTCCTCCAGCATCTTGAGTGAAGTCTTTTATGCGATTTGCCAATAGGCGAAAGACCACTCCTGATTTCTACATGGTGCTTTATTTTTTTTTCTTGCAACTAAGTAACTTACTGTGAATTGCTTAGTGTTGGGGGCAATATCTCGCTCAGCATATCTAAAGAGCTCTCCTCATGATCTTTGGCGCCATAGCTCACTTGCCTATTTTTATTCAGCTTGATGCAATTACCTAATTCCTAGAATCTACTCCTACCCTAATTTGTAGCCATGCCTTTTATTTACTTACTTGCCCCCACCCCCTTTTTTCTTTTAGCTTGGGGCATTACTTTATTTTGGGTTGATGCATGAACCTGTATGTACGCCTCTCTCTCTTTTTTTTTATGACTATCTTATGCACGTGCTTCCAATTTGCCAGGCAGCTTCGACTCGGCATCCTCTGGCTCAATAGGCTTCCAACAGAATCTGCATTCGCTGCTACAATTGTAATCTAGAGATGGTGGTTTTCAAGAATTTAAAGAGACTCGAAGGCCAATATCTTGTCATCGTAGATTGCTCAAATGATAAACCCGAGGATGGCCTCATTCTTCCTATTGACCGAGCACTTGGAGGTATTGCTTCCCAAGGATCCTCTAGCTTTGGAGAGATTGGTCACCCTTCACAATGGAGCTATGAAGCACCGAAAGGCCTTGCAAAGTCCTCCAGAGGTTGGTTTTTACGTTCACATTTGCACAAGCTAGCTTCTGAACCGAGTTCCCGAGTCACTTTAGGACAGCGTATCATTTCTGGCGAGGCTTCATGGGGGGCATATTTCAAACCTATGGGTGAGTTCACATGTACCCCCAAATTTTGGGAGTGGCTTGAATGTGTCTTGCTTTGTTGCAGCAAACATCTGGATGGAACAGAGCTCCAGCATGCAATCACGTGCTCATTATACACATATGATCGTAACATTGACATAATTCGTGCATTTTGTGAAGCATGGTGTCCAGATACTAATACCTTGGAGATTGCACGCGGGTCAATTTCAATATCTCTCTATGATATTGGCAAGCTCGGAAAACTTCCCATAATCGGAGAAATGTATGAGGAAGTCATCCCGGGGCATCGCAAACTAACTGGCGTCAAAAGATGTAGATTCCTCCCAGAGACTTGTGAACATTTGTTTGCAGCCTTCTATGGTCTTTGTGGAAACAAAGGAAAAAACCTTCATGTCTCTGCCACAAAATGGATAAGTTTTTGGTATCGAGGAAGAATGCATTATGCAAAGCCCCCAGCTAGGTGAGCACGCAAGTCTCGACCTGAAGAGACAAATAATCCTCCTGGCATCCCTCCACCGGTAGAAGTCTGGTCTCATGAGGAAGAAGTTGTTTTTCGTGAGTTAGGCGTCAGGCCACACATGCGCACAGAGACCTATCTTGTGGCTTTCCTTGCATGTTGGCTTTCTATCTTCATCTATCCTCAAAGACCAGCTGGAATCGTTCGTCCAGGCACCTTCAAGGTTGCCAGCTTACTTGCCCGTGGGCCGCCCTTTTGCCACACCATCCCCGTGCTAGCACAAATTTATCGAGGGCTAAACACCATAGCACGAGCCCCAGTTGCAGGAAAAGCTGAAGTGTGTCTCCCCTTTCATTATATTTATGGATGGTTAGCACGTTACTTCTCAACGCACTTCCCCCTACCCAATGAGGTGCCTGGTCCATTAATGTGTCAATACTCTGGCGAGGGTGGCGCGAAGCCATATTTTGAACACAATGCACGAAAGCTTATCCATGAAGGGAGTGCCATACACTGGTTTCCTTATAAGTTAAAGAAGCCTCTTCATCTTGTGGATAACAAAGAGCTATCATCACGTTACCACCATCTTTTTGTAGGCATTCGCTCATGTTACTTAACTTTGAGGAGTGGAGATCGGTTCATTGTGGAACCTTATAGCCCATGTTACTTCAAACGCCAATTTGGGCTTTGCCAAAATATTCCGGGGACCCTGAAGGAGGATATTCGCTTTGCTTCACTCAAGGATGGGTTTCACTTGTGGAGGGTTTCTACCAAACGTGAGACATGTTCTGAGGTGTATTTTCCAGAACTTCTTCATGATATTAAGGACTACACTGATGTGAAGTACAAGAGTTGGAAACACCACCATAATTTGCACAACTTGGATGGGATAGACGCATTGATTGCAAGTGCCACTACTCGAGTATCAATTGGTGGGTGAAACACAACTGTGGTTATGGATAAGGAGGTTACTATCGCTGAAGCTAATAGTGTTATAGCTTCTGCAGCCGTTGGCCCCAAGTCAAGCAGAAACTTTATAGACGAAGTCCAAACTTCTAAGCGACCATCCAGTAAGGCGTTCCTACTATCCATTCTTGTCATAGTTGCGCATCCCGTGATGAACTCCATTGATCCTCGATTCATCTACTGTTTTAGGTGCTTCACAAGGGGAAAGTGGATCTACTGCTACAAATGAAGATCGCCACTTCAAGAGGCTAAAGCGGGGATCCCGAAATTTTGATCAGGATAATCAAGACAAGGGCCACCCGTTCCATTCGGCACCTGAAAGCTTGGTATGCACTTCAATCTCTGTCATCCCCTTTCATTCTTCAAGCCTTTTCCTTAACCAGTCATTCTCTCTTTTTTTTAAAACTATATATATCTTTGTTATTTATGCCTAACAGATCAATCTGGATCTCAATGTGGAGGACATGCTGGAAGGTACCGAATTATCAATTTCTAAGCCTTATCCTCCAAATTTGATGGAGAGGGAAGAAAGTGATGAGGACATGATAGCAATGCCGCTATCGATCACTATGCCCAAATCCAATGATGATGCACGTCACCCAATTCATGTTGACACACAAAGTGCCAATGCAGGCAAGTACTCACAGCAAGTTGCTCCTCTCGAGTCATGCGGTATCCCTCCTCCTTCTATGTTCTACACTGATGATGTAATAGCAGCAGGATACCAGTCCTTAGCCTCATCATGGTGGAGCAACATCTATGAAAAACTAGTCAATGCTTCCCCGAATGATGTGCACTCGATCCATGGCGAGGTCATGAAGATTTTGGCATGCATCCAATCACTTTCTTTTGGAGATGAGTATGATCATTCAGGAATTCCTAGATCACTCAAGTTGTTTCGCAACTTTGGAGGCTTCAATAGGATCCAAGCCATCTGCCTTTGAGCATGCAGAGCAAGTAAGAGTGGTAGAGATCCATCTTTCTCAACAAAAGGCAATGGGAGAAGAAGATGCCAATCACTTGAAGACTCTCACTACTGAGCGGGATAGTATGCTTCGCAAACGTATAGCACTTCGAGTGGAATTAGACAAGTTGTTGGAGGAAATAGAAGGGGCTGATATATTAATCCAAGAGACATCCCAAGCATTAGAATCAAGAAAATCTGCCATTGATGCTACTAGCACCCAACTAGGCAATGCCCGTCATGCACCCTACTTAACTGATGTGGAGGCTCACTCTTTGAGAGAGTTGCATGATATAATGGAAGAAAAGAGGGCTGCCTTGAGGAACTTCGAATGGAAATTGTAAATAGCCAAGCAAAACCTTAGAGTCATTTACTCTTATTCTTTCCTCTATTTTCGATGAGCTACCTTGTAATACTTTGCTCTCTACCCTCTAATTGAATTTATATCAGCATCTGGCTTTGTCGTGGAATCATCCTATTGCCTCTTTACATATATATATATATATATATATGACCAAGCCTTAACCAGTATAGTACCCTTGTGGGAATCAAGTTATAATGCAACTCCCCTCCTTTTTTTTTACTATGACTGGACCTTAACCAGTGTAGTTAAGGCTGCCTATGTACCCTTTTGAGGATCAAGTCATAAATTTTTTTTTTGGTGACTGAACCTTAACTAGTGTGGTCAAGGCTGCCTACGTACCCTTGTGAGGGATCAAGTCATAACGTAGTTCAATTTTTTTTTATTTATGCATAATATTGCTTCAAGAATTTCCCATTGATAGGACCGATTCTCAAGCCGTCTTGATCCACCAACTTGTAGGCACCATTAGTGTATGCTTCTTTGACGACATAGGGTCCATCCCACTTGGGAAGAAACTTGTTCCCAGTTCGGTGGGTGACAATAATTGGCCTTCGTACAGCAAGAACCAGGTCTCCTACTTGGAATGAGCGTAGTCGAAGGCGCTTATTGAAGGATTTCGACATTCGGGCTTGGTAACATTCTAGACATTGTTGAGCCTCCAGTCTTCTTTCATCCAGTGCTTCTAGTTCTTCTAGTCGCAACTTTGCATTTTCTTCACTAGTGAGCCCTTCCTAAAGTGCGATCCTTAATGATGGGATTTGTTGCTCTAGTGGTAAGACAGCTTCAACCCCATACACAAAAGAATATGGTGTGGCTTGAGTTGGAGTTCGAAATGTTGTCCGGTATGCCCACAAGGCTTCACCAATCTTCTCGTGCCAATCCTTCTTTGATTTGTCAACAATCTTCTTAAGGAGGTTACATAATGTTTTGTTGAAAGCTTCTGCAAGCCCGTTTGCTGCAGCATTGTAGGCGGAAGAGTTATACTGCTTGAAGCTGAATTTCTCACACAACTTGTCCATGGCCTTATTTGAGAATGGCTTTCCATTGTCTGTGACGATGTAGCGAGGTACACCATATCTGAAGATGATGTTTCCCCGAATGAAGTTGGTCACTGTCTCTTTCTTCACTTCACGAAATGGAGCAGCTTCTGCCCACTTAGAAAAGTAATCAGTGGCCGCAAGGATATATGCATGTCCACCAGAAGACTTAGGGGTTAATGGTCCAATAACATCCAATCCCCATGCATCAAAGGGCCAAGAGGCAACTGTAGGATGGAGTGGTTCTGGAGGTTGGTGGATGAAGTTTGCATGAACTTGGCATGCTTGACACTTCTTTGAATAATCCATGCAATCCCTCACCATAGTTGGCCAATAGTAGCCCATTCTCTTAAGCTGAGAGTGGAGCCTAGGGCCTGATTGGTGGGCACCACATGCCCCTGAATGAGCCTCTTCCAGTGCTTTAAATGCCTCGTGATCATTAAGGCATCTCAAGAAGACTCCATCAAATGACCATTGATAAAGGACACCCTTCAAATGAATAAATCGAGGTGCTCGACGTCTTATGTCAGTTCTACGTCTTGAGTCATCTGGAAGTTTCCCATATTCTAAGTAATCAATTAGAGGTTGTCGCCAATCTTCTTTATTGATTTTGTAAGCGGATAATGCGCAACATTCTTCTTCATTTTGTGTGACATCCATTTGAGGAACCACCCACCTTTGGCAAATGGGAACTTTCAACTTTGCTTTTGCCATTGTAAGAGTGGATGCTAGGCAAGCTAGTGCATCTGCTTGCCTATTTGATTCCCTAGGCACATGTGTCAGTGTGAAACACTCAAATCATTGAAGAAGGCCCCTGGCATACTGGGCGAGGGGAACCAATTCTAGCTTTTTAACTTCATAAGTAGTCAAGAGTTGATTCACTACTAGCTTGGAATCACCAAATATTTTGAGATCTGCTACTTCTCTTTCTATTGCCATTTCGAGTCCAAGAATAAGTGCTTGGTACTCCACCACATTGTTTGAGCATTTCGCACCAAGGGCAAATGCGTATGGCAACACATCTCCTTCTGGGGTGACAAAGATGACTCCTGCTCCACCACCATGTCGGTTGGCTGCCCCATCAAAATACATCTTCCATGGTGCTATTGGTTCAATTAGCATGACATCCTCATCGGGCAAATCATCTGAAAGTTCCTAGGACTCCGGAATTGGATGATTTGCAAGGAAGTCTGCGAGAGCTTGCCCTTTAATAGCCTTTTGAGGGACATAGGAGATCTCAAGCCCTTGGAGTAACATCGCCCATCTCCCTACTCGCCCAGAGAAATCAGATCGTGACATGATGTACTTGAGAGGGTTAGCTCTTGAAATGAGGTGTACTATATGGGCCTGGAAGTAATGTCGCAATTTCTGGACAGAAAAAACCAAGGCTAAGCAAATCTTTTCAATGGGAGAGTAATTATTCTCGGCCACTGTCAATGTTCGACTTAGGTAGTAAAGAGCATTTTCTTTCTTTTCTTCATTCTCTTGAGCAAGGAGAACACCTATAGAGTGTTCTTGCACTGACAAATAGAGTATTAAAGGTTGGCCAGGTGTAGGAGCTCGCAAAACAGGTGGCTTGAGTAAATATGCCTTTATTCTCTCAAAAGCCTTCTGGCAAGCTAGATCCCAGAAGTATACTGCATCCTTCTTCATGAGCCAATTGAATGGCTGACATCGACCAACAAGATTAGACATGAAGCAACGAATGTATGCCAATTTCCCTTGTAGACTTTTCAGCTCATGAAGGTTCTTTGGCTCCGGCATTTTCAAGATTGCATCGATTTTAGAAGGGTCAATTTCGATGCCTCGATGTCATACAATGAAGCCAAGGAACTTGCCAGATGTGACACCAAATGCACACTTCAAGGGATTCATCCTTAGCTGGTAGCGATGTAAGCGGTCAAACACATTGCGAAGGTCTGGCAAATGTGATTGTCTTTCCTTTGACTTTACCACCAAATCATCAACATAACATTCTACTTGTTTGTGCAGCATGTCATTGAAGATTCTCTGCATGGCCCTTTGATATGTTGCCCCTGCATTCTTCAATCCAAAAGGCATAACTTTATAGCAATAAATCCCTTTTGGAGTACGAAAAGCTGTCAATTCTTCGTCTTTAGGATCCATGCAAATTTGATTGTATCCAGACATTCCATCCATGAAGGAAAGAGCTTCATGACCAGTTGTCGCATCGACCATAAGTTTTGTTATGGGCAATGGAAAATCATCCTTTGGGCATGCGTTATTGAGGTCTCGAAAGTCTACACAAATACGTATTTGGCCATTCTTCTTCTTTACCGGCACAATGTTCGAGATCCAAGTGGGGTAAGGGACTTCTCGAATGAACCCAGCACCAATCAACTTATCCACCTCAATCGTTATTTGGGGCAACAGATCAGGATGGAATCGTCTCTGGGCTTGTTTAACCAATCGTACTCCATGCTTGATAGACAACTAATGTATTGCAACCTTCGGATCTAGTCCAGGCATTTCTTGGTAAGACCATGTGAATACGTCTCTATCTTCAATCAACAGTTTAACATAAGCTTCTTCTTCATTGGGGCTTAAGTTTGTGCTAAGGAAAATAGGGCGGTGTTCTTCTTTTGAGCCCAAGTTAACTTCCTTTAACTCATCAACCATAGATTGCCCACCTTCCTCCAAAGTTTCTGGAGCCTCTTCTACTTTTACCTCTACCTCTTCAAGCCAACTGTCGTCAATTTCTTGAATGGTGACATGACAAGATGACATTGTTTGGTTGTCATTAGCTTCATTGAATCCTTCATCTGGCTTAGTTATTATCACCATTCAAGTATTTGCCCTTAATGTTTTGTCAAGTTTCACTTCAAGTGTTAGACGACGTCTCATTCTTGATGGAACAACACTTTGAAAGTCCCTCATTTTGACAAACAAAGGGGTAGCAATTTCACTCTGCATATTGGTTTTCTGCTCATTAAGACCGATCGGATGTATGAATCCCAATCTTTGTTTGATTGCTCCTTTGGTCCCTTGGCTTTTAGTCTCCCTAGTGACATTCCCCAACCTATCAAAGACTGAAGATCGTTTAGGTTGCCTTCCCAAGCGATCAAATACAGAGGGTCTTGAAGACGGTGGTGGTTCTTTGTCATCATCACCTTCTACATAAATATACCCTGTAGAGACTTTCTTTAACGGGAATTGAATAGATTCAGGTGGAGTATATCCCAAGCCAGCTTTCGAGTTTGCAATGGCATGCCCTTGCTCCTTCAATGCATATTGCATCTTGGTCGAATCTTGCTTATTTAATATGTGCAACATGGAAGAAGGCCCCATCAAAGACTGCATGTCTTGGTCATATCTAGCTTTTGCCAATAGTCTATAGGCATTAGGGTCATACCCGCCTTGACGTGTTGTAGGTATCACCTCTTGTATGGGTGAGTTCTGAGAGAGCTGCCTAAAGCCTGTTAACGGCCGACTAGAGGACTTAACAGCCTCAATTCTTGTGACTAGGCAGGTTTAACCCTTTTAAGCCCACATCTTTTATTCCCTTGCTATAAGTGAACGGTGGCTATCCTGCCTACCTCTTAGCCTTCAGGACATATCGTAGGATTGGCACTATCTCACTCGGCCCACTATTAGGCTCACTATTCTTTTTTGTGTTTTTGAAGTCATCAATGGCAATTGGTTTCTCATTTGCAATGATGGCTTGTTCCAAATCCTTAGCACCTTCAAATTGGAGTAGCTTACCCCGGTCCTTTGACGGTGATGTGTGTTGTGTCCATCCTAACGTCTGGCCCTTGATGTAGAACTTAGCATCAGCAAAATAAGCCTTAGCCTCTGTGAATGGCTTACCATCTGCTACTACCATCTTATGACAACCATTTTTTTATATTTGAAGCACTGGTGAAGGGTGGAAGGCACCACACCATGTTCATGTATCCAGGGCCGACCAAGGAGCATATTATAAGTTGTCTTTGTGTCAATGACATGGAACAATGAACTTGAGTCCATGTTATCTATTGACAAATCTACTTTCATCTTGCCAATAGCTCTTTGCTCCCCTTGATTGAAACCTTGTATCATTAAACGGCTTTCTAAGAGCTCATTAGGAGTCACACCTAGATTTCTCATAACTTGAATGGGAAGGATATTTACTGCGAAGCCACCGTCTATCAATATTCGGTTTAGTCGATATCCACGAGCATAGCCTGTGACAAATAGTGGCCGATTGTGGGGTTCAGCCCCTAAGAAAAGGTCTTCATCAGTGAAGGTTATGGTCTCCAAACAATTGGCACATGAACAAGGGATAACATTCCTATCTTTCTCTTGACTCCCTTCATCACCAATTTGATTGCACGACGATGATGAAGTTATGGCATCTGGTGACTTGTCAGGGAGAGAGTCCCATAGTGTAATTGGAACTCCTGCCCCTTGCAGGTAGCGTCTCTTGATCTCCCTGGGTCTATGAGTCCTCCTCTTGGATATCGTCTTCCTTGGCTTCATTGCCATCATTTGTGTTCCTTCATAGGGTTTACGAAAGACAACCATGTGAGCTTGTGGAGTCTCTTGTAACTCCTAAGATACTGGCTTTTGCAACCCAAGAGGGGTTTGTCCTGGAATCAATTGTTGTTGTGTGACGGGAACCCACTCCTCTTTGTTGCTATTGTGGTGATCTACGACAGGAGGTGTCAAAAGTTTCAAGATTGTCGATGCCATGCTAGTCATCAATGGGCACCTTGTAGTGTCTTCTGCCTTTACAAAGGCAACATTGCTTGTAGTCACTTCATCTTCAAATGTAATTTTTCCTTGGCGTGCTAAACCCATGATTTTATCTTTGAGAACAAAGCACTTCTCCACCGGGTGGCTCACTAATTGATGGTATCTACAATAGTTTGGGTCGTTTGTGCGTCCAGCTTGTTGTGGTCGCTTCATTTCTGGTAAGTCAATAAGCTTTAGCTCAAGTAAGTGATCAAGCATGCCTGGGACGTCGGAATCAGGGAATGGGTAGATCTTGTTTTGCAACTCCTCAAGCATAGGCTTGAGCATTAGTTTACGTTCCACCGGAGGTACCTTCACTTCCATTTCCTTATTTCCTGAGATTCTGATAGGTGTAGTATTTACAGCCAAGGCTTGCTTGGTATCAATCTTGAAGGACTTGCCCCCTTTCCTTGTATCTTGACGGTCCTTTACCTTTCCAAGCTCTTGGATAGGTGGTCCTTGCATGCCACTTGACTTAATGCTAAGCTCCATGTCATGTGCTCGCGTAGCTAACTCCTCAAAGGTGTGGGGTTTGATTCCCTGTAAGATATAGCACAAACCCCAGTGCATTCCTTGAATGCACATGTCAATTGTAGAGGCTTCGGAGAGCCGATCTCTACAGTTAAGACTCATATTTCTCCATCTATGAATATAGTCTGTGACAGGTTCATCTCTCAATTGATGTGCACTGGCAAGCTCAATCATACTCACAGTACGTTTAGTACTGTAAAACCTATTAAGGAAATCTTGCTCTAACTGTCCCTAGCTATCGATTGAGCCAAGGGCAAGGTCTGTGTACCAGTCAAACGCATTGCCTTTTAGCGAACGCACAAATTGTTTTTACTGGCAAATCACCTCCGGTCCCCGCATTGTTGCAAGTCTCAACAAAATGTGCGATATGCTGTCTTGGATTACCCTTTCCGTCGAATGGTTGGAACTTGGGCGGTTGATAATTTACAAGCATTCTTAACATGTCGATCCTTCGCGTATATGGCTTGATGTATGCAGATGGCATTGAGTTGCTGTGTTGCACTTGGCCCTTTAACGCTTCTTTGATGAATTCTTGTAGTTGGTCGGTGGGAATAAATCCATCAGCAGCAACACGTATGGTTTTCATCGATGTTGGCACTACTTCGTCAATGGTAGTGGTGTCAAATACTTGTCCTTGGGCAGCAACAACCTGTGTAGTCTCATTTGACATTAACGATCGTGTTGCAGTAGGGATGGTCTCTGACGCAAGCACCTGCTTTGAAGTACTGTCATCAACTCGCCTCAACTTATCCATAACTTCAAGCTTGTTCATCAAATAAGCAACTTGTGAGTCACGCTCCTGGATGGTTTTCATGAGTCCTTCTAGAGTTTTTGCCATAACAGATACTTGCTCCTCCAAGGATGATGTGTTTGTCATCATGGCCGGTAGAACTCCTATGTTTCCCGAGCTTTCTCGTAGGAATGAAGCCATCACTATCTTCAAGTTTTCCCTTGTTGTAAGATTCATCTTTCTCCACAGCGTCTAGTTCCTTTTGAGGAAAGTGATGAGCCGACATGTCTTCGGTGATAGTCTTGTGATCATGACTTACCAGGTCTGATGTGACACCCACAGGAGCATGCCCGAAGATAGCATCAGACTTCATTGTTGTGCTGCTATGAGCCGCAACATCTTTGGCCATGCTTCTTGTGTAGATTTTTTGTTGAGTATCTACATCAGCAATAACAGCATCATCATGACTCTTCAGCCTTGGATCGATGATGACAAGTTTCTTTGGTCCCATTGTAGCTTCTAGAGTGGAATCTTCAAGGAGAGATGAGAGGTAGAGACGGTCCCACCAGGCATGCCAGAAATTTGTACGCAACAAATTTCGAATCTCAATAAGTAAAGACGCTTTAAAAGTTACGATAAAATTATCTTTAATACAAGTGTTTTTTTTAGTGGGTACGAATCTCTAAGAAAATTATAGAAAAATAAATCCTCTAATTCTCTTTTGTGCTAGATTCCAAATTACTTTCAATTGTGGTTGGAACCACCGGGGCTTGTGAGCTTGATCCGATGAATCCGAACGTTGCTTCGAGCGAGGGCTTCACAGCTTGTTCTCGGTCAGAGTGGGTGATGGAGTTGCCGGGGCTTTTGAGCTTGATCCATCAAATCCTCCTGGAGTCTCGAGCGAGGGCTGCAGCAGCTTGATCTCGGTCGGGTGGGAACACCGGGGCTCTATGAGCTTGATCCGATGAATCCGAATGTTGCTTTGAGCAAGGGCTTCACAGCTTGTTCTCGATTGGAGCGGGTAATGGAGTCACCGGGGCTTTTGGGCTTGATCCGTCGAATCGGTGTGGAGTTTCTTCGAGTCTTTGATGTAATAGAACTTCGAAAGGGGTTTGGAGAGTTTTGAGTTGGACAGAGATTTCTCAGGTTTTGGCGCCTTCTTTCTTCTCCTCTCCCTTTCCTCCTTTCTTTTTCTCTTCTCTTTTTTTCTCTTCTCTTTTTTTCTCCCTCTCTTTTCTCCTCTCCGAAGGAGAGTCCTCTATTTATAGAGGAGAAAGGATGATGTGGCAATCCTCGTTCTGGCATCTAATTGGTCGGTAAGAATTGATCTTGACCGTTCATCTTGATTGTAATATATGATTACCTATTTTGCTTTTAGGCAACATTCAATGAAGGAAATATTGTGTAATTTCCTTCATTCCTTTATTCCTTTTTTTTATTGATATATCGGAAAATGGAATATCTAATAACCCGATATATTGTTACTATTAATTTTCTTTTATTTGCGCAAATATTTGGTAGATGATGAGGTGGCAAGTTGTGATTGGCTACAAATTTTTTGGTTTCTACGCATACATATATGCAGATGTGCTCTATGGATTTCATTGTTCACTTTGACACCTTTCATTTTTACATACCTCTAACCACTTTCCCATTTTACCTATGAGTTTAAGTAGAATAAAAATTAATAATAATAGTAATAATAACCATGATTACAATCTTTTATATTTCTAAAACGAAACTCAAATTAAATTAATATAACAATGGAAATAAAGGATATAATGAGATATATATATTTCCTAGTGAGATATTGTGAGAAATTGATACCGAGTGAATTCAAATGAGTTAATTCTTGTGTTCATAAAAACAAGTTATGCAGATCAATCTCTTCATGAAACCATTAAGAACAAATTTGCTTTTACGACTATGGGGAGCTCATCGAACGTGTGCTATCATTTTCAAGATGCGGGGTCGAGTAAGACCGATAGTTGCCAAGTAATTGCTTCAGCTGAAGCCACCTTCAATTTGTGATATTCTCTCTCTTCATTGCAGAGGCGGTAGAACCTGAAAGGGGCCCAACAGGTCAACCGGTGGCAATAGCATTCCGCAGATATATGACTAACATGTACCCCTTTGTGGGCGAGAGCAAAGGGGATTCAAGGGGTCCCAATCTAACTCCACGTAAGTTCTCTTTTCGACATTTCTCATCCGAATACTTTGCAAAGACAAATTGATGAGTCATTTCATTCTCTTCCCTAAATAGAAGAATGGCATAATAAAATACAAAGCTGTGGTATCTGAATAAGGATACTTCATTTGGTTTGTTCAATTTTTGGCTTTGGGTACTTCATTTGGCTACACAATATTATCTTGAATAACGATTTGGCTGTATATATATGAGCTTTGTTTATGTTCTCCCAATGACCTGGAAAGAAGAGAGCCACCTTTCCCTCATCTATCTATCACACATGCAGTTGAACCTCAAAATCGAAGTGCATTTAGTTTGGTCATCCATCTTGAGAAGAACGAAGGTGCCTCCACGGTATTGCTCTTTTGTATCGTCCCTGATACCAGTATTTGACCGTAGTCTGATTTATCTTCATCTCTTCGTTAGTTGGATTATGGATATCTTCCTTCTCTTGCAGCATTCTCTGGGTTGGTCTCCCTTTTGATTCTCATGCAACAAAAAATCTTTGAAGAATCAAGTGTTTACGATAGCTGCAACATTCATGAGCCAGCAGTTAGTACGAAAATGAGATCATTTGGTCCTTTTCGTGAGCTTTTTTTTCTTTGAATTCAATTGTAAAGTTCTGCATCCTTCAACTGACAACTTTTTACTAATGTAGTCACATATTTGATTCAACTCAGTATACTTTCAAGTAGCTCCTCTTACTATATCTTGCTTTTGATTCAACTCAGAATCACTGCCCTCTCCTCTATTGTGACTTCTGCCTTTTGGAAGATTGTGAACCCATGGATTTGGGGCCTAAGTAGAGCCCAAACATTAAGCTAGGCCCATCTATTTTTTTTCTCCTTCTTTTCTCTCCTTCCACCACCTTATGCCTCCTTATACACCTGTCAATCAATCCTTTCTTCTTCTTCTCTCCATTCTTCTGGAAACGTCACTAAACACAAGCGCGCGAGAGTGAGAGAGGGAGAAATTTGCACAGAGAGAAGGTGAGGTCGGAGAGTGAAATTGAAGAGGAAGAGTTAAACCAAAGGGAAGGATGGTAAGCTTGAAATAGTCGAATGTTTATTTTGATCAATTTGAGTTATGATAGTAATATACATATTAGAATTTATAGGTTAGTTGAATAGTGTATGTACAAGTATGCTTCTTTTCTTTTTGCTTAAATGGATAGAAATGAATTGTGGTAATGAAATAAAAGCAAACATGTATATATATATGCACGTTGATTTAGGAGGAAATTGATTTTGGCAGTGGAAAATAGAAGGGAAAAGAAAGAAAGGAACGGGAACGAAGAAGGGAAGAGAAGGGAAAGGAAAGGGTTTAGGAGGAAATTGATTTTGGCAGTGGAAAATAGAAGGGAACAGAAAGAAAGAAAGGAACGGGAATGAAGAAGGGGAGAGAAGGGAAAGGAACAGGAAGAATCGGAGGGATAGGTATAGGATGGTGGGATGAAAGGGATAAGAGTATGAGAATTTAGAAATTGGAGGAATTAATTAAGTTGATTCATTCATCACAATCACCTCGTTAATTTGTAAGAAGATATTTTCTTTGAATATTAGAAGTATTGATAATTTTAAGATATATATATTGATTTTATTGTGAACAAAATGACAGGTACTGAAGAGACATGGGATAAACACCTAGAGGATCCTACTTCGTGATTGGTAGATTCAGGGGTTGTGAGTACATTTTTCTATTGTGAAATGCTATGTCTATGATTAGTAATTAGTAAATATCAATTATCAAATAATTATTTATTATATCTAAGTAACTGTAGTTTCTAACAAGTACGTATATTTCGAATAAGTGACAAGGAGAATAGAAAAAGGATAAGTAATATAGTAGCGAACATGCATACATACATACATAATATGCATTACTATTTGTGTTTGTACATAACCATGGTGACCACTAAGCCGGCAAAATAGAAATGAGCCCTACTGATTTACTGCAGGTTCCTAGCAAGATATAAACATGGGACATGAGCGACGTTGGCTCTATAACCCTAGTGGAATATGTGAGGTGACTCCCTTTTCAGACCCGGTGGAAAAAACAAAGACTAGAGAGGAGAGGTAAGAAAGAGAGAAACTTGAGAGCGACGGGTCCACTCTTACCATCGGAGGATAATAGGCAACCCCCACGATTGCGGGCGAAGGTGAAGGGCACGGGAAGGAGAATATTATGAGATTGATTGAGGTGTGGGGTCACGGTACTGTTTGGGAAGAGAGGTATATTGGTACCGCCATAACTCTGTCGCAGAGGTAGTGCGACCCATGGTTATGGTTTGATATGAATGTATACATGCATTGCATTATGTAGGTCATATGGAGCTAGTTAGGTTGCTAATAACCATCTATCCTAGTTATCTGACTAACTAGTATAATTGATACAATTATGTAAGAACCTATACTTAAACAAATATTATTTCACTTTGGAAATAGGTATTCATCGAGTTGTAACTCATACTTCTCAGCAAATTTTTTTTCAGATAAGGAAGACACTCAACCGAGCGGAACAACCAAATTTGATTCAGGGATTAACTAGGACAAATAGTTAATAGGGTATGTATCGAATAGTGTACTATTCTATATATAATGTTATGACCCATAACATTTAGCAATAACTATGAGTTAAAGTGCGTGTGTTGTTGTGTGATAGTGAGAGGTTGATAGATTACAAAAAAACTGTTACTGAATATGTTAATTATAATACTATATAATATGTTTGGAATTTTAATTTTATGAAAATAAGGGGAAACTCTACCAAAATTCTAGGTTGGGACAAAGATGAACCTTAAAGTCATCTATTCTTCTCTGATCAATTCACCAAGTACATCGGGGAGTTCATCTTGTCTACTTTCTAGATCTTGCGAGCTTTAGAGGAGTAGGGAGCTGAATCAACCAATAGCTTGCCAACTGGAAGGGCAAAACTCTGAAGACCGATTATCCTCGAGGTTGCTTTCAGCTGTCATATCCATTGTTTTGGGATAAAATGCAATTTTACAGGGCTTCAGAGTCCAAGCTCTCCTCCTATAACTAGGAAAAGCATATAAACTTGAAAGCTATCCCTTTTTTGATGGTTTTCTTCGGAGGGGAGATCTTGAAAGTCTTGTGTATATCATTTTTTTGCATTTGACTTGGTTCATTGATGAAAGAGCAATAATTTGTTTATTTATTAAAAAAACATCTCATGTTTTATTAGTGCAACTTCTAGCCTCATCCTAGTCCTAAAATTATTTTCTAGCTTCCGTCTACCCCAGTTAACTATGTATCCGCAAAATCTTTTCCAATTCTTGTTTCTGCAAAATCTTTGATGATTTTGTGTCAATTCTACTATCACAACGAAGACATTGACACATCTTTGCTAGGAGATCTAATTCATCTCGCCCATCAGAAAGTTGACCTAGTCTTTAAATATATTTCAAATTAAGAATTGATTATTATTATCTTAATAGTATGACCAGGGGGAGTGGTAGTAATGTACAATCAAATGGTTCACCTGATATAAAAGAAAAACTACTCAAAATCAATGTGGTCATTGGGACATTGTGTAGTGG
Organism: Sonneratia alba; assembly: GCA_900174645.1. Taxonomy (NCBI): domain Eukaryota; kingdom Viridiplantae; phylum Streptophyta; class Magnoliopsida; order Myrtales; family Lythraceae; genus Sonneratia; species Sonneratia alba. Next base: position 1,840,882 of record FWPY01000029.1, read on the forward strand.
CTGATGAATAGAACGGCTGCTCATCCGAAGTGGCACAGCTAATGATGATGAAGACATGATTGTCTTCTGCTTGACGATTTCTTGGTCTGGTATGATTATTTTCATTTGAATTTTGTGGATAAAGTAATTTCACCAACACATTCCACCAAAATGATGGTTCTTAGTTGATTTTCACTGAAACTCCATCTAACTACTAATGACAAAGAAGCTAGATTTCTCTGTTTTGTCTAAACTGACATTCCTACTCCTCTCTATGTTATGGCAGAACGCCGGTATGATTGTCAAGAATGAAATAGAAAGCAGGGTTCTCCATTGTGCCTTATTCAATGGATTATGGGTCAACTGGGGAACACATATCTTGGCTTAGATGACTTGTCCATTTGTGTTGGCAATCCCCTAACCTGTTGGAGAACTGATCTACTTAGGAATGTGTTGTCATAAAATTTTGCGATTTTCCGATTAGTGCCTCGGTTGAATGAACTGTCGATCATGGGAAGTTGGCTACCGTCGATTTTTTGTTGACAAAATCTTATACCCTTTATATTTGTTGAACTGATCGACTTGAGAATGGGTGGCGGAAGTGGCCAGAACTTGGATCCCACCATCAAAAAATTAATTCATTGAAATTTTTCTTAAAAAAAGTCAAGTATTTTGAAGGAGTGAGGAAGGAGGAGGGGACGAAAATGGTGGCCAGAATGGGCGGCGGCGGCGGAATTGGTGCATGGCATAGGTGGCGGCGGCGGCGGCAGGGTAATGGCAAATATTGGTGGCTTATTCGTCGAATGGCACATTTTGAAAGTTCAATCTATGATAAGGGGTAAAAATGCTATTGTCCTATTTTAAATAAAAATAATATTTTGATACCACAAAAATAATGTTTAATGGCTACATAAGAAAAGAACTGACAGTGTTTTTGTCTACGTAGAAGAATCCCAAATCGAGGGTCATGGATGAAACTTGAATGTAGTACCGAGAAGAAGATATAACATTCAAAGAATTATTTTTAAAAATATATAATTAAAAAGTAAAAAATGATAAATATATTTAATTTTTATATTATTCTATTATTATAATTTTTAATAGGTGGTTTGAATTTCTATTTACTCTTCATAACATATATAATTTACTTTGATTCCAAAACTATATTGAAAGATAAGGAGTTTTCATTAATTTTTGCCCTTCAATACAACTTATTTTATTCGCCCTACAAACATGAAGCTTCTTAGATAACGGAGAGTTGCCGCCTTCCTCCTAGATTTACGAGGTCAAAGTTGGCATTTAGCAGTAAGAAGCACGCATATCTCCACTGCCGTATGTGTATTATTGTGAGCAGCTCATAGTTTTTAAAATTGAATTGGATAGGAATCGATGTAGGTATGAATTTAAGGATTTATAGGTTGAACCGAAAGTTTAATAAATTGAACCGTATATTTAATAAATGATATTAATAATATAATATTACTAATCAATTTATATAATATCATAATTTAATATGATTTACAACAAAAATTATTAATATAATAATTATATAAAATAACATTTTAATATAAGATATGAATATAAGTTTAGTAAAATAAAATAAATACATTATAATAGGATTTTATTTTTTTATTTTAATTCGGAGTGTTTTTTCACCGATTCAATCGGGTTCATCGGTAAGACTGGAAACTGGCTAGTTCAAATGGAGTTGACTTCATTGAAAGTGTAATTGAATTTTTTATAGGAACTGGATCAGTGAGTGGTTGGTTCCCGGTCTGGTTTTTAAAACTATGGGACAACATTTTGTTTTTATAATTATTCCAAAAGAAAAAAAAACTACTTCCTTCTCTAACGCAATGAATTGACGATGATGATGATGTTAAAATTGACACTACGATCCAGATGGATTGCAAACCATACAGTCTCTAAAAGTGAAACTCAAGACCCTTCAAAGGCTAAATTTTAAGTAGTTCGTATTGTATGGATTGACATCTAATAATACTCAATATAATGCTGAGTCCCTAGTCACATAGTCTCAACAACTCCTAGAAAAACCTACGGGTGGAGGAGTCCCCCTTGCAATTATGACAATCAATGGCCGCAAATAATTTCTTGCTTGTAGATTAGTTCTAATGTTGGAAATTTTGGTAATGAAGGAGCCCGTCATGCACCATCTCTACATCACATAAAGGGCTGTTTTGAATGGAAGGGAGAGGAACACAAAAGAATCCAATCCTCGTTCTGCTTAGACTCTGATATTGGTGTTGGTAGTGGCATCGAGTTTCAGGACAAAATTACCTCAATTTTCTGGAATGTACAAGCGTTATGCCTCCATTACATTTTATCCTAAGGATGTGCTAAGGTCCATTGGCAAACTAAAGCATTTGAAGCCCCTCTATCTCTGGGGTCATGATTTTAAAGCTCTTCCATCATTTATCAATGAATGAGTTGTACAATTAGAAGATTGCCTGATCTTAGGAGATGTTATTTTTTAACTTAGTTGCCACGGGGCATTACAAAGCTTGACTATACAACACTTGGGAGAGAGTGGGAAATACATCACATCAGTCAAGTGGCTCCATCCTATTCCCAATTCAGAATTCGGATGAATGTGCGTGTCTTAACATGAGAAGAGAAGTCAAACAGCATTCTATATATACTAGATATTGGCCCGTTTTTATAATATTATATCTGTTCATTATTGCTATTGTTGAAGACGGGTAAAAGCATTTGGCATTTGCAGTCCGGCAATCAATCACTCAATGGTTTCCTTCTATTTTAAAATACCGCCCAACCACTCCCGCTCGGCATCTTCCTCTGTCTCCCTCAATCTTTAAATAATTTAACAGCTGGCACACCAAGTGGAGGGACAAATACAATTAACAAGTGGATTTTTAAAATGCCGATTCCATCCCAAGTTGCCACCGCAGAGTCAGATGGGACGTGCTCTTCCTTCGAGATTTATATTGCCCATCATCTCACTCAATTGGCATCTGCGTCCATCCTATTTAGAATAGTGATTTTGCAGAAAAAGTGGAAGCTATGGCTGAAGTGATCCTCGGGAGCGTTGCCGATTCAGTCACGGGGCATCTCGTTTCTCTGGTCTCACAGCAGATTGGACGAGCACGTGGTGTCAAGGGTGAGCTCAAGAAACTCGAGAACACGGTCTCTGCGATCGCTGCGGTGCTCGCAGAGGCGGAAAAGAGACAAGTCGAGGCTGAGGACGTGAAGAACTGGCTGAAGAGGCTGAGCGATGCGGTGTACGATGCCGACGACCTGCTGGACGACTTCTCCGCAGAGGCTCAGCGCAGGGGACTGATGGGAGGTCATCGGATCGTGAAGGAGGTGCGCATCTTCTTCTCCACCTCGAACAGGCTCTTGTACAGCTTCAAGATGGCTCATCAACTTAAGGCCATCAGGGAGACTTTAGATGCCATTTACGATGACAGATCGAAGTACAACCTCAACCCAGACAACATCGGGAATCCGGCGCCCGCTGGAAGGTAAATTACAGAAAACTTTATATTCCCATAGGTCCACGATCCCTCCGATGAAAATTAAGGAGTTTATTAATTAATTTATTTTGTGATCAAGGTAATTCATCAATTAATTAATGGTCCATCCCAAGTGTGGATCCTATAAACTCTACATCAATGTAATATCAACACCAAAATGCACAAAATTACTTTGATTATTTTTTAATAGCATTTACCATGGTTTTGCTGCCGTGGTGAACTTATATATGACTATTATGGCTAAAACTTTGCCTTTGACATTTATCTAAAATTCATTTATGCCATCACTATTTAAATCAGTTTACTCAATTTTTTAAGGAGAACATAGCAACTAAAATTTTGTAATTTTGACTCATTATATGATTAATTATCATCAATATAAACCATGTGATTCTGGACTTGCACCGTGCATTTCAAGCTTTTAAATTAGCATATTCATAAATAAGGAATTTAGTTTTATAAAAAATAAAAGGGTATATTGGTCCTACTGTCTTGCTGAGTTCAATACTCAAGTGGTCCTTTGGGTGTTCTCCATTGAAGCTTTTAAGATTTTAATTACACTATCATGATTACACAATAGCCTGAAATTAATGTCCAAATATATGAGATTCATCATAATCCACTTAGATAAATCGAATGACTAATGGAAATATAAATTTATTTTTATAAATGTATCAATTTATTTATCCGTGAATAAATTGGAGATTATGTAGAAAAGCTCCGATGTGATTTTGTTTCTAATTGATTTCTAGGAACCACGATCAACTGAAGAAGAAAAGGATGCAATTAGACGGTATTCCACTGTTACATGAATCAACTGTTATCGGAAGAGGTGAAGACAAAAAGGAAATTTGTCACTTCTTGTTCGATTCAATGACTGATGAGAATGTTTCCATCCTTCCAATCGTTGGTATTGGAGGCCTCGGTAAAACGACATTAGCAAAGCTCGTCTTCAATGACGAGAGCGTCCAAGCATTTTTTGAGCTCAAAGTTTGGGTCTGTGTTTCAGACAACTTTGATGTGGAAACTATTGTGAAGAAAATATTGCTAAAGTGTGATGATCATCCAAAGAAACCCAAGGACGGTAGCATGGCAGAGCTACCAGAAAAGCTAGATGGGAACAAAATGGTGCAGCCATGTGACGGCCATAGTAGCATGGAAGAGCTACTAGAAAAGATTGATGGGAAGAAATTTTTACTTGTCCTAGATGACGTGTGGAATGAGAATCGACATGAATGGTTGAAACTTAGAGGCTTCTTTAAGAAGGGAGCCAAAGGAAGCAAGATATTGGTCACAACCCGTGGTGAAAATGTGGCGAAAACAATGAGCGATAGATTTCATCAATTGAAAGGTTTGCCCGAAGATAAGTCCCTCTCTCTACTAATGCAAATGGCATCTAAGAAAGAGGATGAATGGAAGGATCAGAGCTTAGAAACCATCGGAAGAAAAATTGCAAGGAAGTGTCGTGGAGTACCCCTCGCACTTACGACAATGGGACGGTTATTATTGTTCACGAGAGACACGAAGGAGGACTGGTTGGAATTCAGTAATCGTGACTTAGCAGAAATAAAACAAGAGGAAACTGACATTCTTCCAACACTCAAGTTGAGTTACGATCCTCTGCCTCCTCATTTGAAATGCTGCTTTTCATACTGCTGCCTGTTCCCTAAGGATTGGGAGTTCACCCCGAATGAGTTGATTCATCTCTGGATGGCTCAAGAATTCTTTAGATCCCCCCACGGAACTAATAGGACTCCCGAAGATGTTGGTGGGGATTGTTTTATGGAGTTGGTTAGGAGATGCTTCTTTCAAGACCTAGAGGAAGATATGTATGGCAACATCTACAGGTGCAAAATGCACGACTTGATGCATGACCTTGCGAAAATGGTGGCAGGAAATAACTTCATGGTTGTAGATAGTTCCAACATTGGAGGGTTTCGTCATGAAGAAGCCCTACACGTATCCACACATTACATGGAGGATGTTCGATGGATAGGGGAGGCACACAACAGAGCTCGATCCTTGTTGCTCTTCTTTGACAAAACTAGAAGTGGCATCAATCCTTTGATCAAAATCACCCCAACTTTTAGAAGTGTACGGGTATTATGCCTCCAGTACAACAAGTCCACTGAGGCGGTGCCAAAATCAATTGGCAAATTAAAGCATTTGAGGTCCCTCCAACTTTCGGGTCATAGTCTTAAAACTCTTCCATCTTCCATTAGCAAATTGCACAATTTGGAGACTCTTATTCTCAACGAATGTTGGGCATTAACTAAATTACCACGAGGCATTACAAAGCTAGTCAATTTGAGGCAACTAGACGTAAGGGGTTGTTATTTGACTCATATGCCCAAGGGAATAGAGAAGTTAACAAACCTGCAAATATTAAGTGATTTTGTGGTGGGAGAGAAAGGGAAGCCAAATGCTGCAGGGTTGGATGAGTTAAGTGGACTCAGAGGATTGAAAAAGGACTTGACCATACAAAACTTGGAGAGAGTACAACAATCAAATGGTTCATTCCCAGTCAAGAGTTTAAAACTTCGGTTGTTGAGATTGTGGTGGGACACTAACGAGGGAAAACCAACTCAAGAAGTATCTTTAGAACGACTACAGCCTCATTTAGATCTAAAGGGATTACAAATATTTGGATACTGTGGTCGCATGTTTCCTCCTTGGATTTCTCAACTACAACAGCTAGTTCAACTTAAGATTGAATGTTGCTTGTACTGCAGGCAACTACCACCAATCCATAATCTTCCTCTCCTCAAATCACTCCGTTTGGCACACTCAAGTGAACTAGAGCACATTGAAGTTGAAGGCAGCAACCAAAGTTCAACATTCTTTCCATCACTAGAAAAGATAGAAATGGTGGATTTGCCTAATTTCAAGGGATGGCAATGTCTACAAGGCAGTAACTCCGAAGTAAATGACATTCATGAGGAGGATGAGAATTTCGAGCTCCTCGTCTTCCCTAAAAAGATTGAGGTCGTTATAAATGATTGTCCAAAGTTCTCATATTTAGGGCGTGGGGAGAATCTGATATTGATAAATGTAAATGAGAAGCATATATGCAAGTTGGTGAGAAATAGTGAAGTCCAGACACCACCAAATAAAGAAGTAACGGCTGTTCTGCCGCTAATCTCCCTATTATTCATGCCAACAACTGAATTGAAATTTCTCCGCATTGAGGGCATGGGTAACATGGAAGTGCTGCCAGGGGAGTTGTTTCATTCCCTCAACTCTCTACAAAGGCTTGAAATCGTGAATGGCCAACACTTGAAAAGTTTGCCTTGGAGAGCGATTCTCAATTATCTCCTTAGCCTTGAGCATTTGGAAATCTTGGACTGCCCAGAACTTGATCTACCCTCTGTTCTTGAGGAAGAGGTTGATCTTCAACAACAATATGGCCATATGAACAGTAAAATCAGAGAAGTTTCTATATGTGGAGTTGAGCGAATGAGTGGTCTACCATGGTGGTTTCAGCTTCTATCTGGTCTAGAGATTTTGAGAATTGAGAAGTGCAATGGCTTAGAGGTTTTGCCTGAAATCATGTGCTGCCACACTTCTCTCAAAGAGCTTACACTCTTGGGATGCAGAGCACTAAAGTCACTATCAAGGAGGACGATTCTGCATCTTATCACAACCCTCGAGAAATGGGGGATATATGATTGCGAAGAGTTGGATTTGAATGGAGAATTAGATGGAGAGAGTGATGACATTGTCATTTCGCAACTCTCCAAGCCATTTACACTTCATGAGTTGACCATCAAAAGAAGTGAAGCAGAGCTTCTTCCATGGTGGATTGAGCACCTAAACAATCTCGAGGTGCTTCGTATCAAGGAGTGGGAAAACTTGAAGGCTCTGCCAGAGTGGTTCTCCGAGCTCACTTCTCTCAGAGAGCTTACAATCAAGCAATGCAAAGGACTGAAGTCACTATCGAGGAGGACGATCGTTCATCTTATCAGCACCCTCAAGAAGTGGAAGATACAATCTTGCGAGGAGCTGGATTTGAATGGAGAATTAGATGGAGACAATGATGACATGGCCAATTTGCAACACTCTACGCTTCGTGAGTTGACTATCAATATGAGCAGAGCAAAGCTTCTTCCATGGTGGATTAAGCACCTAAACAATCTCGAGGTGCTTAATATCAAGGAGTGGGAAAACTTGAAGGCTTTGCCAAAGTGGTTCTCCAATCTCACTTCACTCAGACAACTCTGGATCAGGGAATGCCCGTTGATCACAAAGAGGTGCAAGGAGAATGGACCAGATTGGCCTAAGATCTCCCACATTGCCGACGTTGTTATCATTGTGAGTATGACTCCAATATACATATACACATATGTTCTATGGATTTGATTGTTCGTTTTGACTCCAATATACATTGTTCATTTTATATATATAAATATATATTTATAGTTTGATTAACACCAAAGTATTTTAATGTCATGTTGGTATGAATGACTAGGGTTGATGGAATGGATTGAGTTTAATATGGTAAATTGTGGTAATTTGAATAATAAAATTTTATGATAATCTAAAACATTTGAATGAATAAATTTGATAAAAGTGATGAGACGAAACATTCATAATTTTTTTTAACAAATGCTTATTCTATTAATTTTAGTGTAAAATGCTCCCTAAATGGCATAAAAGGTTAATTATGGATAGTATAATCACATAAAGATATAAAAGGAAAACATAAATACATTAAATCCATTCCATTTTCATGAGAAGTCCACCACTATTCTCTACGTTTCTTAAAATGAAGTTTAACTTTCAATTTAGTAGCATAACTTCACCTACTCAAACTTTATGTTTATAATGTTTATGCTTGACATTGCCTTTTTCTTTCCCCCCGGTGTTGATAAAAATAGGTAATGAGGGTCAATTGTGGTTCTATTTTACTTGCCCATAATGAAAATCTCTTCATGAATCCATTGAAAACATAGTGGCTGATATCCATAGCACATGCCGTCATTTCATTTTAAGATGCATAGTCGAATAAGACGGACAGCTCCCAGCCTAGAAAGTAGTTTGCTTCCGCTTAAGCCACTTGAATTTTTGGTATTCTTCTCTTCATTGCAGTAATAATAGACCATGCAACTGTAAGGGCCCCCACAGGGTCAACCTACGGCGACGGCAGTTCGCTGACTATATGATTGATGCCCCTTAAAGAAGAGCTCGCAAATCAGATTAAGTTGCCCTTGATTTAACTCCACGTAGGTTCTCTTTTTCAATATTTCTCATCCAAATGCTTTCCAACAACAAATTGGTGATTTGGCTGCGGCCACGTTTGAAAAGCATTCCCTAATCCTCGCATTTATGATAGAACAATATGTATACTTGGCTCGAGCTGATTTTCATGATTCAGTTTTTTTAGGCCATTCACATGGTTGACTTCATCCTCGTGGTTCACATGGAAGCAGAGTTTATCATAACAGTGTGTATGGTAAAATTCTTGCTCAAAGTTCTATTTATGTGGCAGTTTTAGCCAAGTAGCTTGTCTTGCTTGGCCTCTGCAATTCTAAGATAGTTATCAACAAATCAGTCTGGCGAGAATGATAGCTACTGTGCATAAAATTAATTAGGAAAGCATGCGCTAGATCATTCTTGATTTGATAGTTACATGTGAACGGCAATACTTCTTATGTCAAACTATCAGCTAGTAGAGAACTCATGTAATGGAAATAGTTGAACTTAGGTTGTGTACAAATATACTTACTGACAGTGTAGGTTTCTGAGTGTAGGAGCAGCAAGCAATCTATCATCTAGAATTCCAACCAATGGTGATTGGCAATCTCTCATTTTACTCGCTAGAATAGAAAAACATGGATAGGCTATTATTGCATTGCACTCACTGTATGGCTGACCCTCATTAATAATATAGCGTTTGATCCCAATCCAATCCACATGGAAGATCTCGCTGACTTCATCCAAATCCAGGCCATGTTTTTCTTGGTATTCTTATATGAAATTTCCGTAACCTTGATAATTCCTTTTTGCTTCAATTCACACGCCAGTTCTCTTTCATTTTGCAGGCTTTTATTAGCAATCCCTCTCCATTTCATGGCTGTATTTCTTTGAATGCATCTTCCCCTAACTCAGGTAAGAATTAAAATCTCACCAGTCCGTCCAATCCGATCTCTATAGATTGATTGGCAAGGAGCTATCTCATTTGATCCTGATGCTTTTCGTGTCACATCATCAATAAAAGCACTGTTATAACTGGAGGAAGATATTGCAACCGAGGGACTTGGCCGAAAGTAGGGAAAGGAGATTCCCTACACTTCTAATATTATAATAAGTTTAAGGTTGTTCCTTTAAGCTCTTACTTTGCTGAAGGAGAGAAATGCTTTTCCCTTGATAGATCTTCATAGCAAACTCCCCTCTGTGTATGTTGTAGGATGTTGGAGATGGCCTCAAAGTTTTTGAACTCCGTTCCGCATATCCAAAGTCTAATGCAGCATGCTGAAACTGATCCTCTTATCTCATGGTTAGCCCTCCATAACAAGCTAGCCACCAAGGATCGAATGCTATAATGGCTCACTGTCCTCTCCTCACTTGTGACTTCTGCCTTTTGGAAGATGAACCTTAAAGTCATATGTTCTTCTCCAATCAATTCACCAAGTACATTAGGGAGTTCATCTTGTCTGCTTTCTAGATCTTGCGAGCTTTAGGGGATTATGGAGCTGAATTAACCTATACCTTGCCAGCTGGAAGGGCAAAACTCTGAAGACAATTATCCTCAAGGTTGCTTCCAACTATTGTATCCACTGTATTTGGATTAAATGCAATTTTGCAGTGTTTCAGTGTAGAAGCTCTCCTCCTATAACTAGGAAAGGCATTTAAACTTGTTAGCTATGGCTTTTCTGATGGTTTTCTCCTGAGGGAGATCTTGAAGTCTTTTTGTATACCATTTTTTGTATTTCACTTGGTCCATTGATGAAAGAGCACTTATTTATTTATCTATTAGTGCAACTTCTGGCCTCATCCTTGTACTAAAATTATTTTCTAGCTTCCATCTTCCCCAATTAATGTGTCTGCAAAATCTTTTCCAATCTTTGTTTCTGCAGAATCTTCAATGATTTTGCACAAAATCAATTCTATTGTCCACAACCAAGACAATAGCACATCTTTGCTGGGAGAACTAATTCATCTTGCCCCTCATAATCTTGACCGAGTCTCTAGGATTGATTATTATTATCTGAATAGTATGGTCAGGGGAAGTGGCAGTAAGGTACAATCAAATGGTTCACCTAATATAAAATTAAAATTACTCAAAATCAATGTGGTCATTGGGCCATGGTGTAGTGGCCGATGAATAGAACTGCTGCTCATCCAAACTGGCACAGTTGATGATGATGATTGATATGATTGTCCTGTGCTTGATGATCTCTTCATCTGATACGATTGTTTTCATCTGAATTTCGTGGATTCAGTACTTTCACCAACAAGTTTCACCAAAAATGATGGTTCATAGTAGGTTTTCACTGAAACTCCATCAAACTACTAACAACAAAGAAGCTCCATTTCCCATTTTCGTCTAAATTGAGATTCCTGCTCCTCTCTTTGGTATGATAGTCATGAACAAAATTGAAAGCGAGGTTCTCCATTGAGCTTTATTCAATGGATTCAGTGGTCATTACGGGGAACACAGAATAGTAGCCAGTATTTTTGGAGAATCCTCATACACTATCATAAAGTTGGCCCTGTCCAACGAACATTCAGAACAGATACCTGTTCAGACTAAAACATTTAACATTAACTGGTCCACGACTCTTAGAAGTTCAATCAGATATTACATTTCATAGACAGAAAATGGACAGACCTTGTAGCTATTATGCAGGCGTTTCAGCAAACTCTTAGGGAAGCATACATCCATTCCCATCATGCTTAGCCTCCACAACAAGAACCACAGGCAGGAAGCGAACCAAAGCAGAGAAATCTGAATCAGCATTTCAGAAAATTTTGGGGCAAGACCGGTAGTAGGACATAAAGCTTGATAAAACTTACTGTGATCAATGCCTCGAACATTATCCAGTCCTCGGGGTGGGCCCACGCGGACCACGACCATATGGACCCCTACCGAGTCCTCCTGTCCTACCACAATCCCACTTCTTGCTAGAGCCAGAGCGTTTTTCTATAAGCATCCGACTTTTTCCATCTAGGACAAATAACAGATCCACAAAAATGAGACAAAACAAGTTTAAGTAATGCATCTTTAGCTTCTCCTTTTCATGCAAAACTGGGATGCTTATATAAACTTTATGCATTATGTTAGGAACCAAATTAGCAATCGGGACGAGGGAAGGGGAAATCAGGTTGATTCAGGGGGAGTAGGAGAGGATTAGGGTTCGAGGGGAGGCCGGAGGAAGGAGGACAAGCTTAGGGGGAAAAAGAGAGGGAAGGAAAACCACTGTTCATTGCCGATTCAAAAAGTGGTTTGGTTACACGGTTTAATCCCCTTCCTGCGGCGCCCAGACCAGAACCGCCCATTTACACTCTACCCCCTTCACTTTGTCACTAGTTACAAGAGATCCCCCCTTCTTATATTCATTGATTGGCCCTCAACTAAAACTATCCTTAGCAGTTCTCCCCCCTTGCAGGAACCTTGTCCTTAAGGTGATCGTCGGGGAAGCGGAGCTTCATGTCATAGAGGTACTCCCACGTAGCCTCCTCCGGCGTTCCGTTGGACCATTGGATCAGGACTTGGGTCACTGGCTTCCTGCCCCGTCGAACCATCCTTCGACTGATAATGGCAACTGACCATCGGGGCTGAGTTGGGGCTGAAGGCTGCAGGAATAGGCACCTCCTCAAACAGCTAGCCCTGGAGCTCGTCTGAGTAGGGAGACGTGGAACACTGGGTGAATGTGAGCAGCTGCTGGTAGTTCCAAGCGGTAGGCAACCTTCCCCACCTTCTCCAGGATCAAGTATGGCTCGAAGTATCAGGGGCTGAGTTATGGGACCTTCGTGTTGCTAGTGTTTGCTGTCGGTAAGGTTGCAACCTCAGGAGTACCCAAGTGCCAGGTTCAAACTCCCTTTCTGTCGGCCTCCCATCCACGTGCCTTTTCATCCTCTGCTGAGCCTTGCTCAGCTGCTGCTGCAGCTCCTTGCTTCTCTGGTCTCCCAGGAGAAACTCGAGAAGAAGGTCACAGCAATCAACGTTCTGCTGGCCGAGGTGGCAAAGGGACAAGTCGAGTCTGCGGTGTAAAAGGCCGAAGACCTGCTGGATGACTTTTTCCACGGAGGCTCTGCGCAGGAGACTGATGGAGGTAATCGGATCAGAAGGAGGTGCGCATCTTCTTCTCCTCTCGAACAGGCTCTTGTATAGCTTCAAGATGGCTCACAAAGTTAAGGCCATTCAGGAGGACTTAGATGCCATTGACGATGACTACTCGAAGTACAAGTTCAACCCTGTCAACGGGAATCCGGCGCCCGCTGGGAGGTAATTTACAAAAAAAAAAAAAGAAAATGATTATATTCTCACAAGTACACGATCCCTCCGATGAAAATTAAGTAGTTTATTAATTAATTTAATTAGTTACCAAGCTAGTTGAATGGTTTCATCCCAAATATGGATTTTGTGAACTCTACATCAAAAATATGGTCAACACCAAAATGCAATAAATAAATTTTCATTATTTTTAAAATACGCATTTACCAATAAATTAATTTATTCGATTTTCTTATATAGCTTCATCAATATTAATAAAATCCTACAAAATCGAATTTTGGAAACACATGTATTCATTATCTAATTTATCAACTAACAGTTTCAACTTGTTATTCACCTTCATCATCTTCTTCTAAAGGTACGTAGTTTTTTTTCTACCTTATTATATCTCTGTCCTATACTATTTTTCCTGGTTTCTCCACAGTACTCTAAAGTGGTTCCTTTTGAGTGTTCTTCTTTTAAAGCTTTGAGAATTTTCCAATCACGCTCCTCATGGCCTCACTGTGGCCTAAAATCCAACACCCTAAATGTAGGAGGAATTCATCAGAATCCAATTAAATAAAATCCAAATGACTAATGAAAACCTTATCAAATTATTTATCCATGAATGAACTAGAGATTATGTAGAAAAGCACCAAAGTGATTTTGTTTCTAATCGATCTTTTCTAAACCAACGATTTGTAGAGGCGCTGAAGAAAAGGATGCAAACTAGACAGTATTCCACTTTTACATGAATTAGCTTTATCGTGAAGAGATGAGGACAAGACCAACATTTTGTCACTTCTTGTTTGATTCGAGCCTCGTGGGAATGCTTCCATCCTTCCAATCGTTGGTATTGGAGGCCTTGGTAAAATGACATTAGCAAAGCTCGTCTTCAATGACAACGACTATCCAAGCACAATTTGAGCTCAAGTTGTGGGTCTGTGTCTCAGACGACTTTGATGTGGAAACTATTGTGAAGAAAAATAGATGCCAGCAATGTGGTGAATCTCAAAAGAAAAACTTGAGGACTATCATCCTATCGACATGGAAAGAAGCTACCAACGACTAGATGGAAGACATTATACCTTACTGTCCACTAGATGAGGTGTGGAATGAGAATCGACACGAAATCATGGTTGAAACTATAGCAGGCTTTCTTTGAGAACCGCAGCCTAGGGAGAGCCAAAAGTGCTAGCAAAGATTTATGGTCCCACCCGTGGTGCAAATCGTGGTTACGAGAACGCACATGCTGCATAGATTTCAGTCAGTTGAAAGGCCTGCGTCGAAGATGAATCCCTCTCTCTCTTAATGCTAATCGGCATCTAAGCCAAAGTTATGCAATGGTGAAATTAGAGCTAGACAACCATCGGGAAGAGAATTGCAAGGATATTGTCATGGTAATACCCCTCCGCTCACTTATGACAATGGGACGGTTAATTATTTTTCACGATGAGACATGGGAGAGACTTGGCTGAAATTACTGCATCTGTGATCATTCCAGAGCGTCAGAAAGTAAAACAAGACGCAAACTAACATCCTGCCAACACTCACAGTTGAGGTCATCTACGATCCTCTACCTCCCCATGTGAACACGCTTCTTTTCTACTGCCTGCTTGTTTCCTAAGATTATGAAATTTCATCCTGAATATGGGTGACTTCAATCTTACCTGGATGGCTCAAGATTCTTCAACGATGCCCTCCCACGGAAATAAATAGGGACTCCGAGATGTCTGGGGGGATTGTTTTTATGTGAGTATGGTTAGGAGAGTGCTTCTTTCAGAACCTAGAGGAACGGTCTATAAGGCCAACATCTACAGGTGCAAAGATGCTACGACTTTGATGCGATCTACCGACCTTGCGAAAATTCGGTGGCACCCGCCAAATAACTTCGGTGGTTGTAGATAGTTTCTAACATTGGAAAGCTTTATTCTTGAATAAGCCCTTCATGTATCCCAGTACATAACATGGATTAGGTGTTTCAATGGATGGGAAAAGGCACATAGCAAAGCTCGATCCTTATTCTACTCTGCACGAATTTGGAATCAGTGGACATCCTTTGATCCAAAATCACCCCAACTTTCAAAGTTTACCGAGGTGTTACACCTCTAGTACAACTATTCCACTGAGGGTGGGGTGCCAAAATCAATGCAAATTGAAGCATTTGAAGTCCCTCCACCTTTCAAGTGGCATTTTAAAGCTCTTCCATCTTCATTCAGCATATTGCACAATCGTAGAGATGCTTAGGCTTGAGGGATTGTTGGCAATTACTGGACTACCACATGGCATTACAAAGCCAGTCAATCAAGGCAACTAGATGTAAGTAGTTGTTTTGGACTGATCATATTGCCGAAGGAAATAGAGAAAGAGTTAAGAAAACCTACAGATGTTAAGTGATTTTGTGGTGGGAAAGAAGGAACCAAATGCTACAAGGGTTGGATGAGTTAAGTGGACTCAGAGGATTGAAAAAGGGACTTGGCTATACGATGCTGGAGAAGTAGAGAAATACATTCACGACAATCAAATGGTTCACTCCCAGTTAAGAGTTTAAAACTTCAGTAGTTGGATTGCATGGCAAGACATTAAAGGAAAAAACCACAATTGAGAGTCGGTTAAGAATAGCGACAAATCAAGACATATCTTGTAGATCAAGTTCAACTTTCGGGGTGGATATCTCGGGTCTCTTCGATACCTATCATTTAATTCATGTAAAATTGAGAGTAGTGAGGATCAGTATAAGTGATTTATGCTTGACTACAGAAAAAGAACCTTATCAGCTAAATAAAGATTTATGCCCACTAAACCATATTGTGACTTAACTTCCAGTGAAGAGTAGTATGTAGAGCATATGTATATAAGTGCTTAAAAGATTCTAANAACAGAGAGAATGACAGGCCAAATTTGCAACTCTCGCGGCACAACTATCACTTTCTGAGCTTGATTATTAGGGAGGACGAAGTAAGAAGCGTGGAAATTCTTCCCCATGGTGGATTGAAGCACGGCTACAACAATTCTTGAGGTGCTGTTCATAATCAAGGAGTGAGAAAACTTGAATTGCTCAGCCACAGTCGGGTCGTCTGTCGACCGCAAGCTCAACTTTCTCTCCGCGAAGGGAGCGCTTAACTTAATCAATGCGAAGTGCAAAGGGACTGGCAAAGTCACAGTCAAGTGAGCGAGACAATACATCATATTCACATCTTATCACCACCCTCTCAGAAATGCGAAGAATACAATCCTGTGAGGAGCTGGGTTTGATGCAGAATTGAGATAGAGAAATGATACTGAGGCAATTACGCACAACTCTAGTGCTTCATAGAGTTGATTAATCAATTAAGAGCAGAGCAAAGCTTCTTCCATGGTGGGATTGAGCCCAAACAATCTTGAGGTGCTTTTTATCAAGGAGTGGGAAAAACTTGAGAAGGCTCTGCCAATGGAGTGGTTCTCTCGATCTCCACTCATCACTTCAGAAGCTCTAGATCCAATTGATGCCAAGATGACTCAGGAAAGTAGATGCAAGGATGAGATGACCAAGATTTTTAGGCCCAAAGACTCTCTATCGCTAATATGGCCTGGATTAAGTTTATTGATCAGTGTGAAGTCTGGAATCTGCATGATATACATGATAGTGATTAGTGATATGGATTTGATTGTTCGTATTTGACATCTTTTCATTTTATGGTTTGTTTTTCTTCTAACCACTTTCCGAATGACATTTTAAACAACAACAATATATAACATCTAATATTAAACTAACCATGTTTCATAAAAAGTTCATATTTGTATGACTTATGTAGCGTATAATTAGGTAATAGTAATAATAATAATAGACAATTTCTACGCTTTACAATCTTTAGTATTATAGTTTTGGATTAACAACCGAAAGTATTTAATTGTCATGTTGGTCGAATGACTAGGGTTGATGAATGGATTGGGTTTAATATGGTAAACTTGGTAATTTGGATATATAATTTTGATTGATAACTAAAACATTTGAATGAATAAATTTGATAAAAGGATGGAGATTTTGAGCATTTTATAATTTTTTTAATTAACGCTTATTCCATCAACATTTTAGTGCAAAATTCTGCACCCTAAATGGGGCAAATAAAAGGTTAATATATGAATAGTATAATGTCACGATATAGATATAAAGAAGGAGAACATGAATAATATGTAAATCCATACCTACTTGTCGATGATAAGTCCAGTCGCTTATTTATCGATTTGAATAGTTTATGCTTGGCATTGCCCTTTTCTTTCGCCCCGATGTTGATGAAACAAACAATGTCATGGTGCGGCTCAATTGTGGTTCCATTTTGGTTATGCCCAATAATGAAAATCTGTTCTGAAATCCAGTTGAAAACATAGTGGCTTATACCCGTAAAGAATGTCATCTATTTTGTGAGAGTGGGAGGCCCTAGCACAGACACGCCGTCATTCATTTCAGAGATGCAGAGTCGGAATTATAAGAACGGAATAGCTCTCAGCCTAGAAAGGAGTTTGGCTTCAGCTTATCGCCACTGCGATATTTTTTTAATATTCTTCTCGTTCATTGCAGAGTGATGGACCATGTAACGGTAAGGGCCCCGCAGGGCTCCAACCTACATGGTCGACGGCAGTCCCGCAGACTATACGATTGATGCCCCTTAGAGATGCTCGCAAATTAGAATTAAACTGGCCTTCATTTTTAACCTCCACGTAGTTTCTGCTTTTCAACATTTTCTGCATCCGAATGGCTTTCCTTAATCTCTCTGCATTTTCTGATAAAACGAGTATCTGCTACTGGGTTTGGTGCTCGATTTTTCGATACGATGCAGGTTTTTTTAGGCCATTCAATTTGGTTGACCTCATCCTCAATGTTTCACATGGAAGCAGAACGTTTATGATAACAATGTATAATGGTAAAATTCTTGCTCGAAGGTTCTATATCGTGAGGTGGTTTAGCCAAGTATCTTGCTTGCTGTGGCCTCTGCATTCTAAATGAGTTATCCAAAATCAAGTCTGGCGGACGAAGATAAGCGTACAGACATAAAATAGTTAGAAAAGCATGCGCTAGAATCATCTTGATTTATAGTTGAGATCTTGAAATTAAAGGTTCAGTATTTTCATCATGGTGAACGGCATAATATTTTTATGTCAAATATCAGCTAGTGAGAACTCGTGTAATTGGAAATAGTCTGGAATCTAGGTTGTGTGTAGAAATACTCACTGACAGTGGTGGTGTCTACAAGCAAGTCCTAGTGTCATCTAGAATTCCGAACTCAATGGATGATTGGCAAAGTCTCTCATTATACTCGCTAAGAAATAGAAAAGATACAGCATTGGACAGGATGCCACCTATTATTCCAGATTGCGCATTCTCACTAATATGGCTGTCACCCTCATTAATAATATTTTGCGCGTTTTGAAAGTGTCCCAACCGAATCCACAGTGGAAGATCTCGCTACCTTGAATCCCAAATCAGGTAATGTTTTTCTTGGTATTCTTATATGAAATTTCATAACCCTTGATGATGTCCTTTTGTTTCAATTCAGCACGCCATTTCTCTTTCATTTTGCAGGCTTTTATTAGCTAATCTCTCTCCATTTATGGTTGTATTTCTTTGAATGCATCTTATGCCAGCTGAACTCAGGTGAGAATTAAAATCTGCCCCAGTTTGTCCGCAGTATGGTCTTCTATACATTGCTTGGGCTAGGAGGTTATCGTCATCTGATCCTGATGCTTTTGGTCCCGCTCATCAAATAAAGCCAGTGCTCTTATAACTGGAGGAAGATATTGCAGGCTGAGGGACTTTGGCCGAAGTAGGGAAAGGCAAATCCTTACACTTATAATATTATAATGTTTAAGGTTGTTCCTTAAGCTCTCACTTTGCCGAAGGAGAGAAAATGCTTTTCGCCTTGATATGTCTTCAATAAGCAAAACTCCCCTCTGTGTATGTTGCAGGATGTTGGAGATGGCCCGATGTTTTGAACTCCATTCTGCATATGCCCAAAGTCTAATGCATCATGCTGAAACTGATCCTCTTATCTCATGGTTAGCCATCCATAACAGGCTAGCCAACACGGATAAAAATACCATAACGGAGCTCAACTGTCTCCTCTCCTCGCTTGTGACTTCTGGCTTTTGGAAGATGAACCTTTAAGTCATCTGTTCTTCTCCGATCAATTCACCAAGTACATCGGGGAGTTCATCTTGTCTACTTTCTAGATCTTGCGAGCTTTTAGGGGATTATGGAGCTGAATTAACCTATACCTTGCCAATTGGGAGGGCAAAACTCTGAAGATGATTATCCTCAAGGTTGCTTTTAGCTATTGTATCCACTATATTTGGATTAAAGAGTGAGGAGCTTGTTCAATTAAAAGAGTCATAGTTCTAATTTACGATATTAAAAATAAATTAAAATATTTCTAAATTTATAAAGCTTTTATAAATCTAAAATATATATATTTTAAAAATTTTCGTAGAAATTTGAAATTTCAAATAAACATTATCATAATTTTGTTGAAAAATGTTATAGAATGCTTAAATAATTTTGTTGACATATAATGATTGTCCTAAGTTCTCATATTTAGGGCATGAGGGGAGTCTGTTACTGAGAAATGTTAAAAGAGAAGCTTGTACAGAAGTTGACGAGAAATAGTAAAGTCCAGATACCACCATATAAAGAGGTAACGGCAACTCCGTCATTAATCTCCTTATCATGAATGCCAACAACTTAATTGAAATTTCTCTCCATTGGGGGCATGGATTGCGTGGAAGTCCTGCCAGAGGGGTTGTTTCATTCCCTCAGCTCTCTGCACAAGCTTGAAATCGTGAATAGCGATCATTGGAAAGTGGATCTTAATTCTCTCCAAAGCTGGGAATGCCCAGAACTTGATTTATCATCTGTTCTTGAGGAAGAGGCTGATCTCCAACGGCAGCATGGTGGATTGAGCACCTAAACAATCTCAAGGTGCTTCGTATCAGAGGGTGGGAAAACTTGAAGGTTCTGCCAGAGTGGTTCTCCAAGCTCACTTCCCTCAAAGTCCTTAGTCTCTCGGAATGCAGGGGACTGAAGTCACTGTCGAGGAGGACGACTCGTCATCTTATCACCACCCTTGAGGCATGGTACGTAAGATCCTGCGAAGATTTGGATATGAACGGAGACTTAGCTGGGGACAGTGATGAGATGGCCAATTTGCAAACTCACAGGGTCAACTAAACTCTCCAAATTGATCATCGAAAGAAGTGAAGCAGAGCTTCTTCCATGGTGGGTTGAACACCTAGACAATCTCGAGGTACTTGATATCTTAGAGTGGAGAAACTTGAAGGCTTTGCCAGAGTGGTTCTCCAATCTCACTCCACTCAGAGAGCTCTGAATCCTGGGAAGCCTGCTGATCAGAGAGAGGTGCCAGGAGAATGGACCAGATCGGCCTAAGATCTCCCACCTTGGTAGGGTGGATATCAGGGTGAGTCCCACATATATAGATATAAGCATATGTGCTATGGATTTCATTGCTCATTTTGACACCTTTCATATTTACCTATCCTCCAACCACTTTCCCATTTCAACTATAATAATAACAATAATTATAGTGAAGTATTGTGAGAAATTGATGCCTAGTGAATTTAAATCTCTCCAATCTGTCCAATATGGTCTCTACGCATTGCTTGGCCAAGGAATTATCTCATGTGATCCTGTCGTGATGCTTTTGGTCTCGCATCATCAATAAGAGCGCTCTCATAGCTGGAGGAAAATATCGGAACTGAGGGACATGGCCAAAAGTAGGGAAAGGAGACTCGTTACACTTCTAATATTATATCAAGTGCAAGGTTGTTCCTTTAAGTTCTTACATTGCCGAAGGAGAGAAATGCTTTACCCTTGATAGGTCTTCAAAGCAAACTCCCCTCTGTGTATGTTGCATGATGTTGGAGATGGCCCCAAAGTTTTGAACTGCATTCCTCGTATCCAAAGTCTAATGCAGCATTATGAAACTGATCCTCCATCTCATGGATAGCCCTCCACAACAGGGTAGCCACCATGGATCGAATACTGTAATGGTGCTCATTGTCCTCTCATCTGTGGCGACTTCTGCCTTTTGCAAGAGGTACCTTAAAGTCATTTGTTCTTCTCCGACCAATTCACCGAGTACATCAGGGAGTTCCTCGTCTACTTTCTAGATCTTGCGAGCTTTAGGGGATTAGGGAGCTGAATTTACCTGTACTCTGCAGAATCTTTGATGATTTTGCATCCATTCTATTGTTTGCAACCAAGACACTGGCACATCTTTGCCGGGAGACGTAATTCATCTTGCCCCTCAGAATCTTGACCCAGTCTTTAAACAAACTTCGAATTAAGAATTGATAATTATTATGTGAATAGTATGATCAGGGGAAGTGGCAGTAACATACAATCAAATGGTTCACCTAATATAAAAGTAAAATTATTCAAAAAAAAAAGTGGTCATTGGGCCATGGTGTAGTGGTTGATGAATTGAACAGCTGCTTATCCAAACCGGCACGGCTAATCATGATGATGACATGATTATCCTCTGCTTGACGATTTCTTCGTCTGATACCATTGTTTTCAGCTGAATTATGTTGATTCAGTAGTTTCACCAACAAGTTCCTCCAAAATGATTGGTTCTCAATAGGTTTTCACTGAAACTCCATCTTACTAGCAGCGACAAAGAAGCTCCATTTCTCATTTTTGTCTAAACAGACACTCCTGCTCCTCTCACTGTTTTGGTAGATCGCCAGTACGATCATCAAGAACAAAATCGATTCGAAAGTGAGGTTCTCCATTGAGCCTTATTCAATGGATTCATGGGTCATTATGCGGGGAACACATATCTTGGCTTAGATGACCCACCCGTTAGTATTTTATCGAGCTATCAATAGTAAACTTAAAGAGACTTTTTCTTCTTGCATTACTTCATTGTTTACTCGAATTTTAGTTTGTCAAGAAAGCAATGACAGTGATTTACGATTATTCCATAAAACTACTTTGCTACTTTATTTTTCTAATTTTATTTTTTGAACAGTACGTATTTTCCTTAAGAACATAACAAATACCAAAGATTAAACTCATGAAAGAATGACATCAATTTGTTGTCTTGTTGCACACGATTTAAAATTAATTTGATCGTCTCATTGTCATTGCAGGTCTCACCGTAAAAGGTCAGGTGTGACTGCTTTTCCTCGGAGATTCATGGTGCTCATCATCCCCACTGTAAGTGGCATATGCGTCTCACCGTAAAGGGTTTTGAATGGACAGGAGAGGAACACAAAAGAATTGAATCCTTGATCTGCTTGGACCCCGATATTGGTGTTGGGTGGTGGCATCGAGGCTCGGGACAAAATTACCTCAATTTTCTGGAATGTACAAGCGTTATGCCTCCGTTACCTTTATCCTAGGGATGTGCCAAAGTCAATTGGCAAATTGAAGCTTGCGAGGTCCCTCGATCTCTGGGGTCATGATTTTAAAGCTCTTCCATCATCCATCAGTGAATTGTACAGTTTGGAGATGCCTGATCTTAGGAGATGTTATTTTTAACTGAGTTGCCACAAGGCATTACAAAGCTTGACTATACAACACTTGGGAGAGAGTAGGAAATGCGTCACATCAGTCAAATGGCTCCTTCCCATTCCCAGTTCAGAGTTCGGATGAATGTGCGTGCCTTAACGTGAGAAGAGAAGCTCAGCAGCATTCTGTATATACCAGACATTTGCCCGTGTCTATAATATTATATCTATACCTTATTGCTATTGTTTAAGACAGCTAAGCGTATAGTATTTGCAGTCCAGCAATCAATCACTCGTGGTTTCCTTGTATTTTAAGATACCCCCAGCCACTCCCGCTCGGTATCTTCCTTTGTCTCCCTACCCAGACATGATACTGTCATTGTCAGCGGTACAATTAACAAGTCGATTTTTAAAATGCCGATTCCATCCCCAGTAGCCACGGCAGAGTCAGATGGGACCTGCTTTTCCTTCGAGATTTATAATGCCCATCATGTCACTCAACTGGCATCTGCATCCATCTTGTTGAGAATTGTGATCTTGCAGAAGAAGAAGCAGCTATGGTTGAAGTGATCCTTGGAAGCGTTGCTGATTCCGTCGTGGGGCATGTTGCTTCTCTGGCCTCCCAGGAGATTGGACGAGCTTGTGTTGTCAAGGGGGAACTCAAGAAACTCGAGAAGACGGTCAAAGCAATCAACGCTGTGCTGGCCGAGGCGGAAAAGAGACAAGTCGAGGCTGAGGACGTGAAGAACTGGCTGAAGGAGCTGAGCGATGCGGTGTACGAGGCCGACGACCTGCTGGATGACTTTTCCACGGAGGCTCTGCGCAGGAGACTGATGGGAGGCAATCGGATCATGAAGGAGGTGCGCATCTTCTTCTCCTCCTCGAACAGGCTCTTCTATTGCTTCAAGATGGCTTATCAACTTAAGGCCATCAGGGAGACTTTAGATGCCATTAACAATGACAGATCGAAGTACAACCTCAACCCAGACAACAACGGAATCCGGCGCCCGCTGGAAGGTAAATTACAGAAAGCTTTATATTCTCACAAGCCCACGATCCCTCCGATGAAAATTAAGGAGTTTATTAATTTATTTATTTAGGCACCAAGCTAATTAATCAATCAATTAATGGTCCATCCCAAGTAGGGAACCTATAAACTCTGCATCAAAGTATTTTCAACGCCAAAATGCATAAAATCATTTTAATTAATTTTTTAATAGCATTTACCATGATTTTGCTACTGTGATGAACGTACATATGGCTACTATCGCTGAAAATTTGCCTTTGACATTTATCTAAAATTCATTTATGCTGTCACTATTTGAATCGGTTTGAGGAACTCAATTTTTGAAGGAGGACATAGCAACTAAAATTTTGTACTTTTGACTCATTATATGATTAATCATCGTCAATATAAACCATGTGGTTCCGGACTTGCACAGTGCATTTCAAGCTTTTAAATTAGCATATCCATAAATAAGGAATTTAGTTTAATGAAAGGTAAAAGGGTATACCGGTCTTACTATCTTGCTGAATTCAATACTCAAGTGGTCCTTCGGTTTGTTCTTCATTGAAGGTTTCAAGATTTTAATCACACTATCATGATCACACGATGGCCTGAAATCAACATCCAAATATATGAGATTTATCATAATCCACTTAGATAAATCAAATGACTAACGGAAATATAGATTTACTTTTACAAATGTATCAATTTATTTTTATGTAGAAAAGCACCGACGTGATTTTGTTTCCGATTGATTTCTAGGAACCACGATGGGCTGAAGGAGACAAGGATGCAACTAGACGGCATCCCACTTTTACTTGAATCAGCTGTTATTGGAAGAGATGAAGACAAAGAAGGAAATCTGTCACTTCTTGTTCGATTCGGTGCCTAATGAGAATGTTTCCGTCCTTCCAATCGTTGGTATTGGAGGCCTTGGTAAAACAACATTAGCAAAGCTCGTCATTGAAGACGAGAGTGTCCGAGCACAATTTGAGCTCAAATTATGGGTTTGTGTCTCAGACAACTTTCATTTGGAAACAATTGTGAAGAAAATTGTGCAGCAGTGTGACGGACCTCAAAGAAAACTTGAGGACTGTCGCATGGAAGAGCTACCAAGAAAGCTAGATGGGAAGAAATTTTTACTTGTCCTAGATGACATGTGGAATGAGAATCAACACGAATGGTTGAAACTTAGAGGCTTCCTTGAGAGGGGAGCCAATGGCAGCAAGATATTGGTCACCACCCGTGGTGAAAATGTGGCAAAAACGATGAGCGATAAATTTCATCAGTTGAAAGGCTTGCCCGAAGATGAGTCCCTCTCTCTACTAATGCAAATGGCATCTAAGCCGGAGCATGAATGGAAGGATCAGAGCTTAGAAACCATCGGAAGAAAAATTGCAAGGAAGTGTCGTGGAGTACCCCTCGCGCTTACGACAATGGGACGGCTAATATTGTTCACGAGAGACACAGAGGAGGACCTGGCTGGAATTCAGCAATGACTTAGCAGAAATAAAACAAGATGCAACTGACATCCTGCCAACGCTCAAGCTAAGTTACGATCCTCTGCCTCCTCATTTGAAACGTTGCTTTTCTTACTGCTGCTTGTTTCCTAAGGATTATGAGTTCAACTCGAATGAGTTGATTCATCTCTGGATGGCACAAGGATTCTTTAGATCCTCCCATAGAACTAATAGGACTCCCGAAGATGTTGGTGGGGATTGTTTTAAGGAGTTGGTTCGAAGATCCTTCTTTCAAGACCTAGAGGAAGATATATATGGCAACATCTACAGGTGCAAAATGCACGACTTGATGCATGACCTTGCGAAACAGGTGGCAGGAAGTAACTTCGTAGTTGTAGATAGTTCCAATACTGGAAATTCTCAACATGAAGAAGCCCTTCATGTATCTGTAGAAAATGTGAAGGGTGTTGAATGGATAGGGGAGGGACACAATAGAGCCCGATCCTTGCTCTGCTTGGGGGAAATTAGCAGTGACGTCGATCCTTTGATCAAGATTACCCAAACCTTCAGAAGTGTCCGGGTGTTACGCTGCAAACTCAACTATTCCAATAAGGTGGTGCCAAAGTCAATTGGCAAATTGAAGCATTTGAGGTCCCTCAATCTTTCATATAGCGATTTTAAAGCTCTTCCATCTTCATTCAGTAGATTGCACAATCTGGAGACGCTTAGTCTCGAGGGATGTAGGGATTTGACTGAATTACCACGAGGCATTACAAAGCTAGTCAATCTAAGGCAACTAGACGTAAGGGATTGTGATTTGACTCATATGCCCAAGGGAATAGAGAAGTTAACAAACCTTGCAGATATTAAGTGATTTTGTGGTGGGAGGGGAAGGGAAACCCAAATGCTTGCCAGTGTTTGGAGGAGTTGGGTCAACTCAAAAGATTGAAAAAGGACTTGGCTATAAAGCACTTGGAGAGAGTACAACAATCAAATGGTTCATTCCCAGTGAAGAGTTTTAAAACTTCAATCGTTGGGATTGCATTGGCAGGAATATTGAGGAAGAACCAAATGAGATTCTCGAACAAGTGTGGATAAATCAAGCATCTTTGGAATGACTGCAGCCTCATTCAGATCTAAAGGGATTACAAAAATATATGTATACAGTGGTTGCACATTTCCTCCTTGGATTTCTCAACTATGTGAGCTAGTTCAACTTGAGGTTATGGACTGCAATCACTGCAAGCACTACCACCAATCCATCAGCTTCCTCTCCTCAAATCACTCGATTTGACATCCTTAAGTGAACTGGAGTACATCAAAGTTGAAGGCGGCAACTGGAGTTCAACATTCTTTCCAAAACTAGAAAGGGCAAGAATGGAGGATTTGCCTAAGTTCAAGGGATGGCAGTGTATTCAAGGCAATACCTCTGAAGTAAATGATATTCATGATGAGGACGAGAATTTCATGCTCCCTATCTTCCCTAAAAAATATGGAAGTCGACATATCTAATTGTCCCAAGTTCTCATATTTAGGGCATGAGGGGAATGTGAGACTGATAAATGTAAATGAGAAGCACATACGCAAGTTGGTGAGAAATAGTGAAGTCCAGACACCACCAAATAAAGAAGTAACGATAGTTCCGTCGCTAATCTCCCTATCATCCTGTGCCAACAAACTGAATTGAAATTTCTCCACATGGAGCGCATGGGTAACATGGAAGTCCTGCCAGAGGAGTTGTTTCATTCTTTCAACTCTCTGCAAAGGCTTGAAATCGTGAATAATATGCACTTGAAAAGTCTACCTTGGAGAGCGATTCTCAAATATCTCCCTGCCCTTGAGCATCTGGAAATTAGGACTTGCCCAAAACTTGATTTACCCTCTGTTCTTGAGGAAGAGGCTGATCTTCAACAGCAGCAAGGCCATATCAATAGCAGAATCAGAGAGGTTTCTATAAGTGAAGTTGAGCGAATGACTGGCCTACCATGGTGGTTTCAGCACCTATCAGGTCTGGAGATTGTTGGAATTGTGGACTGCAACGGCTTAGAGACTCTGTCTGAAATCATGCGCTGCCTTTCTTCTCTAAGAGAGCTTACACTCTTGAGATGCATAGCACTGAAGTCACTATCGAGGAGGACGGTTCTCATCTTATCACCACCCTCGAGAAATGGGGCATAAATTTTTGTGAAGAGATGGATTTGGATGGAGAATTAGATGAAGACAGTGATGACATGGCCAATTCGCAACTCTCGGGGCAAACTACCACTTTGTGAGTTGCCATCGGGTGGAGTAGAGCGGAGCATCTTCCGTGGTGGATTGAACACCTAAACAATCTCGAGGTGCTTCGTATCTATTATTGGGAAAAACTTGAAGGCTCTACCAGAGTGGTTCTCCAAGCTCACTTCTCTGAGAGAACTTACAATCATACAATGCAAAGGACTGAAGTCACTGTCGAGGAGGACGATCGTTCATCTTATGAACACCTCAAGAAATGGAACATACAATCCTACAGGGAGCCGGATCTGAATGGAGAATTAGATGGAGACAGTGATGATGGGGCCAATTCGCAACACTCTACGCTTCGTGAGTTGACCATTGGGTGGAGTAGAGCGGAGCTTCTTCATGGTGGACTGAGCACCTCAACAATCTCGAGGTGCTTCGTATCTATTGTTGGGAAAACTTGAAGGCTCTACCACAGTGGTTCTCCAAGCTCACTTCTCTCAGAGAGCTTACAATCATGCAATGCAAAGGACTGAAGTCTCTATCAAAGAGGACGATCATTCATCTTATCACCACCCTCGAGGAATGGTGCATAGAATCCTGCGAAGAGCTGGATTTGAATGGAGAATTGGATGGAGACAGTGATGACGGGGCCAATTCGCACTCTCTACACTTCGTGTGTTGACTATCGGTAAGAACAGAGCAAAGCTTCTTCCTTGGTGGATTGAACGCCTAAACAATCTCCAGGTGCTTGAGATCGTCAAGTGGGAAAACTTGAAGGCTTTGCCAGAGTGGTTCTCCAATCTCACTTCTCTCAGAACGCTCAGCATCGTTAGATGCCCGATGATCCAAAAGAGGTGCGAGGTGGACCAGATTGGCATAAGATCTCCCACATTGGCCTCGTTTATATCAAGGTGAGTATGACTTTGGCATATATATATATATGCGTAATGGGTGAAATTTTTCTAAGATTTTCACATCAGATTTTATTACCTCATCCCCCACTTTTTAATTTTATAGGGTTTAAGACCGGGGATCCCTCTGGGATGTATCTCGATGCTCATTGAGTTGATGAGGAGATGCTGGGATCCCTTCTCTGAGATCACCATGCATCTCGAAGATCTACTCCGTGAAATTCAGGCTACCAGATTATCGCTTAGCATAATATCTCCTCTTTCCTGATTTGTGATTTTCCCTGTAACTTTTCATCGGCTGCAATGGTCACACTTCACCTAGTGTCGGTCGGCAATCCAAGTCGGATGCCATTAGTGGGGCTGTGAAGGACCACGGTCCAAATGAGCCCCACTACATCATACGTTTGGTAGCATGGAACCAGAGTTCCGATTCTAAAATGAAATTCCATCCCAATTTCCATGGTGACGGTGGGGAACAAGAATTCTTTCTATTGGGTGGCATTGACGTTTGCCTAATATAAGGAATAACGGAGTATCATTCCTATGCTCCAGCCTCTCTAGGTAAGGTGGTAGTAGTTTGGTAGCCCCGCTCCTATCGGGCTAGGTAGCATGGCCTGAATAGTATATTAATGGTGGGTCCACAAGCTAGTACAAGACCACCGATGAAGATGTACTTTGCTTGAAATTCTCCTAAATTCAAAACCGGCAAGCTTAATCAAGAAGAATGAAATAACTTACCTACTGGGATAGCTTCACGGTTGCAACGATTTATACCATCTGGAATAATCGATATGTTCAACCAATGACCGTTGATTTAAAAAAAAAAAAGGGAAATACGGAAAGAGAATGGTTAGTTACCTATGAAATAACAAATCGACTGTCAGTATTTGCCCCATGGACCCAGTCACGCAGAACCGTACTCCAACGGGCTCCACACCTTCACCTTCTTTCGTATAAGAAGTTATATAGCCTCAAATCAGACCACGTAGATTAGGACTAATGGGGTACACTCTTGAGCGGAACAACAAATACCCCACAACCCTAGCAAACGGATGTGCACTAACTGATGCATCAGAGCATAACCCTACTGTAGCGTCGACTAGAGCCAACACGCAGCCCCGAAAGTATCAAGGAAAAGTAAATTCTTACAAGGTGCCCCGACCAGGATGCGGAAGTCATATATAGATCCTATGGTGGTACCTATTGCGCAGAAGTAAAAATCCATTCGTAGAAGCAGGGATACATCTAAAATTGAATTTCAAAGGTACACTTCTACCCAACGTGGAGAATCCTCAACCCACTGCTTGATCACACCAAAATTGCTCGCGATCTTGGGATAATCTCCCAGAACAAGTCCTTCTATTCCGAGCCGAGAGATGCGTATGTAGCTCCGCGTGAAAACCACCCACGCAAACCCCATCGGGATATCGAAAATTCGCCGGTAATTAAAAATACATACAAGAGAAGAGAACCCGATGAAGAGTTGCAACGGTCTGAAACGTTTAGATTGAGATTAAATAAAATCCCTTTTTATGGAATTTGCTTGAGAATTAAGTGGATGTGAGATTTCGCCTTTTACACCCCTATGCACATTGAGGAGGTAGCGACCGTTATAAATTAAAATCAAATTTGTGGATGTATCAAAATAAGAAATGCGATGCAGATGATAGTCGGTCGCCACCTCACCAAACGGCATGAGCCGAGTGAGGGGGATATGACAGGACGCCACTCGTGAGAAAGATTACCATTGTCCCTCAGTAGTTAGCCTCCCCGTGAGAATAGAGGTTTGCTATTTATTGACGAATAAAACATGATGAATTTGTTTTGGTGGTGATGAAGGCTCAATGAAATGAACCGAAATCGAAAGACTCAATTGGAGGCTGAGTTATCCAGCAGCCATTCCTCGAGATGTAACATGGGCGGTTCAGTCCGGTTTTTAGATTGGGTTTGAAATGGTTTTTTGGAACCGTTTGACCTAAGATCTAATCGACCCCGTTAAGATTAAAGGGGCCTGGTCCTACGTATGTAATGTGGTTTAGGAATCATTAATTAGTTTGCGAATTGGGCCTTAGCGGGTGGCCCGTTCACTCTTCAACTGATTCAAAAGAGTGAACCAACAACCAATATTTCCTCTCTCTCTCTTTTTTAATTTTAAAAGAAAAAAAGATTTTTAAATTAATTTATATTCTAATATTTTACTATAACCATAAACCACTAATTTAATACTTATTTCAATACAAAATGGAAACATTTATATTTTTTTTGGAATAAATATGATTTTTATTAGGATTTTTGTATCTAGTCGATTTTGCGATGGTTTGGGGCCAAATTTCCGTGACAATTCCCAAGTCGTTTTTTCAAAAGGTTTTGATCACTTTAATGAGAAATGGAGTCATACGGTTTTCGTTTAACATTACCTATTTCTTGATCTTATCTTTGTAAACTGCTTCCTTAGAGTCTAATAAGAAACTACAGGTCTAATTTAGGATGCTCAAGGCCCGGTTTTCGGTTTTAGAAAAGAGCTACATTATCATTTTAAAAACATTAAATATATGTGAAGACTAAAGTTTAAACAAACTTGAACTTTCAAAGATTAAAACCAACATAAAGAAAAAGGATTTAAGCTCAAATTTAACAAAGTATAAAGATTAAGGTATAAATAAACTTTTTTTTAAATTTTTAAACTATATAATTAATAGTGGTATCATTTTTGTTGCTTACTCTCACAATTTCCCTGGCTAATTTTTTTGTTGTTGATGATCAAACTACACTAATAATAATGATGATGGTGGGGGGTGGGTGGGTGGCCGGTCTTGGCTTAAATCTTTCCAAGTTTAATGTACATCACCAAGAATTTTATTTTGAGATATTGTTACAGTTAAATTTTATTAACNAATTATTTGCTTTTCTTAAAAATGAAGTTTTAACTTTCAATTTAAGTAGCATAACTTTCAATCTGCCCCCAAACCTTATAAATACTTGAATGTTATGCGCTTAGCAAATGTGTGCCTTTTTTTCGCGTTTTCCCCCCTGTTTGAATAAAGATCAAAGTCCATGCGGTATCAAGTTGTGGTTTTTCCATTTTTTGCATGCCAATAATGTACACAAAGCTTCTGTTTCATGTCCTGATAAACTAGCAAAAGAACGAATCCCCACTTTCGAATAACACTGAGGACTGTGGGCATATACCTGCCGATACTATAGATGGGCACAACTAAGATGATTATTGTGAGAGTGGTGTCAGGTGACCACCATAGCAAACACCGATAGTTTCATTATCCCAAAGATAGCAACAATAGTCGAATATATAAGGAGCTGACCATAGCTCTCAGGCAGAAAGGTAGTGTTCCGATTGGGGAGAAGACCATTGGAAACACCTTCCTCTGTGCCTCTCTCAGCATACGCACCTCTGAGATTTCTTGTATCTTCTCCTCATCAGTCATAGACATCATTAATCAAGGATATTTCTTGTGCCAGAGCACAAACCGTGTAGTGAATGACTAGCAATGTGCGTCGCCTTAGATTATTGACTTTTGGTCCAGTAATTCAAAAAGACTTTGTCAAAATAAAATGAAACAATTGTTTGGCAGTTTCAATACCCATGTAAGTTCTTCTGTTTCAAGATTCTGTCTCCATGCCGACACTTTTGCCTAATACCTAACGAACATATTGGTGCGTAGTCTCGCTGCAGCCACGTTTTGAGAAGACTCTAATGAGCGAGTGTTTATTTTTTTCTATCTAGTGACCCTGTTATCTTTCAAGATTTGGTTTTTTTGGCACAACCAATATTGTGTGAGCCCTATAAAAAGTGATTATATATGTCTCATCCCTGAGAAGCTTTGTAAATTCTTAATGTCCCCAGTGATGACCTGGCAACGAAGCAGCCGCATTTTTACTCATCGAACCACTATGCATTGAGCGTCTCAGATGACAATCGCGAGGGTTGAGTGTGTGAACTCAAACAATTTGCGTCCACTTTAGCTGGAAGAATTCTGGCAAGTGCTCCCATCGCCTCAATTTAAAGTGCCTCCAAGGTATTTTCTCCTTTGAATATATCTGAAACATTGGATCTGGTTTGCTGCTGGCTTTGAGGTTCCTAGCAGGCAAACAGGCCTCCCTAGAATCTGGGAGAGAGGCCATGTGTTCCCGAGGGAAGCAGACGTTGACCTTCTTTGCCTTACTACTTTAGTTCCTCTCAGACAGATAAATCTGACTAAAGCCAGGCACGTCACACACGTCCTGTCCAAATTTAATCTTTCTTCTGTGATTTAGTTGCGTGAATTAATGACACATGAGCTTACTTTGTTCCTTTGCAGCTTTCTATAGGCCGGTCGTCCTGTATGACATGAATATTGACACCCCCCCCCCCTCTCCCCCCCCCCTGCCCCTCGCCCCCCCCCCCCCCCTCCCCGCCCTCCCTCCCCCCTCCCTCCCTCCCCCTCCCCCCCCCCCCCCCCCCCCCGCCCCCGCCGGCTCATGTGAACAAAAGTATCTTTGAGAGATAGTCTAAGTTGTTTAAGCATAGCTGCATGTTCAAATGATGCATCATCGAGCAAGGGGCGACAGTCATACAGATTATTGAAGATGAAAATAGCGCTGACATGTCCTAGAATTTGCCGGTGACTCGCATCAGCCTAGCTTATGATTTTACATTCTCCCTTTATCTTTTAAACTTGACAAACCGATGTTGAAAAGCAGCATCTTTGGTGTCCAGCTGGAGGACAATTTCCATCTATTAGAAGCGGCTTAACAGCTGGATATTCACCAGACTCTTTTAATTCAAATTTAATCCGAAGATAGTACAGCCACCGAATTGCGTTCTATTCCTATTTTTCGATGCTTATGAAGCCATCTTCAATGGAGTCGTAAAGGATATTTATACGTGTAAAACCGCTCAGTAGCAATAATAACACAACGCGAACAGGCACCCAGATTTTTAGGAACACCATTATCTCAATCATGCGGCATGGGAGAAACAGAGTTTTGTATGGTGTATTGCACAAAGTGATTACCAACTTGAATGTCTTTGGCGAAAAGTGAGCCAAGATTAATGGTTAAATAAAGACACTTTTTCCGATGCTTCTCATCGGCCCGAGTTACATGAGTTTTATAAAGAGGAAGTGACAGTAAGGATTGTGTTTTACCTTTCGAACCGTTCTAAAGAGTAAATTAATTCCCCTGGATGTCACTCACTTCAATACGTTCCTGAATCTGGTCACTCCATAATTAGTAAGCTGGAAGCGAGAGGAAGATTCACGCTGCCAGCGAAAGGCCAAGTGACAGTCAACATGAGTGGAGTACATCCAAAATTGAACAAAGTTTGGAGCACTCAGAAAATGGAGAATTTAAAGGTGATTAAAAAACGAACATATTGAAAATTTTTGAATACAGACGTAACATTAACGTTACCGATCTGGCTGAAGACAGTAGTTACATACCAAAATAAATTTCATTTCCAGTTTCCCATTAATTTAGTATTTCCTTCCCACATCGTCTCGGTCTACCATTCATACCTGCAGAAAGTCGCAGCTACCTAGCAAGAGTAAGTCCAAACAGAACACATTTCTGATCTCGTAGCGACGAGAAGATAGCCAATCAGACCGGGAAGTCAGAACTCAAAATGCTTCAACGAAAACTTACACGCACCCAAGGGAGAGACCGCCCGGATCTCGAGCAAAATGCAGGCTCCTGCATGCTAATACGGCGAGCTCTTGCCGACGATCCGGTGAACCAGCCTAGAACTTACCTGCTGACCAGTCAGTCGAGGAGAAAAAACAGACCCCTAATGACAGCGCGATTTATAGATAACTGCATATGTCGAAGTTGTAAAAAAAATTTTGTAAATACTTTAAATTAAGTACACTAATAAAACTTTATCCAATAAATCACAAAGAGAGGGGAGATAGAGAAGTAGGAGCACTGGGCTTTTATCGCCCCTCGACCCCACCCGCCAGCCGTCAAAGCTCATCGTGGTATGCACTTTCGCTTGTGCTTGGCATTAATTGTGGAGAGTCCCCAAGGCAGTAAGGCAGGGACATATAATAAGACAGAAAAGCAATTCACGCTTTGAGACTAATTCATGTTCCGAGGAAGATTAAAAAGATCAGCACAATTGCTCTCTTGGCAAAGTTCAGAGAAAAGGTAAGGAAGAAAGAGACAAGTTGATTAGGCGTCAGAAGAATAAGAGAGATTACTATCACATAGTTCATAACATACAGAATAGTTTGTCAGCCATTTTTTATACTTGAATTTGGAAATATTTTTTGAACTTTTGAGGCACCGATTAAATGATAACTAACATTTCCGTTATTCATAGGAAGTATGATTTTGAGATAGTTTTGACAGTATTAATCAAGAAAATATATTTCAGCCGAATCAAAGATTTTTGTACCATTGAAGTACAAGAGAAAAGTACTTTTTTCTGAAAAGTTCATGTACCATTGTATGATGTATTATAACGCCAACAAGAAATCTTCTCTCTATAACCCATCTATTTTGCTACTAGCTCCTTCGCCACCCACAAATTTTGGTATTTACGGAAGCGCTAATTTACCTGCCCCTCAATAGATTTGGGTTTCTTCACAGATTAAAAGGGAGGCGATCAGAAACAAGGTGTCTTGCATGCACAATTGCCAGTTTCCTTCCAATCTTTCTTATTGAGAGCAACCACTAACTAAGATTTAATTCCCCGCTGATTTCATTTTCCTCTTTCTCTAGCAGCTTCTCTTTGCATCTCACCTCTTGTTGTTGTTACTGGTTGCAAAATTAATGTTCAAGTTTTCCTTACAGCATCAATCAACTTCTCCAAGTAGAACCTTGTGATCATGTTTATCTTCTTCAGCAAACTCCAAATCTGATTGCTGGTGTTGCATCTGGCCCATTGGGGCCAGGTATTAGCTAGAAAAACCTTACTTAGTCCTCATATTTCAGATAGAAGCTATCCACACATGGCTCGTGTTGACTTTCATGATGCAGTTTTTTAGGCCATTCCCTTGGTTGACCTCATCCTCATGGTTCACATGGAAGCAGAGTTTATCACAATAGAATATATAGTAAGATTCTTCCTCAAAGTTCTATTTGTGAGGCGGTCCTAGCTAAGTGGCTTGTCTTGTCTGGCTTTTGCAATTGTAAGATAGTTATGAACAAATCACTTCCATGAGAATGATAGCTATAGACCATAAAATTAACAAATGCTAAATCTTTCTTGATTTGATAGTTGAGCATCCTGACATAAATATTGAGTATTGTCAACATGTGAATGGCAAATACTCCTTATATCATCAAACTATCAACTAGTGGAGAACCTATGTAATGGAAATACTTGCATGTTCTTCAAAAAAATAAATATTACTGACAGTGCAGGCTTATCACCACTCAAAAATTCAGAAGAATTTCACTTGTGGCCTTGATATTTGACAAGTAAAATATAGCCCTCTATTATACTTTCTTAAAATAATAAAAATTAATATAACAAACTTTACAAGATTTTCACAGTATAACCTAATCAACAAAACTTAAATAAATTAAACCAAATTCCCAAAAAGAAAAGAAAACATCCAATTGTCATTCTTCTATATAAAAAAGTTACCTTACTCAACCCACATGATCTTTTAAGTTTCAAATTTATCTAAAATAATTGTAGACAGAAGATGTAAGTTACATATAAGTGAATATACACTTTGACAATAAAATAACATTAGCTTAAATATAGTCCGAAGAATTATATCACTTAAAACAAATTACCTAAATAACATTAGTATACTATTAAAAAATAACCTAGCTAGCTACAACTAATCAACATAATGTATTGTATGATATAAATCATGTCAAACAATAGTTATGGTTCGCATTATCTCTGCGACAAAGTTATGACGATATCAACACTCTATTCTCTGATAATATTGTGACCCTGCATCTCAGACCATATCATAATGTTCATTTACCTGTACACTATATCTTTGCATGAAATTGTGGGGGCAACCTATTATTCTCTACCGGTAAGAGTTGGACCAATCGCTCTCAAGTCTATTTCTTTTTCTTACTTCTCACTATAGTCCTTGTTTTTACGATAGGGTCTTGAAAAAGAGTTAGTTCACATATTCCACTGGAATCACAGAATTAATGTCAATATGACTCATGTCCTATGTATATATCCACACGGAATCCATGATATATCAATGATGCTCATTTATATTCTATTAGCTTAACGGTTATCATAACTATAGCTGTACATATACAATAATGCAACACACAAGTTGCTGAATGTAACTAATACTACTCCAACACTTGCATCATCATAGAATACACATTCCCATGTATACTAATATTTCATTTACTATAAAATGTATATCCATCAACAATAACTATACACATCAACTGCTATTTATGCACGCTTATCTCTACCCTTATAAACCTCATTCTTCATTACAGAGTACCTTGCACACCGTCGAATCTGCTTGTACTTACCTTAATACTTATAATATTGAATCGACTTATTCATATTATATCATATCATATCTATATATATATGTGTTATTTTACAATGGAAAAGAGAACTAATAGATTACCCTCAAAAGTCTTTCCGGGTTGAGTGCATGAGATGCTTAGACCAGTCTCTTCAGCCCCCTTGCATGTTCGTTTTTAGACTCCTCTCATTGGCATTCTTGAACTAACCCTCTTACACCCATGACTCTCGCTCTTCCTTACTCGGACCGTTTTCTTGCACCTTGGAATAATTAGCAAAATTTGGAATACAAAAATCCAGAAAAACACAAATCAATTGAGCAAGGAATTACTATTTACGTACCTAGCATGTTCTTATATGAAATTTCCGTAAGCATGATGGTTCAATTTGCTTCAATTCACATGTCATTTCTCTTTTATGTTGTAGGCATTTATGAGCAATCACTCTGTGAGATTTGAATAAATTCGTAGGGCTACATACGGGTATTTTGCTATAGATGTTTGTTTGGTAATTGGGGTGTCTCAAATTGATGTAGATTATAGGCATTGGAACTGATCAAACCACATTTTAGCGTAAATCGATGATGAGGAAATATAACGAAATGGGTTGATAGACTAAACTTGAAACGTTCGAGCCTAAAGGAAATCGGTCAGCCCCTTGGGCTTGAATCTATAACAAATTAAATGTGGGGGAAGATTTAGTTCCGTGTTTCATTAAATAAGCCCAATCCACTTCCTCATCAGCCTATCACCTCTTCACCGTCATACCCTTTCCATTTTTTCTTGAGTGGAAGACACCTATAATAGGAGAGAGGTGAGGGCGAGTCTCGGTGGCAGCATAGGGGAATGGTCGGTGGGAAGAGTGGGAGGAGAGAAATCGGGAGGTGAGAGGGGTCGAGCAAGAACGCGCGGATGAGGAATTTAGGGGGGAGAAAAGAAGTGAGGGACGTCCATCTGGTTATTTGAGTGGTTACTTCTCAATTAATGATGATGTTGTCTGTGAAGTCGAGGTAGGCATTGGAACTTATTCCTTCCTTTTTGTTGGAGTTTCTTCTTTTGACGTTGTCTCAACTTCCGGTAGGCTCTCGCCTCTGTAGAACCTACACAAGCAGTGGAAGTGACGATTTCATCCAACGGAAAATACAACCTGAAGGCCATTATCTAATTAAGTTGCAATTTTTTTAACTTACGTAGTTAGGTTGTTGTGGTGGTGGAGGGTAAATTGCTCATAGTTAACTGATGGGGGGGTTTCTATTGATTGGTAGGGCCGAGCGCTCAGAAGGAAACTAAACGATAACATATGAGAGTGACAGGGAAGTACCGGAGGGTTAATTGGGAAGAGATAAAATTCGTTATACTTATATTTGAAATTCTAATTTTAGATCATGAATATGTTGTACCATATATATATATATATATTGCAGATTTTAGTTTATATAGATACAAAATATTAATGTTACTAAAGCGGGGAGAGAGCGTCCAAAGCATTTTTTGAGCTCAAAGTTTGGGTTTGTGTGTTAGGTAACTTTGATGTGGAAACTATCGTGAAGAAAATATTGCTAAAGCGTGATGATCCTCCAAAGAAACCCAAGGACGGTAGCATGGTAGAGCTACCAAAAAAGCTAGATGGGAACAAAATAGTGCGGCCGTGTGATGGCCATAGTAGCATGGAAGAGCTACTAGAAAAGATTGATGGGAAGAAATTTTTACTTGTCCTAGATGACGTGTGGAATGAGAATCGACATGAATGGTTGAAACTTAGAGGCTTCTTTAAGAAGGGTGCCAAAGGAAGCAAGATATTGGTTACAACCCGTGGTGAAAATGTGGCAAACACAATGAGCGATAGATTTCATCAATTGAAAGGTTTGCCCGAAGATAAGTCCCTCTCTCTGCTAATGCAAATGGCATCTAAGAAAGAGCATGAATGGAAGGATCAGAGCTTAGAAACCATCGGAAGAAAAATTGCAAGGAAGTGTTGTGGAGTACCACTCGCACTTACGACAATGGGATGATGATTATTGTTCACAAGAGACACAGAGGAGGACTGGCTGGAATTCAGTAATTGTGACTTAGCGGAAATAAAACAAGATGAAACGGACATCCTTCCAACACTCAAGTTGAGTTACGATCCTCTGCCTCCTCATTTGAAATGCTGCTTTTCTTACAGCAACTTGTTTCCTAAGGATTATCATAACTATAGCTGTACATGTACAATAACGCAACACACAAGTTGCTGAAAGTAACTAATACTACTCCAACACTTGCATCATCATAGAATACACATTCCCATGTATACTTAATATTTCATTTACTATAAAATGTATATCCATCAACAATAACTATACACATCAACTGCTATTTATGCGCGCTTATCTCTACCATTATAAACCTCATTCTTCATTACAGAGTGCCCTGCTCACCGTCGAATCCACTTATACTTAACTTAATACTTATAATATTGAATCGACTTATTCATATTATATCATATCATATCTATATATACATGTGTTATTTTACAATGGAAAAGAGAACTGACAAATTACTCTCAAAAGTTTTCACGGGTTGAGTGCATGGGATGCTTAGACCAGTCCCTTCGGCCCCCTTGCATGTTCGTTTTTAGACTCCTCTCATTGGCATTCTTGAACTAACCCTCTTACACCCACAACTCTGGCTCTTCCTTACTCAGACTGTTTTCTTGCACCTTGGAGTAATTAGACAATTTAGAATACAAAAATCCACAAAAACACAAATCAATTGAGCAAGAAATTACTATTTACGTACCTAGCATGTCCATTAAAATAAATTCTTCCTCTGAACTGCTACCCGCAAGCTCTCTCTATCACTACACTCGTACTAATGAGAAAGACGTACATGTATTTAAGCTTTAGTTCATCTTTTGCCTCCAACTATCTTTCTCGAGCTACCACCTCATTCTTCCCTAAGCTCATAGGGAAAATAAAGTAAAAGAAGATAATGGATGGTAGATTACTTGCTTAAGGCGGTGGAAAAGATCAGAAGGAAGATAAATGGGCTTTATGATGTGAGCTTGTTATGTTGTGGGCTTAAGCCCAGATAAAATGTAATGGCTCAGAAGGTTCTGTGAGTGTAGATGCTGCAAGTCGTCTATCGTGTAGAATTCCAGCTAATGGTGATTGGTGCTCTCCCATTTTACTCTCGACAATCAAATAGCAAGGACAGGCTATTCCACTGCATTGTACGGCTAAGTCTCATTAATACAGCATTTGATACCAATTCAATCCATATGGATGATCTCTGCTGCCTTCATCCAAATCCAGGTAATGATTTTCTTGTTTTTTCTTATATGAAATTTCCGTAAGCTTGATCCTTCAATTTGCTTCAATTCACATGTCATTTCTCTTTTATGTTGTAGGCTTTTATGAGCAATCACTCTGTGAGATTTGAATAAATTCGTAGGACTACGTACGGGTATTTTGCTATAGATGTTTGTTTGGTAATTGGGTGTCTCAAATTGATGTAGATTATAGGCATTTAAACTGATCAAACCACATTTAGCGGAAATCGATGATGAGCAAATATAACGAAATGGGTTAATTGACTAAACTTGAACGTTTGAGCCTAAAGGAAATCGGTCAGCCCCTTGGGCTTGAATCTATAACAAATTAAATGTGGGGGAAGATTTAGGTCCGTGTTCCACTAAACAAGCCCAACCCACTTCCTCATCAGCCTATCACCTCTTCACCGTCATACCCTTTCCATTTTTTCTTGAGTGGAAGGCACCTGTAATAGAGAGGAGAGGTGAGGGCGAGTCTCGGTGGCAGCATAGGGGAACGGTAGGTGGGAAGAGTGGGAGGAGAGAAATCGGGAGGTGAGAGGGATCGAGCAAGAAGTGAGGATGAGGAATTTAGGGGGGAGAAAAGAAGTGAGGGACGTCCATCTGGTTATTTGAGTGGTTACTTCTCAATTAATCATGTTGGTTATTTGTCTGTGGACTTCACATATATATGTTTTATATATATATGCACGTGATTATTATGTGGTATGAATGTGAGTCTCACTTTATACATGAGTGCGATATTATATCGTATTTACGAATATCTAATTACCAAGTTAGGTTGTTATATACATGTATATATATATATTAAAAAATTGGTACTATTCGTAGTCTTACTTCATTCATCCGGCATCATTGCATTATTATTTGTGTTTGGTTTTGGTTATGGTTATAGTGACCGCTAGTTCGATGGAATAAAAATGGGCCAAATTGTTTTATTATGGGTTTCCAATGGGATATAAACATGGGATATGAGCGACATGGCTCTGTTACTTCAATGGGATATGTGAGATAACCCCTTTTTAGGACTCGGTTGGAAAAACAAGGACCAAGTATTAGAGATAAGAAAAAAAAGAGACTTGAGAGTGACGGGTCTACTCTTACTGTCGAAGGATAATAGGCGGCCCCCACAATTTTGTATGAAAATGAAGGGCATGGGAAGAAGAATATTATGAAATTGATTGAGATGCGGGGTTACGATACTATCAAAGAGAGGAGTATCAGTATCGCCATAACTCTATCGCAAAGGTAATGCGACCCAATCCAATGGCTATTGTTTTTACTTAATGGTTCTCAAGCATTATAGATAGTCCATTTGTTGGATATTTATGTATATTGCTATAGAAATACATAATACGATTATATATATATATGACTAATATTTGTATTGGTAGTATCATTGGATGTTTATGTATATTGATATAGAAATATATAATGTAGTTATAAATATATAAGAGTAATAATTATATTGGCAGTATTACATTGTTACACGGAAGGTATGTAAAGTTTTAATCTATCAGGGTCAGTTAGGCTAGGGAGATGAAATTGGTAGTGATAGTGGAGCCTTGGATATGAAATGGTAAGAGAATTTAAATTAAAGAATTGTTAATATTGTTATGTTAAGTGAGGTATGCTACTAAGTAAGATTAATAATGTGAATTAGGTAAATGGTTTAATATGTTAAATTATTATTTTACTTTAGAATTTTGTATTGATAGAGATGCAGCTCACACCTTCTACATATATTTTTCTAGATAAGTTTGAAGTACGAAAGGAAATGCAGAACGAGTAAGGTAGTTTCTTTTATAGTGGGGAATCAACAAAGGATTTTTTTTTTTGAATGTGGTATAATTTAATTAAGCTCTGTTGATTACATTACAACCTGAAGATTTTTATAAAGTCTTTACATTAGTTTATTATTTTAAGAAACATGGTTACAATTTTTCTTGTAGAATATCCAAGTTATAGGGGAAATTCTGTCAAATGTTTGGGTTGTGACACCATATCCATTTCATGACTAACTCAAGTAAGAAATAAAACTCTCCATTCTATCTAGTTTGGTCTCCATAGATTGCTTGGCCAAGGAGTTTTCTCATTGGATCCTGGTGCTTTTGGGCCCGCATAATCAATAAAAGTGCTCTTACAACTGGAGGAAATATTGGAGCTGAGGGACTTGGCCAAACGTAAGAAAAGGAGATTCCTTATACTTCTAATACTATAGTAAGTCTAAGGTTGTTCCATTAAACTCTTACTTTGCTGAAGGAGCGAAATGCTTTCCCCTTGATAGGTCTTCAAAGCTAACTCCCCTCTGTGTATGTTGCAGGATGTTCGATATGGCCCATAAGTTTTGAACTCCATCCCACTTATCCAAGGCCCACTGCAAATGTCCACAGTTGTCTCTGCTCATTCAGTAGCTGCACTTCCACCTAAGACTAAGTTGTAATTCTGACCTCCGCTCGGCTTCTGTTCCCTATTTTTGTGCACATATTCAATATACATCACCAATATCCCGCATATGGGAGTTACCAGGGAGTACTAATATTCAATCTCACATAGATGATCTTCCATGCGACAGCGATACTTTGCTGGGAGATCGAATTTATCTTGTCCCTCAGAATCTTGACCCTTCCTTTAAACAAAGGTTGGAATAATAACTGAAACATGGATAAGGCCAATGCGTGGTATTATGATTGGTTTTAATTAATATATCAAATTTCAGCAAAACTTCATGGGATCATTCTCGCAACCAGAAAATGGACTTTCTTGCTCCAGACCAATTCATGCGAAAAGCCCGTTCTTTCATTTGGTGCCAAATTAGCATAAGGACGGGCATTTTCCCTTGGATCTAAATCCTCCAATCTGGAACACCCTCTTCCTATTTTAAGAACAGAATGTGTTAATGTGGCGTGCATTAAATTAGAGATTTGCCCCTACCTCCAGCACATTATTTTCATACATGAACCATCAATTTAGGGCCACTGCCGACTTCATAGATTGACGTCGTCGAGCTCCTCTACCCGGTCTCGAAATCAAGAAGTTAGATCTGGCCTTCTCATGGTCGGATATGGTTCGCGGATGAGATCTAACCCATGATAGAAAGGAAGGGACAATAACTCATCAAGGAGGCCAAACCGGGATTTGTGGATTTGGTTTCTCGACAATAATTTCATCCAAAGAGATTATCGAAAGGCATAATCGGGAGTGCTGTTACAGTACCAGTGTCAGAGATGACGTAAATTGATACATTTTTCCCACCTTGAGCCAGCCACATGAGTGTACGAGACCAAACCGGACAGTAACTCATAAAAAGAGGTCAAGTAATACTATTGGATGTAAATTTTGTTTCTCAACAACAATTCCTACCGGAGATCTTCGACAACACCAACCACTAAGCAGAGAGATTATCACAAGACATAATGGGATGTGGAGTCGTGGCATCAAATGACAAAGATGACTTCCATTAACTTTTTTTTCTCTTATATTCTATTTGTCACGGGGCCAATGTGGACCTCAAATTTTTCCGCATCCCGCTAGGCGTCAACACTCCACTTGTCGACCAGCCACACACCTAGCATACCGTCGAGGCCGAACGATCACAGAAACGAAGAAGCAATACCAAGGAATACAAGAACACAATTGGGAAAACGTAACTTGTATTCACATATATTACAAGTATACGAAAAACCCAACCCAGGACAGAACTCTTACATGCAGTCTCACGAGCCTATGCCCTGCAGCCTTGCACTACTTGGACTCCCTACTCATCTCGTGCCTTCTCTCAAGAATAGTGGACTGCGGTTCTGACTTGACTTCCACTCCTTGGAATCTCGGGCCCTCTGTGCCTCCTGACTGCCCTGGTCGTTCTTGCTGCTCTGCT
The DNA here is from genome assembly GCA_900174645.1 of Sonneratia alba. NCBI lineage: Eukaryota > Viridiplantae > Streptophyta > Magnoliopsida > Myrtales > Lythraceae > Sonneratia > Sonneratia alba. Next base: position 1,884,569 of record FWPY01000029.1, read on the forward strand.
GGCTTCTGCTGCCTTTGTTCGTGTGTCTTGGTGTGTCTTTGCAGAATGAGACTGACCCCCTTTATATAGAGGAGCCTAACGAGCCCGATATGGCAACTGATATATTCGAATCCCTTGATTCACTCCATCAGTTTTCCAATCTGTCTAATCCCCCTCAGGATTGTTTCCATAACAGATTGATTGCCAAATCTGTCCAGTCCCTCCAGGATTGTTTCCATAATAGATTGCCTTGCCATATCCCGGGAGAATCTTTCCTGGATTTGCCTGGATTGACTTGGCACTAGCTTAGCCTCGTCGCCCCAATCCATCCTCCTCTAGGGTCCACGTCCATGATCTTCTCCCCAAGATCACGGTCGTCTAATTGCTGCGTCCAATGGTGCTTGAGCCTGGTCAAGGACTTAGCCGATCTCCACAAGTAGTCAACTCCCCAGCCGCTAAGTGTTGAGCCTCCCTTAGCGTCTGCCGAGTCTGTTGGGTCGTGTGCACTCCTAGAGTGCCTTTGCGCGGTTGTATCAGGTTCCTCGAACCTCCTAGAGTGTTGCACCGTGCCTTGCTCATGGGCATCCTTGCTGCCCTCCCGTGTGTTCACCTACTTGTGCATTGTGGCACTTCCTGGCCACAATCTGGTCCCTCAGCGCACTGCCAAGCCTTTGATCGACCATCCCCTTCACTAGTGCCTTCGTGCACACTTGTGTGACCATCTCCATACTTGCCCATTCATGGACTTGCAATTCATCCCTGCACCTCGCACCTGACTACCCACGCATCCTCGCGTGTAGGCATTGTGCTGCCACTACCCCGAGGAACGGCTTGTGGTACGCATTCTCCAGGGCTGGAGCTCAAGGTTCTAACACTATCCTTATACAAAAGTGGCCACTATCTCTCTCCTATTCATTCTCGGATGACCTATTCCTAGGACATCATTAACCTTCATTCGACCCATGATGCAGGTGAACACTTGAACTTCAGACATCATGGTCCACATATGAGCACTTCCACCGAGGAAGCTATGAAAAAGGATAAATATTTCCATAAGTAATATAGATGGAATTCATTATATAACAGGCTTAACAACTTAATAATTTATGAATATTAGGGTATTTTTTAATTTTAGTATAAACTTTTTTCGTTGGTTTAAAAAAATCTAAAATTTGGACATTATATCTCAACTTTTCCATTTAAGAAGCTGATGTGGCACATTAAACTTGCACATGTGGCAAACGGCGATGATGTGGCAGTCATCATGTGAAATGACTAAGTAACCCTTATTTAACGATTCAAAAAATTCAAATTTGTGGGCCCAGTGGTAAAATCACCGCCCCCAGCCCCAAATTCCCTAATGCGATTAGGGCATGGAATTTGCTCGAAATCAAAGCCATGATCCTCTGCTCCTTTGTTGCAATTCATCCAGTTGCTATATCTTTCACTCAACGGTGAGATTTGTCTCAAGTTTCTATGGCAATTGCAACAAGGAATGAAGAATGTGTTAGGAACCAAATCAGCAATCGGGACAAGGGAAGGGAAATCGGGTTGATTCAGGGGAAGTAGGAGATGATTAGGGTTCGAGGGGGGAAGTCGGGGGAAGAAGGAGAAGCTCAGGGGGGAAGAGAGAGAAGGAAAAAAACCACTGTTCATTGTCCATTCAAAAAGTGGTTCGGTTACACGGTTTAAACCCTTCCCGCGGTGCCAAGACTAGAACCACCCATTTACACTCTACCCCCTCCACTTTGTCACTTGTTACAGGAGATCCCCCCTTCTTATTATTCACTGATTGGCCCCTCAACTAAGCTATCCTTAACAGTTCTCCCCCCTTGTAGGAACCTTGTCCTCAAGGTGATCGTCGGGGAAGCGGAGCTTCATGTCATAGAGGTACTCCCATGTAGCCTCCTTCGGCGTTCCGTTGGACCATTCGATCAGGACTTGGGTCACTGACTTCCTACCCCGTCGAACCATCCGTTGGCTGATAATGGCTACTAGGCATGGGGCTGAAGGTTGCAAGAATAGGCACCTCCTCAGCAGCTGGCCCTGGAACTCGTTTGAGTAGGGAGACGTGGAACACTGGGTGAATATGAGCGGCTGCTGGCAGTTCCAAGCGGTAGGCAACTTTTCTCACCTTCTCCAGGATCAAGTATGGCCCGAAGGATCGGGGGTTGAGTTTGTGGAACCTTCGTGTTGCCAATGTTTGCTGTCGATAAGGTTGCAACCTCAGGAACACCCAAATGCCAGGTTCAAACTCCCTTTCTATCTGCCTCCTGTCCACGTGCCTTTTCATCCTCTACTAAGCCTTGCTCAGCTGCTGCTGTAGCTCCTTGATCATGGATTCCCTTTCTGTGTGCTGGGAATCCATTGCCTCTACTGATGAGTCCCCTGGAATGTATGGTATGTGTATGGGGGGTGGGAATCCATATAGGGCCTCAAATGGGGAGCGGTTGATAGCAGTGTGATGGGTGGTGTCGTACCACCATTCAGCGAGGGACAGCCATTTGAACCATTGTGTGGGGCACCGACTGCACATGCACCGCAATTAACATTCAATTCTCTGGTTAACTACTTTCGTTTGCCCATCACTTTGGGGGTGATATGCTGAGGACAAGCATAATGATACTCCTTGGTTCCGGAAGTGCTCCTACCAAAATGTACTCAAGAAGATAGGATCTCAATCATTTACAATCGAGTCAAGGATCCTGTGTAGCTTCAGCACGTTGTCAATGTATGCTCTGGCCTCATGAGATGCTTGGTAGGGATGGGTAAGGCCAACCAAGTGGGCGTACTTAGTCAATCTGTCCACCACTACCATGACAATGTCCTTCCCCTTTGACCTCGGCAGGCCCTCAATGAAATCCATGCTTACATCTATGAAAACCTGTTTAGGAACTAGAAGAGGCTATAGCAACCCGGGTGGAGCCACTATCTCATGTTTGTTACGCAAACATACTTCACAGTCCCTTATGAATGCATGAATATTCCTCATTCCCTTCCAGTAGAACAATGAAGCTACCCTTTGAGTGGTGGCTCGTATCCCCGAATGCCCCCCTATGGAGCTTGCATGATACAACTATATGATGGTAGTGTGGAGGTCAGGCACTCTGCCTACCACCAGTCTCCCTCTTCTCCGTAGCTGCCCATTGACCCATTGGTACTTTGAGTGGGCCGGGGGGCTGTCTTGTAATTGGCTAGTAACCCCTTCAAGGTTTGGTCCTGTTCCCAACTCTCAACAATCCGTTGGAACAAGTCGGTTGTCACCTATGAGATAGCACATAGGACCACCTCACTTGATGTCACTCGTGACAGTGCATCTGCCGCCTTGTTCTCACTCCCCCTTCGATATTGTATCACAAAGTCATATCCGGCGAGCTTGGCCAGCCAGGTGTGTTGTAGGGGGGTTGAGAGCTTCTGCTCCAATAAAAACTTCAAACTATGGTGATCCGTTCGGATGATAAAGGTTCGCCCCACTAAGTACTGATTCCATTTCTTTACCGCAAGGAGTATGGCTAGAAGCTCTTGGTCATAGACTGACTTAGTCTGTTGAGTGGGACTGAAGGCCTTGCTCAAGTAGGCAATGGGATGTCCCTTCTACATCAGCACCGCCCCCATTCCATTCCCAGAGGCATCTGTTTCAATTTCGAAGGGCTGCGAGAATTCTGGCAGCGCTAGCACTGGGGCTGCAGTTAGAGCCTCCTTGAACTCATTAAAGGTGTTCTCAGCTTCCTGGCTCCACTGGAATGAATCCTTTTTTAGTAGGTTGGTCAGGGGCTGGCTGATTTGTCCATACAACTTGACAAATCTCCAATAATACCCAGCCAAGCCTAGGAATCCCCTTAGTTGCTTCACATTTTGAGGAGTTGGCCACTCGGGTACTACTGCGACCTTGGCCGAGTCAGTTGATACTCCCTCAGCTGTAATGAAGTGTCCCAGATACTCTATGCGCCGCACAACGAAGGAGCACTTGCTATACTTAGCATACATTGCGTTATCTCGCTGTAGTTGAAGGGTAGCTCGCAGGTGCACTAGGTGCTGATCAAGGCCTTGGCTATACACAAGAATATCATCGAAAAACACTAGTATAAATTTACACAAGTGGGAATGGAACACCTGATTCATCAAGCTCTGGAATGTTGAAGGCGCATTGGTGAGACCAAAGGGCATCACCACAAACTCGTAATGTCCTTCATGTGTTCTGAAGGTCGTCTTTTGAATATCCCCTTCATGCATCCTGATTTGGTGGTACCCCGAGCGAAGGTCAAGTTTGGAGAAGACTGTGGACCCGTGAAGCTCGTCCAACAACGCTTCAATGATTGGTATGAGAAACTTGTCCTTGAATGTTTGCTAATTTAATGCCCGGTAGTCGATACACAACCTCCATGAGTTATCCTTCTTCTTGACCAAGATAATAGGGGATGAGTAAAGACTGCCACTGAGTCGTATCACCCCTGTAGACAGCATCTCTTGGGTGAGCTACTCAATTATAGCCTTTTGCAGTATAGGGAACCGATAAGGTCGGATGTTCACCAGTTGGCTTCCCTCCTTAAGGGGTATCCTATGGTCTTGGGACCTCTGATGTGGAAGCCCTTTTGGTTCAGTGAAGACATCCCCAAATTCTGCTTGAATCCCCTTGATTTGTGGGCTAACTTCCACACTGGCTCCCTCTTCTGCTCGCAACCCCCCTTGTCCTCGAAAACTACATAGCTGCAGCATCGCAATCTGCCCCCTCTTTTGGAGGAGTTTATCCAGCTTGCCCCTAGTTATCAACTGGAGATTAGTCTCCCACTGTCCCTTGAGCACCTGTGACTCTCCATTACATTGGAAGCTCACTTCCGACATTTCAAAATCCCATGTTGTCCTTCCTAGGGTCCTCAGCCATTGTACCCCTAAGATCATATCGTAGCTACTCAGGGGTAAGAGGTACACATCAGTTGTATAATAATGGCCCTGCATTTTCCACTTGAAGCTATTACACGCAGCTTCACTAGTGAGCTCCATTCCATTGGCCATGGACACCTTCAGGGGCGTTATCTGGATGGTCCTATCACACACCGTCCTCCCCAATTCTAGGTCTAGGAAGTTATGGGTGCTCCCGGGATCTATCAGGATGTGCAGCTTCTTGGCCCCTACTAGTCCTTCCACCTTCATGGTCTGGAAACTAGGAGCCCCGGATAGAGCATGAATGGAGATTTCAGGCAACACCTCCTCATCCTGTTCCTCTTCCACCTCCTCTACCTGTAGGGAGTAGATTTGCTTCTTAGCACATCTGTGTCCCAGTACAAATTTCTCATCACAACCAAAACATAGCCCCTTGGCCCTTCTCTCATCCATCTCCTTTCTTGTCAGGGTTCGTATATGTTTTTGTGGGAAAGGCCTAGAGTTTGCTGGAAGCAGCAAGATCCCACTAGTGGGTTTGGGTTCAGGTTTACTGGGCTTTGCTAGAGCAGTGCTGGTAGAGGATTCTCTACTTGCAGGGTTTAGGGGGAGCTTAGCCGAACTGAGGGGCGGTTTGACTGTGTAGTTCCGGTAATCATTCTGTTTCGTAGTGGCAATGGTGGCTTCTTGCAGTTTGGCCAGTGAATAGCATTGGCGAAGGGTTGTGGGATTGAACATCCTAACTGGGTTCCGAATTGCGGGATCAAGGCCAGCCAGGAAAAAACTAACAGCATGCTCCTCCAGTATTTCCACACGATTGAGCAAAAATTCAAATTGTGTGATGTAGTCTCGGAGGTTACCTTCCTGGAAGAGGTTCTTGAGATCCCCCAGTGGGTCCTCATGCTCTGACTAGCTGAATCGAGCGGCCATGGTGTCAATGTAGTCATTCCAGGTAATTTGCCCCCGAGCAACTCGACGCCCTTTCATGTAGGACTGGTGCCATTTTAGGGCTTCATCATCCAAGTGTATGGATACCAGTCGAACCCTCTCTTCGTTCGGTGTTGCATCAAACTCAAAGAATTGATTGACCTTATACAGCCAACCCTCGAAGTTATTCCCACTAAACTTTGGGAAGTCAATTCGCCCAATCCGCCGTAGTGCCCCATAGCTATCGTTCCGATTGCACGGCCGCGGATCATGGGAAGTCATCCCCTTTGTCCTCAGTTCCTCAGGATGGCCCCCTGTATGCATATTCTGCATCTAGTAGCTCAAACCTGTAATGAAATCACAGAGCTTGTTATATTGTTGGTCACCTTTCAATTCTTGTGCCTTCAATTGCTCCATCACCGGTTCATTCTGGTGCTTCAACTCCCCCATCTGCTGCTCATGTTTCCTGATAGCTGCCTCCACTCTTCGGGACTCATAGGATCGTGTCTCCATCACTCCACAACCGAGAATTGAAGTCTCTGATACCAATGTTAGGAACCAAATCAGCAATCGGGACAAGGGAAGGGAAATCGGGTTGATTCTGTGGAAGTAGGAGATGATTAGGGTTCGAGGGGGGAAGCCAGGGGAAGAAGGAGAAGCTCAGGGGGGAAGAGAGGGAAGGAAAAAAACCATTGTTCATTGCCCATTCAAAAAGTGGTTCGGTTACACGGTTTAAACCCTTCCCGCAACACCAAGACCAGAACCGCCCATTTACACTCTACCCCCTCCACTTTGTCACTTGTTACAGGAGATCCCCCCTTCTTATTATTCACTGATTGGCCCCTCAACTAAACTATCCTTAACAGAATGTCTTCAAGGGAAATTGTAACAAAGAATGAAGAGGGTTTAGTGATCTTGGTGCATCATGGGTGTTGTAATGTTTGTGGTCATGGAGATGTACCAGTCTTATTCACCTCATGGACCAACAACAATTCAGGACAAAGATTTTGGGGTTGCAAGTATTGGAAGGTAAGAGTTGTGCTATTATTAAATATGCTTAGTAAAGGTAGACAGAAATGATGATTGTTGGGATATGAATAGGATGATGATTGTCATTTTTTTCATTGGCATGATTCTAAAGATGATTGGCATACAAAGAATGTGCTACGTAATTTGCTTGCTGAAAAAAGAGCTCACACTGAGCAAGTTGAAGTTAATGGAGCTGAAGATCTAATCATTGGAAGACGAGATTTATGTATTAAGGAGTAGAAAGAAACAAGTATGTGGAATAAGTGGTATTATAGGGTCCTTTGTAACAGGAATTCTTTTGCTTGCTGTTGTGCTTAGTGGTGAGAATAGGCAACTCATGTTGTTGCCATAATGTGAAGACAACTTGTTCATTTTGTAATGGGATATGTTATTCTACTTGTTTGTTGCTTAACGAAATGTTACGATATTTCCTTGGTCTTAACTGTGCAATTATTGCTTATTAAAAATTATTGCTGAATAATTTAAACAGAAGTTGCTTGTTCTTAAACTATTTTTTGTCGTTACGAGAGCATATATTGGTAGCAAAATGGAACCAATAAAGATATTGCAGCAACAGTGAGCCAAATAGAAATGACAGCAAAGTCATTATTAGAGCAACAAGTGACCGAAATGGTAGCAAAATGGAATTATATTGATGGTCAACAGGTTATATAACATCTGTGATAGCCCCAAAAGGATGTAGATAGCCTCAAAAAGACATCCATCATAGTGAACATGTCCACCACAGCAGTAATATAAGAGCAAACTAAAAATAAGCTATAATTTGACAAAAAGTGACAAACTACAAATCAACTATAACCCAAGAAAAATCCAACCATATCAAGACACTTCAAAGACTAAATTTTAAGTAGTTCATATTGTATGGACTGACATCTAATAATACTTAATATAATGCTGAGTCCCTAATCACAGCCCGAGTCCCGACAACTCCTAGAAAAGCCTACGGGTGGTGGATTCCCCCTTGCGATTACGACAATCAGTGGCTTGCAAATAATTTCTTGCTCGTAGATTAGTTCTGATGTTGGAAATTTTCATGATGAAGGAGCCCATCATGTATTTGTACATCACATAAAGGGTGGTTTTGAATAGACGGGAGAGGAACACAAAAGAATCCGATCCTCATTTTGCTTGGACTCTGATATTGGTGTTGGTGGTGGCATCGAGTCTCGGGACAAAATTACCTCAATTTTCTGGAATGTAGAAGTGTTATGCCTCCGTTACATTTTACCTCGGGCTGTGCCAAGGTCCATTGGCAAATTGATGCATTCGAGGCCCCTCGATCTCTGAGGTCACGATTTTAAAGCTCTTCCATCATCTATCAACGAGCGAGTTGTACAATTTGGAGATCGCCTGATCTTAGGAGGTGCTATTTTTTAACTGAGTCGCCATAGGGCATTACAAGGCTTGACTATACAACACTTGGGAGAGAGTGGGAATACGTCACATTAGTCAAGTGGCTCCATCCCATTCCCAATTCAGAGTTCTGATGAATGTGCATTCCTTAACGTGAGAAGAGAAGTCAAACAGTATTCTGTATATACCAAACATTCGCCCGTTTCAATAATATTATATCTGTTCATTATTGCTATTGTTGAATACAGCTAAAAGCATATGGCATTTGCAGTCCTGCAATCAATCACTCAATGGTTTCCTAATATTTTAAAATACCGCCCAACCACTCCCGCTCGGCATCTTCCTCTGTCTCCCTCAATCTTTAAATAATTTAACAGCTGGCACACCAAGTGGAGGGACAAATACAATTAACAAGTGGATTTTTAAAATGCCGATTCCATCCCAAGTTGCCACTGCAGAGTCAGCTGGGACGTGCTCTTCCTTCGAGATTTATAATGCCCATCCTCTCACTCAATTGGCATCTGCGTCCATCCTATTTAGAATAGTGATTTTGCAGAAAAAGTAGAAGCTATGGCTGAAGTCATCCTCGGGAGCGTTGCCGATTCAGTCACGGGGCATCTCGTTTCTCTGGTCTCACAGCAGATTGGAGGAGCATGTGGTGTCAAGGGTGAGCTCAAGAAACTCAAGAACACGGTCTCTGCGATCACTGCGGTGCTCGCAGAGGCGGAAAAGAGACAAGTCGAGGCTGAGGACGTGAAGAACTGGCTGAAGAGGCTGAGCGATGTGGTGTACGATGCCGACGACCTGCTGGACGACTTCTCCACGGAGGCTCAGCGCAGGGGACTGATGGGAGGTCATCGGATCGTGAAGGAGGTGCGCATCTTCTTCTCCTCCTCGAACAGGCTCTTCTATAGCTTCAAGATGGCTCATCAACTTAAGGCCATCAGGGAGACTTTAGATGACATTTACGATGACAGATCGAAGTACAACCTCAACCCAGACAACATCGGGAATCCGGCGCCCGCTGGAAGGTAAATTACAGAAAACTTTATATTCCCATAGGTCCACGATCCCTCCGATGAAAATTAAGGAGTTTATTAATTAATTTATTTAGGCAACAAGCTAATTAATCAATCAATTAATGATCCATCCCAAGTATGGAACCTATAAACTCTGCATCAAAGTATTATCAACGCCAAAATGCATAAAATCATTTTAATTAATTGTTTTAATAGCATTTACCATGATTTTGCTGCCACGATTTTAATCACACTCATGATCACACGATGGTCTGAAATTAACATCCATTATATATGAGATTTATCATAATCCACTTAGATAAATCGTATGATAAATCTCATGACTAATGGAAATATAAATTTATTTTTATAAATTGGAGATTATGTAGAAAAAGCACCAACGTGGTTTTGTTTCCCATTGATTTGTAGGAATCACGATCTGCTGAAGAAGAAAAGGATGCAATTAGACGACATTCCACTTTTACATGAATAAGCTGTTATCGGAAGGGATGAAGACAAGCAGGAAATATGTCACTTCTTGTTTGATTCAATGCCCAATGAGAATGTTTCCGTCCTTCCAATCGTTGGTATTGGGGGCCTCGGTAAAATGACCTTAGCGAAGCTCGTCTTCAATGACACAAGTGTCCAAGCACAATTTGAGCTCAAATTGTGGGTCTGTATCTCAGACGACTTTGATGTGGAAATGATTGTGAAGAAAATAGTGCAGCAATGTGGTGATCCTCAAAGAAAACTTGAGGAATGTTGTATAGAAGAGCTACCAAGAAAGCTAGATGGGAAGAAATTTTTACTTGTCCTAGATGACGTGTGGAATGAGAATCGACACAAATGGTTGAAACTTAGAGGCTTCTTTGAGAGGGGAGCCAAAGGCAGCAAGATATTTGTCACCACCCGTGGTGAAAATGTGGCAAGAACAGTGACCGATAGATTTCATCAGTTGAAAGGCTTGCCCGAAGATGAGTCCCTCTCTCTGCTAATGCAAATGGCATCTAAGAAAGAGCATGAATTGAAGGATCAAAGCTTAGAAACCATCGGAAAGAAAATTGCAAGGAAGTGTCATGGAGTACCACTCGCACTTACGACAATGGGACGGTTATTATTGTTCACAAGAGACACGGAGGAGGACTGGCTAGAATGCAGTAATCGTGACTTAGCAGAAATAAAACAAGAGGAAACTGACATCCTTCCAACACTCAAGTTGAGTTACAATCCTTTGCCTCCTCATTTGAAACGCTGCTTTTCATACTGCTGCCTGTTTCCTAAGGATTGGGAGTTCAACCCAAATGAGTTGATTCATCTCTGGATGGCTTAAGGATTCTTCAAATCCTCCCACAGAACTAATAGGACTCCCGAAGATGTTGGTGGGGATTGTTTTATGGAGTTGGTTAGGAGATGCTTCTTTTAGGACCTAAAGAAAGATATGTATGGCAACATCTACAGGTGCAAAATGCACGACTTGATGCATGACCTTGCGAAAATGGTGGCAGGAAATAACTTCATGATTGTAGATAGTTCCAACATTGGAGGGTTTCGTTGTGAAGAAGCCCTTCATGTATCCACACATTACGTGGAGGATGTTGGATGGACAGGGGAGGCACACAATAGAGCTTGATCCTTGCTTTGCTTTTGCAAATTTGGAAGTGGCTTCTATCCTTTGATCAAAATCACCCCAACTTTCAGAAGTGTACGGGTGTTACGCCTCTGGTACAACAGTTACACTAAGGCGGTGCCAAAATCAATTGGCAAATTGAAGCATTTGAGGTCCCTCCATCTTTCGGGTTACAATCTTAAATCTCTTCCGTCTTCCATTAGCAAACTGCACAATCTGGAGACTCTTAATCTCAGGGGATGTGGGGAATTAACTGAATTACCACGTGGCATTACAAAGCTAGTCAATCTAAGGCACCTACATGTATGGGATTATCGTTTGACTCATATGCCCAAGGGAATAGAGAAGTTAACAAACCTGCAGATATTAAGTGATTTTGTGGTGGGAGAGAAAAGGAATCCAAATGCTGCAGGGTTGGATGAGTTAAGTGGACTCAGAGGATTGAAAAAGGATTTGGCTATACGATGCTTGGAGAGAGTAGAGAATACATCATGGCAATCAAATGGTTCATTCCCAGTTAAGAGTTTAAAACTTCAGTCATTGGGATTGCATTGGCAGGATATTGAGAGAAAACCAAATGAGATTCTCAAACAAGTACGGACAAATCAAGAAGCATCTTTAGAATGATTGCAGCCTCATTTGGATCTAAAGGAATTAGGAATATTTGGATACATTGGTCGTACATTTCATCCTTGGATTTCTCAACTACATCAGCTAGTTCGACTTGAGATTACAGGATGCAATTATTGTCGGCAACTTCCACCAATCCATCAACTTCATTCCCTCAAATCACTCTATTTGACGTCCTTAATAGAACTAGAGTACATCGAAGTTGTAGGCAGCAACTGGGGTTCAACTTTCTTTCCATCATTGGAAGAGGTAAAAATGGACATTTTGTCAAACTTCAAGGGATGGCAGTGTCTGCAAGGCAATAGCTCTGAAGTAAATGACCTTCATGAGGAGGACGAGAATTTCATGCTCCTCGTCTTCCCTAAAAAGATCAAGGTCCTTATACTTGATTGTCCGAAGTTCTCATATTTAGGGCATTGGGAGAATCTGATATTGATGAATGTAAATGAGAAGCACATACGCAAGTTGGTGAGAAATAGCAAAGTCCAGACACCACCAAATAAAGAAGGAATGGCAATTCCACCGCAAATCTCCCTATCATCCGTGCCAACAACCGAATTGAAATTTCTCTACATTAAGGGCATGGGTTGCGTGGAAGTCCTGCCAAAGGAGTTCTTTCATTCCCTCTACTCTCTGCAAAGGCTTGAAATTGTCAATGGCCAAAACTTGAAAAGTCTGCCTTGGAGAGCAATTCTTAGTTATCTCCCTGCCCTGGAGCATCTAGAAATTAGGAATTGCCCAGAACTTGGTCTACCCTCTGTTCTTGAGGAAGAGGTTGATCTTCAACAGCAGTATGGCCATATGAATAGTAAAATCACAAAAGTTTCTATATGTGGAGTTAAGCGAATGAGTGGTCTGCCATGGTGGTTTCAACACTTAACAGGTTTAGAGATTTTGAGAATTGAGGATTGCCATGGCTTAGAGGCTTTGTCTGAAATCATGTGCTGCCACACTTCTCTTAGAGAGCTTACACTCTTGGGATGCAGAGCATTGATGTCACTATCAAGAAGGACGATTCTTCATCTTATCACCACCCTCAAGAAATGGTGGATATATGATTGCGAAGGGCTGGATTTGAACGGAGAATTAGATGAAGACAATGATGACATGGCCAATTCGCAACTCTTGGGGCAAACTACACTTTCTGTGTTGATTATTAGGCGAAGTAGAGTGGAGATTCTTCCATGGTGGATTGAGCACCTAAACAATCTTGAGGTGCTTCGTATCAAGGAGTGGGAAAACTTGAAGGCTCTGCTAGAGTGGTTCTCCAAGCTCACTTCTCTCAGAGAGCTTACAATCAAGCAATGCAAGGGACTGAAGTCACTATCGAGGAGGACGATCGTTCATCTTGTCACCACCCTCAAGAAATGGAAGATACAATCTTGTGAGGAGCTGGATTTGAATGGAGAATTAGATGGAGAGAGTGATGACATCGTCAATTTGCAACATTATACGCTTCGTGAGTTGACTATCAGTAAGAGCAGAGCAAACTTCTTCCATGGTGGATTAAGCACCTAAACAATCTCCAGGTGCTTAATATCAACGAGTGGGAAAACTTGAAGGCTCTACCAAAATGGTTCTCCAATCTCACTTCACTCGAAGAGCTTTGGATCCTGGAATGCCCACTGATCACAGAGAGGTGCATGGAGAATGGACCAGATTGGCCTAAGATCTCCCACATTGACATTGCTTTTATTAGGGTGAGTATGACTCCGATATACATATACGCATATGTGTTATGGATTTGATTGTTTGTTTTGACACATTTCAGTTTTGGGGTATTCTCTAACCACTTTCCCATTTTAATAACAACAAATATATAACATCTAATAATTAACCGACCAATTTCATAAAAAATTATATTTGTATGACTTTAAGTAGCGTAAAAATTAATAATAATAATAATAATAATAAACAATTCATACATTACAATCTTTGGTATTTCTATAAGGAGAGTTAAATTGGGTTTTATCCTTTGAAAAAAAGATACAATGAGATATTTATATTTATAGTTTGATTAACACCAAAGTATTTTAATGTCACGTTGGTATGAATGACTAGGGCTGATGGAATGGATTGGGTTTAATATGGTAAACTGTGGTAATTTGAATAATAAATTTTTATGATAATCTAAAACATTTGAATGAATCAATTTTTATGGTAAAAGTGACAAGATGAAGCATTCATGATTGTTTTTTAATAAATGCTTATTCCATCCATTTTAGTGGAAAATTCTCCCTAAATGGCATAAAAGGTTAATTATGGATAGTATAATCACATAAAGATATAAAAGAAAAACTTAAATATATTAAATCCATTCCATTTTCATGATATATTAAGGCCATCACTATTCTCTGCTTTTCTTAAAATGAAGTTTTAACTTTCGATTTAGTAGCATAACTTTATATTCAATGTTTATGCTTGGCATTGGTTGTTCAAACCACACCCCCCTCCCCCGGGTGTTGATAAAAACAAGTCAAGTGGATGAATTGTGGTTCTATTTTTCTTGCCCATAATGAAAATCTCTTCATGAATCCATTGAAAACACAGTGGCTGATATCCATAGCACGCTGCCGTTTCATTTTAAGATGCAGAGTCAAATAAGACAGACAGCTCCCAGCCTAGAAAGTAGTTTGCTTCAGCTTAAGCCACTTGAATTTTTGATATTCTTCTCTTCATTGCAGTAATAATAGACGATGCAAATGTAAGGGCCCCCACAGGGTCAACCTGTGGCAATGGCAGTCCGCAGACTATATGATTGATGGCCCTTAAAGAAGAGCTCGCAAATCAGATTAAATTGGTCTAAATTCAACTCCACGTAAGTTCTCTTTTTCAACATTTCTCATCCAAATGCTTTCCAATGACAAACTGGTGATTTGGCTGTGGCCACGTTTGAAAAGCTTTCCTTAATCCTCACATTTCTGATAGAGCGATACCTATACTTGGCTTGTGCCAATTTTCATGATGCAGTTTTTTTAGGCCATTCACTTGGTTGACCTCATGCTCATGGTTCACATGGAAGCAGAGTTTATCATAACAGTCTGTATGGTAAAATTCTTGCTCAAAGTTCTATTTATGAGGTGGTTTTAGCCAAGTAGCTTTGTCTTGCTTGGCTCCATTGCACTATATGGCTGACCCTCATTAATAATATAGCATTTGATCCCAATCCAATCCACACGGAAGATCTTGCTGCCTTCATCCAAAATGCAGGTAGTGTTCTTCTTGGCATTCTTATATGAAATTTCCGTAACCTTGATAATTCCTTTTGCTTCAATTCACATGCCATTTCTCTTTCATTTTGCAGGCTTTTATGAGCAATCCCTCTCCATTTCATGGCTGTATTTCTTTGAATGCATCTTCTCCTAACTCAGGTAAGAATTAATATCCCTCTAGTCTGTCCAGTATGGTCTCTATAGATTGCTCGGTCAAGGAGTTATCTCATTTGATCCTGATGCTTCTGGTCCTACATCATCAATAAAAGTGTTCTTATAACTAGAGGAAATATTGGAACTGAGGGACTTGGCCAAAAGTAGGGAAAATTCCTTACACTTCTAATATTATAAAAAGTTTAAGGTTGTTCCTTCAAGCTCTTACTTTGCCGAAGGAGAGAAATGCTTTTCCCTTGATAGGTCTTCATAGCAAACTCCCCTCTGTGTATGTTGCAGGATGTTGGAGATGGCCCCGAAGTTTTGAACCCCATTCCGCATATCCAAAGTCTAATACAGCATGCTGAAACCGATCTTGTATCTCATTGTTAGCCCTCCATAACAGGCCAGCCACCTAGGATCAAATACCATAACAGAGCTCACCGTCCTCTCCTCTCTTGTGACTTCTGCCTTTTCGAAGATGGACCTTAAAGTCATCCGTTCTTCTCCGATCAATTCACCAAGTACATCAGGGAGTTCATCTTGTCTACTTTCTAGATCTGGTGAGCTTTAGGGGATTATGGAGCTGAGTTAACCTATACCTTGCCAACTGGAAGGGCAAAACTCTGAAGATGATTATCCTCAAGGTTGCTTTCAACTGTTCTATCCACTGTATTGGGATAAAATGCAATTTTACAGTGTTTCAAAGTAGAAGCTCTCCTCCTATAACTAGGAAAAGCATCTAAACTTGTTATCTATCCCTTTTCTGATGGTTTTCTCCTGAGGGAGATCTGAAAGTCTTTTGTATACCATTTTTTGTATTTCACTTGGTCCATTGATGAAAGACAATTATTTATTTATTTATTTATTTGTGCAACTTCTGGCTTCATCCTTCTACTAAAATTACTTTCTAGCTTCCATCTTCCCCAATTAATGTGCCTGCAAAATCTTTTCCAATCCTTGTTTCTGCAGAATCTTCTATGATTTTGCATCAATTCTATTGTCCACAACCAAGACAACAACACATCTTTGCTGGGAGATCTAATTCATCTTGCCCCACAATCTTGACCGAGTCTCTAGGATTGATTATTATTATCTGAATAGTATGGTCAGGGGAAGTGGCAGTAAGGTACAATCAAATGGTTCACCTAATATAAAATTAAAATTACTCAAAATCAATGTGGTCATTGGGCCATGGTGTAGTGGCCGATGAATAGAACTGCTGCTCATCCAAATTGGCACAGCTGATGATGATGATATGATTGTCTTGCGCTTGATGATCTCTTCATCAGATATGATTGTTTTCATCTGAATTTCGTGGATTCAGTACTTTCACCAAGAAGTTCCACCAAAATGATGGTTCATAGTAGGTTTTTACTGAAACTCCATCAAACTACTAATGACAAAGAAGCTCCATTTCCCATTTTCGTCTAAACTGAGATTCCGGCTCCTCTCTTTGGTATGATAGTCAAGAACAAAATTGAAGCCGAGTTTCTCCATTGAGATTTATTCAATGGATTCAGAGGTCATTACGGGGAACTCAGAATAGTAGCCGGTATTTTTGGAGAATCCTCATACACTATATCATAAAGTTGGCCCTGTCCAACGAACATTCAGAACAGATACTTGTCCAGATTAAAACATTCAACATTAACTGGTCCGCGACTCTTAGAAGTTCAATCATTACATTTCATAGACAGAAAATGGACAGACCTTGTAGCTATTATGCAGGCGTTTCAGCGAACTCTTAGGGAAGCATATATCCATTCCCATCATGCTTAGCCTCCACAGCAAGAACCACAGGCAGGAAGCGAACCTAAGCGGAGAAATCTCAATCAGCACTTCAGAAAATTTTGGGGCAAGACCGGTAGCAGGACATAAAGCTTGATAAAACTTACGGTGATCAATGCCTCGAACATTATCCAGTCCTCGGGGTGGGCCACGTGGACCACCACCATATGGACCCCTACCGGGTCCTCTTGGCCCACCACCATCCCACTTCTTGCTAGAGCCAGAGCCTTTTCTTTAAGCATCCGACTTTTCCATCTAGGACAAATAACAGATCCACAAAATGAGACAAAACAAGTTTAAGTAACGGTTCTTTAGCTTCTCCTTTTCATGCAAAACAGGGATGCTAATATAAACTTCATGCATTACTGAGAACATTGTGGCAAAGAAGACACCAATGAAGCCACGATTGCCCAAAAGAAATCAGTGATTGTCTTAAGTCGCTTGACCGCTGGGATTTCACATCACCTGCATGAAGAAGGAACTTGATAGACAGTAAGGAGTCAAGTTATCAATAATAATCAAACATCATTCAATCTGAAGATGGTTTACTGTTGCCAATAAACCAGATTATGATTATCGGCTTTAGAATTTGATGAAGCACGTCGTCAAGCAATAAAGACAATAAAATTCAGCAATCCCACTCATAATTATGCGTTCAATGCCCAAACATCGTTAAATGATCAAAGACACTAACTTAGAGGATCGATCAAGTGGAATTATAACTATAGCATGAATAAAGCAATACACATGAACCCAGACAAACTGACGCTCTGTATTCTGGAGAATGAACAATCACCTATTTTTTATTAGTAATTAAGCATCTCTTAACATGAGAGACAGCACTTTAATAGGCAGCCTTTTTAACACTACCACAATTTTAGCAGTGGGATTAGCCTATGAGCTGGTTACATGCTTCCGTTCAGGCTTTATACCAAGCATCTTTCTCAATTCTGGATGTCAGTTGCAGATGGCCAGGGAAGAAACGGAACCACAAGGAACAGTCGGCAAGTAGTCTTAAATCCTAATCGCAATAAATTTGAGTGACAAAATTTTAGACGTCGAATTTCAACATAAAGCAGCAAGCCCTTTCATGCATAATTTCATGTGCAAATATCAAGAAATTAGTTAATGAAACTCTTATGGGACATGAAAAATCTTGTCATTAGAAGAGCACAAAATCCAAAGAATCCTCAAAGAACTACTAATGCTCAAGAAGTCCATGGTGCTAATACTGAATTTTCTATAACCAACCACAGTCCGTCTTTTATTTTCTTTGGAGATTAATGGAGTTACAATAAAAGCTTAAATGTTAAGTACAAAAACATACATCTTACTTCCACATTACCAAGCATTTGAAAAAAAAAATTTAAGAAATTCTTGATTATGGATGATTAACATCTCTTTTTAGACACATTTGACTGCAACAAATCAATTCCACTTTCCAGAACATCAGTAAGCACCGAAAGAAAATCTGGAAAGCAGCATATGAAGATCACGTCTCAAATCTCAATTATACAACTTTAAAAAATGTCTATCTAAATTGTATAACATTTTCAGTTGTAAAGAAAAATGTTGAAAGCATGACTGCAGAGGAAGTAGTTGGAGAACCTTGAATCAGCCATAAAAGAAATGAAATAAATACATAAAAAAATTTGACAATCATCTTCACCTGATGCTCTGTACAAAAGAGACGAACTATAAATCTATGTCCATGATTGAAAGGCACACAACAGATATGCCCTGCCATTGACAATTTTCTTGGCAAAATTAAATATATCATTTGAATAAGCAGGATTCTGCAGAGTAGGAGAAACTGGAGAATTCTTTTGGGCTCTTTGTTCTCTAATTCTCATGACATGTACCTCTAGCTGCTGCAGTGTGTCAATTAGCAGCCACTGCTTCTGCTTTAGAAGCAATAATTGCTGCTGCAGAGCTGAGAATTCAGTCTTCATGTTCTGTTCACTTTCCTGTATGGCTGCTTCTCTCAAACCCTCTTGCTGAAGCCGCTTTCTTAGCTTCTCCATTGACACAGCTATATTGTCCATTGGAGCCATAAGCTCACTGTTAGACATCATTGGAAACATGTCTTTGACAGCCTGCAATGCCTCCATCCAAGCAACTCCGTCTTCCCGAGTCTCTGCTCTTAAATGCAGCCTTTTCATTCCTGGAAAAATTGAAAACCTCTTATCATCTGACTTGCTTTCACAGATTGAAGAGACCTAGTCATCACCAATAAATGAACATCAGATGTATATGAAATAGGTTACAGGTCATTAACATTTACAGCCCTTTTTCTCTAAAGATATCATCAGAAAGTACAATAAGTACAGACAATCACCATCATTTATTACTCGTAAGGTAAGGGTACAGCAATCCAAAAACACGGGGGAAAAGACGTATTTTATCATGCTCAACTAAACTGAACTTGACTGAATCATTTTCTGATCAGAGCAGATGCTTTAATCAAGTTGCTCCCGTGGAGTCTATTATCTTAATCTTTTAGCCATTAACGTGAACAATGAGAGCGTTGCACATTTTCAGAAATAATGATTCAAGACCAAAACTCCAATCCGTCAAATCCAAATGAAAAAAAAGAACAAAAATCCTTTCTTTTATTACTTAGTAAAAAAGCGAGCCTCAAATCCAGTGGCCAGAAAGTAATTTTCACAAGTTCAGCATGGCAATTAAACCAAAGTAAGTCCAAAGAGTGGAAATGACGCGGATACCTTAGGATGGATTTCACCGAGTGGCTTCCGCCGATTCTGCGATTGGCCATTGGAGAACCTGGACATCCTTCTCATGGATTCCTCGCCAATGATCTTCGATCCTTTCACCATCTCTTGATTAACAACGATCTTATGAGGTCCGTGAATCTTATAATACGAGAGGACACCATCTTGCAACACAAACCACCTAGGTCTCTGCCATAATTCACCCACTTGTACAGAATATACCTGAAATCCCATTCCCGACTATGTCGTTTAGCTTCACGTCAACAACTGGATGCTCTCTGCCAGGCGGCAACCACGCCACCAACACCGTCGTGGGCACAACAGCCGCTGGAGAAGCGACCAATCAGTGACTCGGCTGCTTCTACCATTGCTATGGCTACGATGGTTAAGTATGAAATGTGGTGCACAATTCTAGAATATGATACATAATTCTATAATGTTCTACACATTTCTAGAACATGATGCACAATTCTAGAATGTTCTACACATTTCTAAGATATTCACTTTCTAGAACACTCATTAAGAACTAGTATAAATATATGATGTAATCTTCTATGTAATGTAGAAGAAGAAGTAGAAGAAACAAGAGTAAGAAGTAATCAATTAGCCATTTCTCTTCCTCCAACACTCATATAACTTCCACATTTTCTTATTCAGCTCCTCTTCCAATTAGCTATATTCCCACCTTTCTCTATACACCTACCATTCCTAGACACCTAAACACAACACCAACAGTTGTATCAAAGCCTCATTTCGATACAAGTGGGCATAGGCTTATTATGGCCGAGCACTTACTCCGTTCATCCATTCCAGTACCAGTCTTTCAAGGTGAAAACGTCAACTACCGGTTCATCAAAATGAAGACCTACTTTTGCGCTCAAGATTTATGGGATGTTGTGAGTTTGGGATACATTGTCCCTCAAGATACATCCGATTTATCTTCTGCACAAAGGAAGGTACTCAAGGAGAATCAACAAAAGGATTCTCAAGCTTTACTTGCTCTTCAGTTAAGCTTGACTGAAGAACTCTTTCCAAGAATCAAGGGAGCCAAGACAACAAAGGAAGTATGGGATAAGTTATAGGAGGAGTTTCAAGGAAATGACAAGGTACGAGTCTCAAAACTTCAAACCTTGAGGAGGAACTTTGAAAATTTAAAGATGAAAGATTTTAAGACAGTTAGAAATTATTATACAAGAGTGGATTCAATTGTGAATCAATTAAGGGCCTATGGGGATGAGATTTCAAAAAGTAAAGTTGTTGGAAAAATAAGGTGTAATGAAGGTTTTACTAAGAATGCCTTTCAATCTAAGTTTAACAAGCTATCTCAAAAACCTAAAGAAGGTGAAAGAAAACCAAGTGAAAATATTAAAAATAAGGTCCATCTAATTCTCTCTAGAATAAGGAACATTCTCAAAAACCTACTGAGAATGCCTTTCATTCTTGTCTATCAAACGGAGCTAACAAGCTTATTTTATAATACATACTCAATATAAGCTTGTACAATTACACACCATCTAATTCTCTCTCTTTCTCTCTATTTTTTTTCCAAAAATGCATTTATTTTTTATAGCGTATATTTATTCACGTGATTTTTAGTATTATGAGTGAACAAAATAGGTAATTAAGAGGGTTTCTAATAGATTCGAATTAAACCAAAATTAGTTGACCTACCGATTACACGCCAAGAAGTAAGAAAATCTAAATATACCACAAATAGTCTTTTCTCTTTTGGCAGTAAGGATGTTCAGGTAATTTCAACATATATACGTTGCAGGGATGAGGCATAGGCACGTTGTTAGACCCTTGAGCTCAAGCCCCGGAGAATGCATACCACAAGCCATACCTCGGGGTAGTGGTAGCGCATAGCCTGCATGCAAGGATGCACGGGCAATCAAGTGCGAGGTGTTGGGATAAATTGCAGGTCCATGAGCGGGCAAGTATGGAGATGGTCACACAAGTGTGCGCGGAGGCACCAGTGAAGGGGACGATCGATCAAGGCTCAGCAAGGTGTCGAGGGATCGGGTTGTGGCCATGGAGCGTCACTGTTCACAAGTAGGCAAATGTGCGTACGGGTGGTGAGGATGTCCATGAGCAAGGCACGATGCAACGCTCAAGGATGCTCGGTGAACAAGAGGGGACCAAGCAACGACACTCTAGGAGTGCGCACTACTTGATAGGCCCGGTAGACGCTAAGGGAATGCTCAACACTTAGCGGCCGGTGAGTTGACTACTTGTGAAGATCGGATAAGTCCTTGACCATGCTCGAGCACTGTTGGATGCAACAATCCCGATCAGACGGTTGTGATCGTAGGAGGTGATCATGGACGTGGGCCCCAGAGGAGAGTGGATCGGATCGACGATGCTAAGTCAGTACCTAGTCATCCGGATCGAGTCAAGCAGGCAATCGGGGAAAGATTCTCCTGGGATATGACAAATCAATCTGTTATGGAAACAATCTTAGAGATTGCAGATCAACGGCCGAGATTGAATAGATCGAGATCTGATAGAGAGAATCAAGGGATTCAAATATATCAGTTGTCATATTTAATCTGCTAGGCTCTTCTATATAAAGGGGGTCAGTCTTATTCTCATAGGACAAACAAGGAACAAGAATCCAAAAGTTCTTAAAGGAGAGACACAGAGAGCCAGAGACTTCAAGCGAGTGGAAGTCAAGTCAAAGCAAGCAGTCCGGTGTTCTTGAGAGAAGGCACAAGACAAGTCGGGAGTGCAAGCAGTGAAAGACTGTGAAGCATATACTCATGAGATTGCGTGTAAGTGTTCTAATCTGGGTTGGGTTTTTCATGTACTTGTAATATATGTGAATACGAGTTACGTTTTCCCAATTGTGTTCTTGGATTCCCTTGTGTTGCTTTTGTGGTTCTGTGATCAAATGACCTCGACGGTATGTGCGGTGTGTGTGTGGTTGGTCGACATACGGAGTGTCGATACCTAGCGGGGTGTGGGAAAATTTGTGACCCACATCGGCCCCGTGACACACGTCCATATGAATATCAACTTCATGATTGATGGTGATTTTAAAATTGGCATTCCTATCCAGATGGGTTTGCATGTTAAAAAGCTACATACGATGTGGTTCACATGAAAAAAAAAATCATGGGGAAAAATATTTGTAAAGACGAGTAGGGTATTTCATATTACGTACATCCAATTTATGAGGACCGGATAGCATAAGATATTGGAAAATTAGTGGCGAATGATGGATGCAAGCTTGTGAACAACAATAGGTCGTCGCCCAAGTCAAAGTCAAGCGGGACCTGATTTTTTCTCTCAATTAATTACTAAGCCCATCACCCCCATTCAAGCGGCACCAGCATCCTCCTCTTTCTTTGAGAACGGGTGATCTTGCAGAAGAAGAAGCACCGATGGCTGAAGTGATCCTTGGAAGCGTTGCTGATTCCGTCGCAGGGCATGTTGTTTCACTGGTCTCCCAGGAGAGAACTAGAGTACATCGAAGTTGAAGGCGGCAATCCGAGTTCAACATTCTTTGCATCATTGGACCAGGTACAAATAATGTATTTGCCCAACTTCAAGGGATGGCAATGTATGAAAGGCAATAGCTCTGAAGTAAATGACATTCGTGAGGAGGACGAGAATTTCATGCTCCCTATCTTCCCTAAAAAGATTCGAGTTGACATATATGATTGTCCTATGTTCTCATATTTAGGGCATGAGGGGAATCTGTTACTGAGAAATGTAAAAGAGAAGCATGTACGGAAGTTGGCAAGAGATAGTAAAGTCCAAACACCACCAAATAAAGAAGTAATGGCAACTCCGTCATTAGTCTCCTTATCATCAGTGTCAACAACTGAATTGAAATTTCTCTCCATTGAGGGCATGTATTGCATGGAAGTCCTGCCAAAGGGGTGGTTTCATTCCCTTAGCTCTCTGCACAGGCTGGAAATCATGAATAGTCATAATTGGAAAGTGGATCTCAATTCTCTCCAAAGCTGGGAATGCCCAGAACTTGATTTATCATCTGTTCTAGAGGAAGATGCTGAACTCCAACGGCAGCATGGCCATATAAGTAGCAGAATCAAAGAGGTTTCTATATGTGGAGCTGAGCGAATGATTAGTCTGCCTTGGTGGTTTCAGCACCTATTAGGTCTAGAGATTCTTATGATTGAGGATTGTGATGGCTTAGAGGCTTTGTTTGAAATCATGTGCCGCCTCACTTCTCTCAGAGAACTTAGTCTCTCGAGGTGTAGGGGATTGCAGTTGGTATCGAGGTGAATAGTTGTTCATCTCATCACCACCCTCAAGAAATGGAGCATAGATTCCTACAAAGAGCTGGATTTGAACGGAGAATTGAATGGAGAGAGTGATGACATGGCCAATTCGCAACTACCTGGGCCCTTTACACTTTGTGAGTTGACCATCGAAAGAAGTGAAGCAGAGTTTCTTCCTTGGTGGATTGAGCACCTAAACAATCTCAAGGTGCTTCGTATCATAGGGTGGGAAAACTTGAAGGTTCTGCCAGAGTGGTTCTCCAAGCTCACTTCCCTCAAAGTCCTTAGTCTCTCAGAATGCAAGGGACTGAAGTCACTATCGAGGAGGACGATTCTTCATCTTATCACCACCCTTGAGGCATGGTACATACGATCCTGTGAAGAACTAGATATGAACGGAGAATTAGATGTAGACAGTGATGAGATGGCCAATTTTCAACTCTTAGGGTCAACTAAACTCTCCAAATTGATCATCGAAAGAAGTGAAGCAGAGCTTCTTCCATGGTGGATTGAACACCTAGACAATCTTGAGGTACTTGATATCTTAGAGTGGAGAAACTTGAATGGTTTGCCAGAGTGGTTCTCCAATCTCACTTAGAGAGCTTCGAATCCTGGGAAGCCCGCTGATCGGAGAGAGGTGCCAGGAGAATGGGCCAGATCAGCCTAAGATCTCCCACATTAGCAAGGTGGATATCAGGGTGAGTCTGGCTCCGACATATATGCATATATGCATATGTGCTATGGATTTCATTGTTCATTTTGACACCTTTTATATTAACCTATCCTCCAACCACTTTCCCATTTCAACTATTATAATAATAATTATTATTATTATAGTGAAGTATTGTGAGAAATTGATGCCTAGTGAATTTAAACGAGTTACTTCTCGTGTTGGTAAAAACAAGTTATGCGGATTAATTATGATTCTATTTAATGAAAATCTCTTCATAAAACTGTTAAATACAAAAGTGGTTCATATACTTACGAATCAAATTTTGCTTTTGCGAGTTCGGTGAGCTCACAGTACGTACGCTGTCATTTCCCTAAGTTAATTGCTTCAGCTGAAGCCACTCGAATTCATTGCCCCTGCAATAGCATTCCGCAGATATGTATGACTGACACGTACCCCTTTGTGGGCGTGAGCAAAGGAGATTCAATAGGTCCTAATCTTACTCCGTACGTAAGTTCTCTTTTCAACATTTCTCATTTTCCTCCCTATAAATATATATATGTATATGTATATGTATATGGATGAACCATGCAATAGAAAAATATAAACCGTGGCCACGTACGAGAAGGTCAAATACGTCTTTTCATTCTAAGAACCCCCTTTTTCCAAAATTTGGCTGTTGGTACTTCATTTGGCTGCATATTAGTGTTGTGAATAACGATTCTTCGGTATATGATCTTTGTTCATATTCTTGCCCCAGCGACCTCCTGAGAGGAGCAACGCTTTTCTCATCCATCCCACATGCAGTGAACCTCAAAATGGACGTGCATTTGGGTTGTTCATTCATCTTGAGAAGAAGGATAGAGCCTCCAAGGTATTGCTTCTTTGTATTCTCCCTCAGACCAGTATTTGACTGTAATCACGAGTCTGTCCGATTTATCTTCATCTCTTGGTTAGTTGGATTATGGATATCTTCCTTTTCTAGCAGCATTAATCTCTAGATTGGTCATTATTTTGATTCTTGTGCGACAAAATATCTTTGAAGAATCAAGTGTTAATGATAGCTGCACTATTCATGATCTCATCACGGAGCCATTAGTTAATACATATGAAGATGAAATCATACGGTTCATTCCGCAAGCTTAGCTCAACTTCACTTTGATTTCTGCCGCAAAATTCTCTATCTTTTCAACTTGACAACTGATGTGAGCCAAGTATTAGCTAGAAAATCTTTCCTTAATCCTCACATTTCTGATAGAATGCTATCAACACATGGCTCGTGGCGACTTTCATGATGTAGTTTTTCAGACCATTCAGTTGGTTGACCTCATCCTCATGGTTCACATGGAAGCAGAGAAGCAGAGTTTAAAACTCACTAATTTTGCACTCAACATTTGGTTTCATGGTTGTATTTCTTTGAATGCGTCTTTTCCTAACTCAGGTAAGAATTAAAATCACTCTAATTTGTCTAGTATGGTCTCTATACATTGCTCGGCCAAGGAGTTATCTCATGTGATCTTGTCCTGATGCTTTTGGTCTCGCATCATCAATAAGAGCGCTCTTATAACAGGAGGAAATATCGGAACTGAGGAACATGGCCAAAAGTAGGGAAAGGAGACTTGTTACACTTCTAATATTATATCAAGTCTAAGGTTGTTCCTTTAAGTTCTTACATTGCCAAAGGAGAGAAATGCTTTACCCTTGATAGGTCTTCAAAGCAAACTCCCCTCTGTGTATGTTGCAGGATGCTGGAGATGGCCCCGAAGTTCTGAACTGCATTCCTTGTATCTGAAGTCTAATGCAGCATTATGAAATTGATCCTCCATCTCATGGATAGCCCTCCACAACAGGGTAGCCACCATGGATCGAATACTATAATGGTGCTCATTGTCCTCTCATCTCTAGCGACTTCTGCCTTTTGGAAGATGAACCTTAAAGTCATTTGTTCTTCTCCGACCAATTCACCAAGTACATCAGGGAGTTCCTCATCTACTTTCTAGATCTTGCGAGCTTTAGGGGATTAGGGAGCTGAATTTACCTGTACTTTGCAGAATCTTTGATGATTTTGCATCCATTCTATTGTTTGCAACCAAGACACTGGCACATCTTTGTCGGGAGACGTAATTCATCTTGCCCCTCAGAATCTTGACCCAGTCTTCAAACAAACTTCGAATTAAGAATTGATTATTATTATGTGAATAGTATGATCATGGGAAGTGGTAGTAACGTACAATCAAATGGTTCACCTAATCTAAAAGTAAAATTATTCAAAAAAAAAAAAGTGGTCATTGGGCCATGGTGTACTGGTTGATGAATTGAACAGCTGCTTATCCAAACCGGCACGGCTAATCATGATGATGACATGATTATCCTCTGCTTGACGATTTCTTCGTCTGATACCATTGTTTTCAGCTGAATTATGTCGATTCAGTAGTTTCACCAACAAGTTCCTCCAAAATGATTGGTTCTTAGTAGGTTTTCACTAAAACTCCATCTTACTACCAGCGACAAAGAAGCTCCATTTCTCATTTTTGTCTAAACAGACACTCCTGCTCCTCTCATTGTTTTGGTAGATCGCCTGTACGATCATCAAGAACAAAATCGATTCAAAAGTGAGGTTCTCCATTGAGCCTTATTCAATGGATTCATGGGTCATTATGCGGGGGAACACATATCTCGGCTTAGATGACCCACCCGTTAGTATTTTATCGAGCTATCAATAGTAAACTCAAAGAGACTTTTTCTTCTTGCATTACAGCATTGTTTACTCGAATTTTAGTTTGTCAAGAAAGCAATGACAGTGATTTACGATTATTCCATAAAACTACTTTGCTACTTTATTTTTCTAATTTTATTTTTCGAACAGTACGTATTTTCCTTCAGAACATAACAAATACCAAAGATTAAACTCATGAAAGAATGACATCAATTTCTTGTTTTGTTGCACGTGATTTAAAATTAATTTGATCGTCTCATTGTCATGCAGGTCTCACCGTAAAAGGTCAGGTGTGACTGCTTTTCCTCGGAGATTCATGGTGCTCATCATCCCCACTGTAAGTGGCATATGCGTCTCACCGTAAAGGGTTTTGAATGGACGGGAGAGGAACACAAAAAAATCCAATCCTTGTTCTGCTTGGACTCTGATACTGGTGTTGGTGGTGGCATCGAGCCTCAGGACAAAATTACCTCAATTTTCTGGAATGTACAAGCGTTATGCCTCCATTACATTTATCCTAGGGATGTGCCAAAGTCAATTGGCAAATTGAAGCTTGTGAGGTCCCTCGATCTCTGGGGTCATGATTTTAAAGCTCTTCCATCATCCATCAGCGAATTGTACAGTTTGGAGATGCTTGATCTTAGGAGATATTATTTTTAACTGAGTTGCCACAAGGCATTACAAAGCTTGACTATACAACACTTGGGAGAGAGTAGGAAATGTGTCACATCAGTCAAATGGCTCCTTCCCATTCCCAGTTCAGAGTTCGGATGAATGTGCGTGCCTTAACATGAGAAGAGAAGCTTAACTGCATTCTGTATATACCAGACATTTGCCCGTGTCTATAATATTATATCTATACCTTATTGCTATTGTTTAAGACAGCTAAGCGTATAGTGTTTGCAGTCCAGCAATCAATCGCTCGTGGTTTCCTTCTATTTTAAAATACCCCCCAGCCACTCCCGCTCGGTATCTTCCTTTGTGTCCCTACCCAGACATGATACTGTCATTGTCAGCGGTACAATTAACAAGTCGATTTTTAAAATGCAGATTCCATCCCAAGTAGCCACGGCAGAGTCAGATGGGACCTGCTTTTCCTTCGAGATTTATAATGCCCATCATCTCACTCAAGTGGCATCTGCATCCATCTTGTTGAGAATTGTGATCTTGCAGAAGAAGAAGCGGCTATGGTTGAAGTGATCCGCGGGAGCATTGCTGATTCCGTCGTGGGGCATGTTGCTTCTCTGGCCTCCCAGGAGATTGGACGAGCTTGTGTTGTCAAGGGGGAACTCAAGAAACTCGAGAAGACGGTCAAAGCAATCAACGCTGTGCTGGCCGAGGCGGAAAAGAGACAAGTCGAGGCTGAGGACGTGAAGAACTGGCTGAAGGAGCTAAGCGATATGGTGTACGAGGCCGACGACCAGCTGGATGACTTTTCCACGGAGGCTCTGCGAAGGAGACTGATGGGAGGCAATCGGATCATGAAGGAGGTGCGCATCTTCTTCTCCTCCTCGAACAGGCTCTTCTATAGCTTCAAGGTGGCTCATCAACTTAAAGCCATCAGGGAGACTTTAGATGCCATTCACGATGACAGATCGAAGTACAACCTCAACCCAGACAACAACGGGAATCCGGCGCCCGCTGGAAGGTAGATTACAGAAAGCTTTATATTCTCAAAAGCCCACGATCCCTCCGATGAAAATTAAGCAGTTTATTGATTAATTTATTTAGGCACCAAGCTAATTAATCAATTAATTAATGGTCCATCCCAAGTAGGGAACCTATAAACTCTGCATCAAAGTATTTTCAACGCCAAAATGCATAAAATCATTTTAATTAATTTTTGAAGAGCATTGACCATGATTTTGCTGCCGTGATGAACGTATACATGGCTACTATCGCTGAAAATTTGCCTTTGACATTTATCTAAAATTCATTTATGCCATCACTATTTGAATCAGTCTAAGGAACTCAATTTTTTAAGGAGCACATAGCAACTAAAATTTTTTACTGTTGGCTCATTATATACCCATTTACCGTTAATTATAAACCATGTGGTTCCGGACTTGCACCGTGCATTTCAAGCTTTTAAATTAGCATATCCATAAATAAGGAATTTAGTTTAATAAAAGACAAAGGGGTATACCAGCCTTACTGTCTTGTTGAATTCAATACTCAAGTGGTCCTTTGGGTGTTCTCCATTGAAGCTTTCAAGATTTTAATCACACTATCATGATCTCACGATGGCCTGAAATCATCATTCATTATATGCGAGATTCATTAGAATTCACCTGCATAAATCGAATGACTAATGGAAATATAAATTTATTTTTATAAATGTATCAATTTATTTATCCGTGAATAAATTGGAGATTATCCAGAAAAGTACTAACGTGATTTTGTTTCTGATTGATTTCTAGGAACCACGATCGGCTGAAGAAGAAAAGGATGCAACTAGACGGCATTCCACTTTTACATGAATCAGCTGTTATCAGAAGAGATGAAGACAAAAAGGAAATTTGTCACTTCTTGTTTGATTCGGTGCCTAATGAGAATGTTTCCATCCTTCCAATCATTGGTATTGGAGGCCTCAGTAAAATGACATTAGTAAAGCACGTCTTCAATGACGAGAGCGTCCAAGCATTTTTTGAGCTCAAAGTCTGGGTCTGTGTGTCAGACAACTTTGATGTGGAAACTATGGTGAAGAAAATATTGCTAAAGTGTGATGATCCTCCAAAGAAACCCAATGACAGTAGCATAGAAGAGCTACCAGAAAAGCTAGATGGGAACAAAATAGTGCGGCCATGTGACAGCCATAGTAGCATGAAAGAGCTACCAGAAAAGATTGATGGGAAGAAATTTTTACTTGTCCTAGATGACGTGTGGAATGAGAATCGACAAGAATGGTAGGAACTTAGAGGCTTCTTTAAGAAGGGTGCCCAAGGAAGCAAGATATTGGTCACAACCTGTGGTGAAAATGTGGCAAAAACGATGAGTGATAGATTTCATCAATTGAAAGGTTTGCCAGAAGATAAGTCCCTCTCTCTGCTAATGCAAATGGCATCTAAGAAAGAGCATGAATGGAAGGATCAGAGCTTACAAACCATCGGAAGAAAATTTGCAAGGATGTGTCGTGGAGTACCACTTGCACTTACGACAATGGGACGATTATTATTGTTCACAAGAGACACGGAGGAGGACTGGCTGGAATTCAGTAATCATGACTTAGTAGAAATAAAACAAGAGGAAACTGGCATCCTTCCAATACTCAAGTTGAGTTATGATCTTCTGCCTTCTCATTTGAAATGCTACTTTTCTTATTGCAGCTTGTTTCCTAAGGATTGGGAGTTCAACCTAGATGAGTTGATTCATCTTTGGAAGGCTCAAGGATTCTTCAGATCCTCCCATAGAACTAATAGGACTCCCAAAGATGTTG
Organism: Sonneratia alba; assembly: GCA_900174645.1. Lineage (NCBI taxonomy): Eukaryota > Viridiplantae > Streptophyta > Magnoliopsida > Myrtales > Lythraceae > Sonneratia > Sonneratia alba. The sequence goes on from FWPY01000029.1 coordinate 1,914,989, forward strand.
GTGGGGATTGTTTTAAGGAGTTGGTTCGGAGATGCTTCTTTCAAGACCTAGAGGAAGATATATATGGCAGCATCTACAGTTGCAAAATGCACGACTTGATGCATGACCTTGCGAAAATGGTGGCAAGAAATAACTTCGTGGTTGTAGATAGTTCCAACATTGGAGTGTTTCGTCATGAAGAAGTCCTTCATGTATCCACACATTACGTGGAGGATGTTGGATGGATAGGGGAGGCACACAACATAGCTCGATCCTTGCTCTTCTTGGACAAAATTAGAAGTGGCATCGATCCTTTGATCAAAATCACCCAAACGTTCAGAAGTGTACAGGTGTTACACCTCTAGTATGACAATTCCACTAAGGTGGTGCCAAAATCAATAGGCAAATTGAAGCATTTGAGGTCCCTCCATCTTTCGGGTTACAATTTTAAAGCCCTACCATCTTCCGTCAGCAAATTGCACAATCTGGAGACTCTTAATCTCCAGGGATGTTGGGAATTAACTGAACTACCTCGAGGTATTACAAAGCTAGTTAATCTGAGGCAACTAGATGTAAGTGATTGTTTTCAACTGACTCATATGCCCAAGGGAATAGAGAAGTTGACAAACCTGCAGATATTAAGTGATTTTGTGGTGGGAGAGAAAGGGAACCCAAATGCTGCAGGGTTGGATGAGTTAAGTGGACTCGGAGGATTGAAAAAGGACTTGGCTATACAATGCTTGGAGGGAGTAGAGAATCCATCATGGTAGTCAAATGCTTCATTCCTGGTTAAGAGTTCAAAACTTCAATCGTTGACATTGTGGTGGGTGCCTATGGAGGGAAGAATATCAAATGAGATTCTCGAACAAGTATGGACAAATCAAGAAGCATCTTTAGAAAGACTGCAACCTCATTCGGATCTAAAGGGATTAGATATATATGGATACAATGGTTACACATTTCCCCCTTGGATTTCTCAACTACATCAGCTAGTTCTACTTGAGATTTGCAATTGCAATTACTGCAGGCTACTCCCACCAATCCATCAGCTTCCTTCCCTCAAATCACTCAATTTGAGATCCTTATGTGAACTGGAGTACATCGAAGTTGAAGGTGGCAACTAGAGTTCAACAGTCTTTCCATCATTGGAAAAGGTAGAAATGTTTGATTTGTCAAACTTCAAGGGATGGCAGTGTTTGCAAGGCAATAGCTCTAAAGTAAATGACATTCATGAGGAGGACGAGAATTTCATGCTCCCTGTCTTCCATAAAAAGATTGGAGTTGAAATAGCTGATTGTCTGAAGTTCTCAAATCTTGGGCAGGAGGGGAATTTGTCACTAAAAAATGTAAATGAGAAGTACATACACAAGTTGGTGAGAAATAGTGAAGTCCAAACATCACCAAATAAAGAAGTGATGGCAGTTCCATCGCTAATCTTCCTATCATCTATGCCAACAACCGAATTGAAATTTCTCCTCATTGAGGGCATGGGTAGCTTTGAAGTCCTGCTAGAGGAGTTGTTTCATTCCCTCAACTCTCTGCAAAGGCTTAAAATTGCGAACGGGCAAAACTTGAAAAGTCTACCTTGGAGAGCGATTCTCAATTATCTCCCCGCCCTTGAGCACCTGGAAATCAGCGACTGCCCAGAACTTGATCTACCTTCTATTCTTGAGGAAGAGGTTGATCTTCAACGGCAGCATGGCCATATAAATAGCATAATCAAAGAGGTTTCTTTACGTGGAGTTGAGCGAATGACTAGCTTGCCTTGGTGGTTTCAGCATCTATCAAGTTTAGAGATTCTAAGAATTGAGTATTGTGATGGCTTAGAGGCTCTATCTGAAATCATGCAATGCCTCACTTCTCTCAGAGACCTTACACTGTATAAATGCAGGGGACTGAAGTCACTATCGAGGATGATGATCGTTCATCTTATCACCACCCTCGAGAAATGGCATATATATGATTGCGAAGAGCTAGATTTGAACGGAGAATTAGATGGAGACAGTGATGAGATGGCCAATTCACAACTCTCCAGGCCATTTACACTTTGTGAGTTGACCATCAACAGCAGTGAAGTAGAGTTTCTTCCATGGTTGATCGGACGCCTAAACAATCTCGAGGTGCTTCGTATCACACAGTGGGAAAACTTGAAGGATCTGCCAGAGTGCTTATCCAAGCTCACTTCTCTCAAAGACCTTACAATCCTCCGATGCAATGGATTGAAGTCACTTTGACGAGGATGATCGTTCGTCTTATCGCCACCCTTGAGACATGGCAAGTGGGATACTGCGAAGATCTGGATTTGAACGGAGAATTAGATGGAGACAATGTTGACATGGCCAACTCAGGGCCAACTACGCTTCGTGAGTTGACCATCGGGGGGAGTAGAGCAGAGCATCTTCCATGGTGGATTGAACACCTAAACAATCTCAAGGTTCTTCGTTTCAAGGAGTGGGAAAACTTGAAGGCTTTGCTAGAGTGGTTCTCCAATCTCACTTCACTCAAAGAGCTCCACGTCATTGGAAGCCCGCTCATCACAGAGAGGTGCAAGGAGAATGGACTAGATCGGCCTAAGATCTCCGACATTGGCGACGTTGATATCAGTGTGAGTCCAACTCCGACATACATACATTTATGCATATGTGCAATGGATTTCACTATTCATTTATATGCCTTTCACTTTTACGTATCCTCCAACCACTTTCCCATTTTAACTATGACTTTAAGTGGTATAAAAATTAATAATAATAATAATACATTTCACACATTACAATCTTTTATATTTCTATAATGAGAGTTAAATCAAATTAAGACAACAATTGAAAAAAAAGATACAATGAGATATGCATATACATGTGTTTTTCCTAGTGAAGTATTGTGAGAAATTGATGTCTAGTGAATTTTAAATGAAAATCTCTTCATTAAACCATTAAATACAAAAGTGGCTCATACACTTACAAATCAAAATTCGCTTTTTGCGAGTGTGGGGGAGCTCACACATGATTGCTGATGTTGCACCTGGCCCATTGTGAGCCAGGTATTAGCTAGAAGAGCTTCCCATAGTATGGTCTGCAACCAAGACAGTAGCATATCTTTGCTGGGAGACGTAATTCATCTTGCCCCTCAGAATCTTGACCCATTCTTTATACAAACTTCGAATTAAGAATTGATTATTATTATCTGAATGGTTCATCTAATATAAAAGTAAAATTATTCAAAATCAATTTGGTCATTGGGCTGTGGTGTTGTGGCTGATGAATAGAACAGCTGCCCATCCAAACTGGCACGGCTGGTGATGATGATGACATGATTGTCCTGTGCTTGATGGGTTCATTGTAGGTTTTCACTGAAACCCCATCAAGCTACTAATGACAAAGAAGCTCAATTTCCGAGACTCCTGCTCCTCTCTTTGTTGTGGCAGATTGCCAGTTTGATAGTGAAGAACAAAAACGAAAGCGAGCTTCTCCATTGAGCTTTATTCAATGGATTCACAGGTCATTACGGGGAACACATAATAGTAGCCGGTATTTTTGGAGAATTCTCTTACACTTTATCATAAAGTTGGCCCTATCCAACGAACATTCAGAACAGATGCTTGTCCAAACTAAAACATTTCGACATTAACTGGTCCACGACTCTAAGAAATTCTATCAGATGTTACGTTTCATAGACAGAAAATGGACAGCCCTTGTAGCTATTATGCACGCGTTTCAGCAAACTCTTAGGGAAGCATTTATGCATTCCTATCATGCTTAGCCTCCACTGCAAGAACCGCACGCAGGAAGCGAAACTAAGCAGATAAATCTCAATCAGCACTTCAGAAAATTTTGGGGCAAGACCGCTAACAGGACATAAAGCTTGATAAAACTTACTGTGATCAATGCCTCGAACATTATCCAGTCCTCGCGGTGGGCCACTGGGACCACCGCCATATGGACCCCTATCGGGTCCTAGTGGCCCACCACGATCCCACTTGTTGCTAGAGCCCGAGTCTTTTCTATAAGCATCCAACTTTTCCATCTAGTACAATAACAGATCCGCAAAAATGAGACAAAACAAGTTTAAGTAACGCTGCTTTAGCTTCCCTTTTTCATGCAAAACAGGGATGCTAATATAAACTTTATGCATTACCGAGAGCATAGTGGCGAACAAGACACCTATGAGGTTCACAATTACCCAAAGGAAATCAGTGATTGTCCTAAGTCGCTGTATTGACTGCAGCGATTTCACTACACCTACATGAAAATGGAACTTGATAGATAGTAAGGAGTCAAGCTATCAATAATAATCAAACATCATTCAATCTGAAGCTTGTTTACTGTTGCGGATAGACCAGATTATGATTATCGGCTTTAGAATTTGATGAAGCACGTTGTCAATAATAAAGACAATAAAATTCAGCAATCCCACTCATAATTATGTGTTCAAGGCCCAAAAATCGTTAAATGATCAAAAATACTAACTTAGAGGATTGATCAAATGGAATTATAACTATAGCATGAATAAAGCAATACACATGAACCCAGACAAACTGACGCTCTGTATTCTGGAGAATGAACAATCACCTATTTATTATTAGTAATTAAGCATCTCTTAACATGAGAGACAGCACTTTAATCGGCAGCCATTTTAACACTACCACAATTTTAGCAGTGGATTAGCCTATGAGCTGGTTACATGCCTCCGTTCAGGCTTTATACCAAGCATCTTTCTCAATTCTGGATGTCTGCAACTGAGGGTTTCAGATGGCCAGGGAAGAAACGGAATCACAAGGAACAGTCGGCAAGTAGTCTTAATCCTAATCGCAAGAAATTCGAGTGACGAAATTTTAGACATCCAATTTCAACATAAAGCTGCATAACTCTTTCATACACATTGCTTGGCCAAGGAGTTATCTCATGTGATCTTGTCCTGATGCTTTTGGTCTTGCATCATCAATAAGAGTGCTCTTATAACTGGAGGAAATATCGGAACTGAGGTACATGGCCAAAAGTAGGGAAAGGAGACTCGTTACACTTCTAATATTATATCATGTCTAAGGTTGTTCCTTTAAGTTCTTACATTGCTGAAGGAGAGAAATGCTTTACCCTTGATAGGTCTTCAAAGCAAACTCCCCTCTGTGTATGTTGCAGGATGCTGGAGATGGCCCCAAAGTTTTGAACTGCATTTCTCGTATCCAAAGTCTAATGCAGCATTCTGAAACTGATCCTCTATCTCATGGATAGCCCTCCACAAGAGGCTAGCCACCATGGATCGAATACTATAATGGAGCTCACTGTCCTCTCTTCTCCGGCGACTCCTGCCTTTTGGAAGATGAACCTTAAAGTCGTTTGTTCTTCTCCGACCAATTCACCAAATACATCAGGGAGTTCCTCTTGTCTACTTTCTAGATCTTGTGAGCTTTAGGGGATTAGGGAGCTGAATTTATTTGTACCCTGCAGAATCTTTGATGATTTTGCATCCATTCTATTGTTTGCAACCAAGACATTGGCACATCTTTGCCAGGAGACGTAATTCATCTTGCCCCTCAAAATCTTGACCCAGTCTTTAAACAAACTTTGAATTAAGAATTGATTATTATTATATGAATAGTATGATCAGGGGAAGTGGCAGTAAGGTACAATCAAATGGTTCACCTAATATAAAAGTAAAATTATTCAAAATCAATGTGGTCATTGAACCATGGTGTAGTGGTTGATGAATTGAACAGCTGCTTATCCAAACCGGGACGGCTAATCATGATGATGACATGATTATCCTCTCTTGACGATTTCTTCTTATGATACCATTGTTTTCAGCTGAATTATGTGGATTCAGTAGTTTCACCAACAAGTTCCTCCAAAATGATTGGTTCTTAGTAGGTTTTCACTAAAACCCCATCTTGCTATTGACGACAAAGAAGCTCCATTTCTCATTTTTGTCTGAACAGACACTGCTGCTCCTCTCATTGTTTTGGTAGATCGCCAGTATGATCGTCAAGAACAAAATCGATTCAAAAGCATGGTTCTCCATTGAGCCTTATTCAATGGATTCATGGGTCATTATGAGGGGAACACATATCTTGACTTAGTTGACCCACCCATCAGTATTCTATCGAGCTATCAATAGTAAACTTAAAGAGACTTTTTCTTCTTGCATTATAGCATTGTTTACTCGAATTTCAGTTTGTCAAGAAAGCAATGATAGTGATTTACGATTATTCCATAAAACTACTTTGCTACTTTATTTTTCTAATTTTATTTTTCGAACAATACGTATTTTCCTTCAGAACATAACAAATACCAAAGATTAAACTCATGAAAGAACAACATCAATTTCTTGTTTTGTTGCTTGCGATTTAAAATTAATTTGATCATCTCATTGTCATGCAAGTCTCACCATAAAAGGTCAGGTGTGACCTGCTTTTCCTTGGAGATTCATGGTGCTCATCATCCCCACTGTAAGTGGCATATGCGTCTCACCGTAAAGGGTTTTGAATGGACAGGAGAGGAACACAAAAGAATCCGATCCTTGTTCTGCTTGGACTCTGATACTGGTGTTAGTGGTGGCATCAAGTCTCGGGACAAAATTACCTCAATTTTCTGGAATGTACAAGTGTTATGCCTTCGTTACGTTTATCCTAGGGATGTGCCAAAGTCAATTGGCAAATTGAAGCTTGCGAGGCCCCTCGATCTCTGGGGTCATGATTTTAAAGCTCTTCCATCATCCATCAGTGAATTGTATAGTTTGGAGATGCCTGATCTTAGGAGATGTTATTTTTAACTAAGTTGGCACAAGGCATTACAAAGGTTGACTATACAACACTTGGGAGAGAGTAGGAAATGCGTCACATCAGTCAAATGGCTCCTTCCCATTCCCAATTCAGAGTTCGGATGAATGTGCGTGCCTTAACGTGAGAAGAGAAGTTCAGCAGCATTATGTATATACCGGACATTTGCCCGTTTCTATAATATTATCTATACCTTATTGCTATTGTTTAAGACAGCTAAGCATAAAGTATTTGCAGTCCAGCAATCAATCACTCATGGTTTCATTCTATTTTAAAATATCCTCCAGCCAATCCCGCTCGGTATCTTCCTTTGTCTCCCTACCCAGACATTGATGTGAATCTGGCTACACATCATAGCATCAATTTTATCACCAAGTGTCTCCAACAATAATACATCAAGTATCAAGATTCAAGTTCATAATTACTGCATATGTATATAAGAATGTTGTAAAATATAGAGATTTTTAGAAGATATTGTACTGAATATTGTTGTGATTGAGCACATATCACTTTCCTATTTTGTTTAGATAGCATATATGTTGGGATTTCTAGTTGCTAAACTTGCATGTTTCCTTTATTTTAGTTTCCCAACCTATGGGAACATTTTAGGAAACACAATGAGCTGCAAATATTGAAAATTGGCCTATTTAAAGGCTTGTAACAGAACTTGGAGGAGGGGGGACGCACAAGGAGTTTCTTTTGATGAATAAGATGTGAGGTTTTACTCCTACTTTGGTTCTTGATAAACCTATTGAACTTATCGGAGCCTTTCGTGGCGTTCACCCCCGACTTATCAATCAACCGTTCCATAGTTGATTGTGGCGTCTTCACTATACCAAGGTTCTTACCTCTTTATAGGTAATGGGTCACGGTTCCACTAAGTCTACCGTCGAACACGATCTTTGGTGACCACATTTGATTTAGGTCTTATCACGGGTTGGTAAGGTTCTATTTCCACGTTTGGTGTTGGGTCTTATTGTAAGTTGGTGGTGTTCTTATCATATTTGATATTGGGTTTCACCACGGGTCGGTAAGGATCACGTCATACATGATACTGTCATTATCAGCGGTACAATTAACAAGTCGATTTTTAAAATGCCGATTCCATCCCAAGTAGCCACGGCAGAGTCAGATGGGACCTGCTTTTTGTTCGAGATTTATAATGCCCATCATCTCACTCAAGTGGCATCTGCATCCATCTTGTTGAGAATTGTGATCTTGCAGAAGAAGAAGCAGCTATGGTTGAAGTGATCCTTGGAAGCGTTGCTGATTCCGTCGTGGGGCATGTAGCTTCTCTGGCCTCCCAGGAGATTGGACGAGCTTGTGTTGTCAAGGGGGAACTCAAGAAACTCGAGAAGAGGGTCAAAGCAATCAACGCTGTGCGGGCCGAGGCGGAAAAGAGACAAGTCGAGGCTGAGGACGTGAAGAACTGGCTGAAGGAGCTGAGCGATGCCGTGTACGAGGCCGACGACCTGCTGGATGACTTTTCCACGGAGGCTCTGCGCTGGAGACTGATGGGAGGCAATCGGATCATGAAGGAGGTGCGCATCTTCTTCTCCACCTCGAACAGGCTCTTCCATTGCTTCAAGATGGCTTATCAACTTAAGGCCATCAGGGAGACTTCAGATGCCATTAACAATGACAGATCGAAGTACAACCTCAACCCAGACAACAACGGGAATCCGGCGCCCGCTGGAAGGTAAATTACAGAAAGCTTTATATTCTCAAAAGCCCACGATCCCTCCGATGAAAATTATGGAGTTTATTAATTTATTTATTTAGGCACCAAGCTAATTAATCAATCAATTAATGGTCCATCCCAAGTAGGGAACCTATAAACTCTGCATCAAAGTATTTTCAACGCCAAAATGCATAAAATCATTTTAATTAATTTTTTAATAGCGTTGACCATGATTTTGTTGCTGTGATGAACGTATATATGGCTACTACGCTGAAAATTTGCCTTTCATACTATCACTATTTGAATCGGTTTGAGGAACTCAATTTTTTAAGGAGCACGTAACAACTAAAATTTTGTAATTTTTGACTCATTAAATGATTAATCACAGTTAATATAGACCTCGTGGTTCTGGACTTGAACCGTGCATTTCAAGCTTTTAAATTAGCATATCCATAAATAAGGAATTTAGTTTAATAAAAGATAAAGGGGTATACCTGTCTTACTGTTTTGCTGAATTCAATACTCAAGTGGTCCTTTGGGTGTTCTCCGTTGAAGCTTTCAAGATTTTAATCACACTATCATGATCACACGATGGCCTAAAATCAACATCCATTATATATGAGATTCATCTAAATCCACTTAGATAAATCGAATGACTAATGGAAATATAAATTTATTTTTATAAATGTATCAATTTATTTATCCATGAATAAAATTGGAGATTATGTAGAAAAGCACCGACGTGATTTTGTTTCTTATTAATTTCTAGGAACCACAATCAGCTGAATGAGACAAGGATGCAACTAGACAGTATTCCATTTTTACCTAAATCAACTGTTTTTGGAAGAGAAGAAGACAAAACAGAAATTTGTTGCTTCTTGTTCAATTTGGTGCTTAACAAGAGTGTTTCCATCCTTCCAATCGTTGGTGTCAGAGGCCTTGGTAAAACAACATTAGCAAAGCTCGTCTTCAATGACAAGAGTGTCCAAGCATTTGTTGAGCTCAAATTATGGGTCTGTGTCTCAAACAACTTTGATGTGGAAACTATCGTGAAAAAAATATTGCTAAAGTGTGATGATCCTCCAAAGAAAGGGTCAGTAGCATGGAAAAGCTACCAGAAAAGACAGATGGGAACAAGATAGTGCAGCCATGTGATGGCCATAGTAGCATGGAAGATCTACCAAAAAAGATAGATGGGAAGAAATTTTTACTTGTCCTAGATGATGTGCGGAATGAGAATCGACACAAATGGATGCAACTTAGATGCTTCTTTGATGAGGGAGCCAAAGGCACCAAGATATTGGTCACCACCCATCGTACAGATGTGGCAAAAATGATGAGCAATAGATTTCATCAATTGAAAGGCTTGCACGAAGATGAGTCCCTCTCTCTGCTAATGCTAATGGCATCTAAGAAAGAGCATGAATGAAAGAATCAGAGCATAGAAACCATCGGAAGAGAAATTGCAAGGAAGTGTCTTGGATTGCCCCTCGCACTTACGACAATGGGACGGTTATTATCACCCCCGAGAGACATGGAAGAGCACTGGTGGGAATTGAGTAAACGTGAATTAGCAGAAATAAAACAAGACGAAACTAACATCCTGCCAACACTCAAGTTGAGTTACAATTATCTGCCTTGTCATTTGAAATGTTGCTTTTCTTACTGCTGCTTGGTTCCTAAGGATTATGAGTTCAACCCGAATGAGTTGATTCATCTCTAGATGGCTCAAGGATTCTTCAGATCCCAGCATGAAACAACTAGGACACCTGAAGATGTTGGTAGGGAATGTTTTATGCAATCGGTTTGGAGATCCTTCTTTTAGATCTCGAGAAAGATGTGTATGGCAATGTCAGAAAGTGCAAAATGCACAACTCGATGCATGACATTGCAAAAATGGTGGCAGGAAATAACTTCGTGGTTGTAGATAGTTCTAACACTAGAGGGTTTCACTATGAAGAAGCCCTTCATGTATCCACACATTACATGAAGGATGTTGGATGGATAGGGGAGGCACACAATAGAGCTCGATCCTTGCTCTTCTTGGACAAAATTAGAAGTCGCATTGATCCTTAGATCAAAATCATCCAAACGTTTAGAAGTGTACGGGTGTTACGCCTCCAGTACGACAATTCCACTAAGGTGGTGCCAAAAGCAATAGGCAAATTGAATCATATGAGGTCCCTCCATCTTTCAGGTTACAATTTTAAAGCCCTGCCATCTTCCATTAGCAAATTTCACAATTTGGAGACTCTTAATCTCCAGGGATGTTGGGAATTAACTGAACTACCTTGAGGTATTACAAAGCTAGTTAATCTAAGGCAACTAGATATAAGTCGTTGTATTCAATTGACTCATATGCCCAAGGGAATAGAGAAGTTGACAAACCTGTAGATATTAAGTGATTTTGTGGTGGGAGAGAAAGGGAACCCAAATGCTGCAGGGTTGGATGAGTTAAGTGGACTCAAAGGATTGAAAAAGGACTTGACTATACAATGCTTGGAGAGAGTAGAGAATTCATTGCGGCAGTCAAATGGTACATTCCCAATTAAGAGTTTAAAACTTCAGTCGTTGGGATTGCATTGGCAGGATATTGAGGAAAAACCAAATGAGATTCTTGAACAAGTACGGACAAATCAAGAAACATCTTTAGAAAGATTGCAGCCTCATTCAAATCTAAAGGGATTAGATATATATGGATACAGTGGTCGCACATTTCCTCCTTGGATTTCTCAACTACATCAGCTAGTTCTACTTGAGATCATGGACTGCAATTACTGCAAGCGACTCCCACCAATCCATCAGCTTCCTTCCCTCAAATCACTTGATTTGAGATCCTTATGTAAACTGGAGTACATTGAAGTTGAAGGTGGCAATCGGAGTTCAACATTGTTTCCATCACTGGAACGGGTACAAATAAGACATTTGTCTAACTTCAAGGGATGGTAGTGTTTGCAAGGCAATAGCTCTGAAGTAAATGACATTCATGAGGAAGACGAGAATTTCATGCTCCTCGTCTTCCCTAAAAAGATTGAGGTCGTTATAAATGATTGTCCAGAGTTCTCATATTTAGGGTGTGGGGAGAATCTGATATTGATAAATGTAAATGAGAAGCATATACACAGGTTGGTGAGAAATAGTGAAGTCCAGACAACACCAAATAAAGAAGTAATGGCGGTTCCGCCGCTAATCTCCCTATCATCTGTGCCAATAACTGAATTGAAATTTCTCCACATTGAGGGCATGAGTAGCGTGGAAGTCCTGTCAGAGGAGTTGTTTCATTCCCTCAACTATCTGCAAAGGATTGAAATCGTGAATGGTCAACACTTGCAAAGTCTGCCTTGGAGAGTGATTCTCAATTATCTCCCTGGCCTTGAGCATCTAGAAATCTTAGATTGCCCAAAACTTGATCTACCCTGCGTTCTTGAGGAAGAGGCTAATCTTCAACGGTAAAATGGCCATATGAATAGTAAAATCACAAAAGTTCCTATATGTGGAGTTAAGCGAATGAGTGGTCTGCCATGGTGGTTTCAACACCTATCAGGTCTATAGATTTTGAGAATTGAGGGCTACGATGGCTTAGAGGCTCTATCTGAAATCATTTACAGCCACACTTCTCTCAAAGAACTTACACTCTCGGGGTGTAGAGTAGTGAAGTCACTATCGAGGAGGACGATTCTTCATCTTATCACCACCCTCAAGCAATGGTGGGTATATGATTGTGAAGAGCTGGATTTGAATGGAGAATTAGATGGAGACAGTGATGACATGGCCAATTTGCAACTCTCGCGGCAAACTACACTTTCTGAGTTGATTATTAGGCGAAGTAGAGCGGAAATTCTTCCATGGTGGATTGAGCACCTAAACAATCTTGAGGTGCTTCATATCAAGGAGTGAGAAAACTTGAAGGCTCAGCCAAAGTGGTTCTCCAAGCTCACTTCTCTCAGAGAGCTTACAATCAAGCAATGCAAGGGACTGAAGTCACAGTCAAGGAGGACAATCATTCATCTTATCACCACCCTCAAGAAATGGAAGATACAATCCTGTGAGGAGCTGGGTTTGAATGGAGAATTAGATAGAGAAAATGATAATGAGGCCAATTCGCAACACTCTATGCTTCATGAGTTGATTATCAATAAGAGCAGAGCAAAGCTTCTTCCATGGTGGATTGAGCACCAAAACAATCTTGAGGTGCTTTTTATCAAGGAGTGGGAAAACTTGAAGGCTCTGCCAAAGTGGTTCTCCGATCTCACTTCACTCAGAGAGCTCTAGATCATTAGATGCCCAATGATCAGAAAGAGATGCAAGGAGAATGGACCAGATTGGCCAAAGATCTCTCACATTGCTGATGTTTATATCAGTGTGAGTCTGAATCTGATATACATATATGCATATGTGATATGGATTTGATTGTTCGTTTTGACATCTTTCATTTTTGGGTTTTTCTCTAACCACTTTCCCATTTTAACAACAACAAATATATAACATCTAATAATTAACTAACCAGTTTCATAAAAAATTATATTTGTATGACTTTATGTAGCGTAAAAATTAGTAATAGTAATAATAATAATAGACAATTCATACCTTACAATCTTTAGTATTTATAGTTTGATTAACACCAAAGTATTTTAATGTCATGTTGGTACGAATGACTAGGGTTGATGGAATGGATTGGGTTTAATATGGTAAACTATGGTAATTTGGATAATAAATTTTTGTGATAATCTAAAACATTTGAATGAATAAATTTGATAAAAGTGATGAGATGAAGCATTTATAATTTTTTTAATTAACGCTTATTCCATCAATTTTAGTGCAAAATTCTCCCTAAATGGCATAAAAGGTTAATTATGAATAGTATAATCACGTATAGATATAAAAGGAAAACATGAATATATTAAATCCATACCACTTTCATGATAAGTCCATCGCTATTCGATTTAATGTTTATGCTTGGCATTGCCCTTTTCTTTCCCCCCGATGTTGATAAAAACAAGTCATGCGGATCAATTGTGGTTCCATTTGGTATGCCAATAATGAAAATCTGTTCATGAATCCATTGAAAAACATAGTGGCTTATACCCGTAAAAATGGCATCTAATTTTGTGAGAGTGGGAGGCCCATAGCACACACGCCGTCATTTCATTTCAAGATGCAGAGTCGAATTATAAGACGGATAGCTCTCAGCCTAGAAAGTAGTTTGCTTCAGCTTACGCCACTCGAATTTTTTATATTCTTCTCTTCATTGCAGGATGAATGGACCATGTAACGGTAAGGGCCCCCGCAGGGTCAACCTATGGCGACGGCAGTCCGCAGACTATACGATTGATGCCCCTTAGAGAGCTCGCAAATTAGATTAAACTGGCCTTCATTTAACTCCACGTAAGTTCTCTTTTTCAACATTTCTCATCCGAATGCTTTCCTTAATCCTCGCATTTCTGATAAAACGATATCTGTACTGGGCTTGTGCTGATTTTCATGATGCAGTTTTTTTAGGCCATTCATTTGGTTGACCTCATCCTCATGGTTCACATGGAAGCAGAGTTTATCATAACAATGTATATGGTAAAATTCTTGCTCGAAGTTCTATTTGTGAGGTGGTTTTAGCCAAGTATCTTGTCTTGCTTGGCCTCTGCAATTCTAAGATAGTTATCAACAAATCAATCTGGCGAGAATGATAGCTACAGTACATAAAATTAATTAGAAAAGCATGCGCTAAATCATTCTTGATTTGATAGTTGAGGATCTTGACTTAAAGGTTCAGTATTTTCATCATGTGAACGGCAATATTTCTTATGTCAAACTATCAGCTAGTAGAGAACTCGTGTAATGGAAATAGTTGAACTTAGGTTGTGTGTAGAAATACTCACTGACAGTGTAGGTTCTACAAGCAGTCTATCATCTAGAATTCCAACCAATGGTGATTGGCAATCTCTCATTATACTCGCTAGAATAGAAAAACATGGACAGGCTATTATTCCATTGCACTCACTATATGGCTGACCCTCATTAATAATATAGCGTTTGATCCCAATCCAATCCACATGGAAGATCTCGCTACCTTCATCCAAATCCAGGTAATGTTTTTCTTGGTATTCTTATATGAAATTTCCATAACCTTGATGATTCCTTTTGCTTCAATTCACACGCCATTTCTCTTTCATTTTGCAGGCTTTTATTAGCAATCTCTCTCCATTTATGGTTGTATTTCTTTGAATGCATCTTATCCTAACTCAGGTGAGAATTAAAATCCCTCCAGTTTGTCCAGTATGGTCTCTATACATTGCTTGGCTAGGAGTTATCTCATCTGATCCTGATGCTTTTGGTCCCGCATCATCAATAAAAGTGCTCTTATAACTGGAGGAAGATATTGCAGCTGAGGGACTTGGCCGAAAGTAGGGAAAGGACAATCCTTACACTTATAATATTATAATGTTTAAGGTTGTTCCTTTAAGCTCTCACTTTGCCGAAGGAGAGAAATGCTTTTCCCTTGATATGTCTTCATAGCAAACTCCCCTCTGTGTATGTTGCAGGATGTTGGAGATGGCCCCGATGTTTTGAACTCCATTCTGCATATCCAAAGTCTAATGCATCATGCTGAAACTGATCCTCTTATCTCATGGTTAGCCATCCATAACAGGCTAGCCAACAAGGATCAAATACCATAACGGAGCTCACTGTCCTCTCCTCGCTTGTGACTTCTGGCTTTTGGAAGATGAACCTTTAAGTCATCTGTTCTTCTCCGATCAATTCACCAAGTACATCGGGGAGTTCATCTTGTCTACTTTCTAGATCTTGCGAGCTTTAGGGGATTATGGAGCTGAATTAACCTATACCTTGCCAATTGGGAGGGCAAAACTCTGAAGATGATTATCCTCAAGGTTGCTTTTAGCTATTGTATCCACTATATTTGGATTAAAGAGTGAGGAGCTTGTTCAATTAAAAGAGTCATAGTTCTAATTTACGATATTAAAAATAAATTAAAATATTTCTAAATTTATAAAGCTTTTATAAATCTAAAATATATATATTTTAAAAATTTTCGTAGAAATTTGAAATTTCAATAAACATTATCATAATTTTGTTGAAAAATGTTATAGAATGCTTAAATAATTTTGTTGACATATATGATTGTCCTAAGTTCTCATATTTAGGGCATGAGGGGAGTCTGTTACTGAGAAATGTAAAAGAGAAGCTTGTACAGAAGTTGACGAGAAATAGTAAAGTCCAGATACCACCATATAAAGAGGTAACGGCAACTCCGTCATTAATCTCCTTATCATGAATGCCAACAACTTAATTGAAATTTCTCTCCATTGGGGGCATGGATTGCGTGGAAGTCCTGCCAGAGGGGTTGTTTCATTCCCTCAGCTCTCTGCACAAGCTTGAAATCGTGAATAGCGATCATTGGAAAGTGGATCTTAATTCTCTCCAAAGCTGGGAATGCCCAGAACTTGATTTATCATCTGTTCTTGAGGAAGAGGCTGATCTCCAACGGCAGCATGGTGGATTGAGCACCTAAACAATCTCAAGGTGCTTCGTATCAGAGGGTGGGAAAACTTGAAGGTTCTGCCAGAGTGGTTCTCCAAGCTCACTTCCCTCAAAGTCCTTAGTCTCTCGGAATGCAGGGGACTGAAGTCACTGTCGAGGAGGACGACTCGTCATCTTATCACCACCCTTGAGGCATGGTACGTAAGATCCTGCGAAGATTTGGATATGAACGGAGACTTAGCTGGGGACAGTGATGAGATGGCCAATTTGCAACTCACAGGGTCAACTAAACTCTCCAAATTGATCATCGAAAGAAGTGAAGCAGAGCTTCTTCCATGGTGGGTTGAACACCTAGACAATCTCGAGGTACTTGATATCTTAGAGTGGAGAAACTTGAAGGCTTTGCCAGAGTGGTTCTCCAATCTCACTCCACTCAGAGAGCTCTGAATCCTGGGAAGCCTGCTGATCAGAGAGAGGTGCCAGGAGAATGGACCAGATCGGCCTAAGATCTCCCACCTTGGTAGGGTGGATATCAGGGTGAGTCCCACATATATAGATATAAGCATATGTGCTATGGATTTCATTGCTCATTTTGACACCTTTCATATTTACCTATCCTCCAACCACTTTCCCATTTCAACTATAATAATAACAATAATTATAGTGAAGTATTGTGAGAAATTGATGCCTAGTGAATTTAAATCTCTCCAATCTGTCCAATATGGTCTCTACGCATTGCTTGGCCAAGGAATTATCTCATGTGATCCTGTCGTGATGCTTTTGGTCTCGCATCATCAATAAGAGCGCTCTCATAGCTGGAGGAAATATCGGAACTGAGGGACATGGCCAAAAGTAGGGAAAGGAGACTCGTTACACTTCTAATATTATATCAAGTGCAAGGTTGTTCCTTTAAGTTCTTACATTGCCGAAGGAGAGAAATGCTTTACCCTTGATAGGTCTTCAAAGCAAACTCCCCTCTGTGTATGTTGCATGATGTTGGAGATGGCCCCAAAGTTTTGAACTGCATTCCTCGTATCCAAAGTCTAATGCAGCATTATGAAAACTGATCCTCCATCTCATGGATAGCCCTCCACAACAGGGTAGCCACCATGGATCGAATACTGTAATGGTGCTCATTGTCCTCTCATCTGTGGCGACTTCTGCCTTTTGCAAGAGGTACCTTAAAGTCATTTGTTCTTCTCCGACCAATTCACCGAGTACATCAGGGAGTTCCTCGTCTACTTTCTAGATCTTGCGAGCTTTAGGGGATTAGGGAGCTGAATTTACCTGTACTCTGCAGAATCTTTGATGATTTTGCATCCATTCTATTGTTTGCAACCAAGACACTGGCACATCTTTGCCGGGAGACGTAATTCATCTTGCCCCTCAGAATCTTGACCCAGTCTTTAAACAAACTTCGAATTAAGAATTGATAATTATTATGTGAATAGTATGATCAGGGGAAGTGGCAGTAACATACAATCAAATGGTTCACCTAATATAAAAGTAAAATTATTCAAAAAAAAAAGTGGTCATTGGGCCATGGTGTAGTGGTTGATGAATTGAACAGCTGCTTATCCAAACCGGCACGGCTAATCATGATGATGACATGATTATCCTCTGCTTGACGATTTCTTCGTCTGATACCATTGTTTTCAGCTGAATTATGTTGATTCAGTAGTTTCACCAACAAGTTCCTCCAAAATGATTGGTTCTCAATAGGTTTTCACTGAAACTCCATCTTACTAGCAGCGACAAAGAAGCTCCATTTCTCATTTTTGTCTAAACAGACACTCCTGCTCCTCTCACTGTTTTGGTAGATCGCCAGTACGATCATCAAGAACAAAATCGATTCGAAAGTGAGGTTCTCCATTGAGCCTTATTCAATGGATTCATGGGTCATTATGCGGGGAACACATATCTTGGCTTAGATGACCCACCCGTTAGTATTTTATCGAGCTATCAATAGTAAACTTAAAGAGACTTTTTCTTCTTGCATTACTTCATTGTTTACTCGAATTTTAGTTTGTCAAGAAAGCAATGACAGTGATTTACGATTATTCCATAAAACTACTTTGCTACTTTATTTTTCTAATTTTATTTTTTGAACAGTACGTATTTTCCTTAAGAACATAACAAATACCAAAGATTAAACTCATGAAAGAATGACATCAATTTGTTGTCTTGTTGCACACGATTTAAAATTAATTTGATCGTCTCATTGTCATGCAGGTCTCACCGTAAAAGGTCAGGTGTGACTGCTTTTCCTCGGAGATTCATGGTGCTCATCATCCCCACTGTAAGTGGCATATGCGTCTCACCGTAAAGGGTTTTGAATGGACAGGAGAGGAACACAAAAGAATTGAATCCTTGATCTGCTTGGACCCCGATATTGGTGTTGGTGGTGGCATCGAGGCTCGGGACAAAATTACCTCAATTTTCTGGAATGTACAAGCGTTATGCCTCCGTTACCTTTATCCTAGGGATGTGCCAAAGTCAATTGGCAAATTGAAGCTTGCGAGGTCCCTCGATCTCTGGGGTCATGATTTTAAAGCTCTTCCATCATCCATCAGTGAATTGTACAGTTTGGAGATGCCTGATCTTAGGAGATGTTATTTTTAACTGAGTTGCCACAAGGCATTACAAAGCTTGACTATACAACACTTGGGAGAGAGTAGGAAATGCGTCACATCAGTCAAATGGCTCCTTCCCATTCCCAGTTCAGAGTTCGGATGAATGTGCGTGCCTTAACGTGAGAAGAGAAGCTCAGCAGCATTCTGTATATACCAGACATTTGCCCGTGTCTATAATATTATATCTATACCTTATTGCTATTGTTTAAGACAGCTAAGCGTATAGTATTTGCAGTCCAGCAATCAATCACTCGTGGTTTCCTTGTATTTTAAGATACCCCCCAGCCACTCCCGCTCGGTATCTTCCTTTGTCTCCCTACCCAGACATGATACTGTCATTGTCAGCGGTACAATTAACAAGTCGATTTTTAAAATGCCGATTCCATCCCCAGTAGCCACGGCAGAGTCAGATGGGACCTGCTTTTCCTTCGAGATTTATAATGCCCATCATGTCACTCAACTGGCATCTGCATCCATCTTGTTGAGAATTGTGATCTTGCAGAAGAAGAAGCAGCTATGGTTGAAGTGATCCTTGGAAGCGTTGCTGATTCCGTCGTGGGGCATGTTGCTTCTCTGGCCTCCCAGGAGATTGGACGAGCTTGTGTTGTCAAGGGGGAACTCAAGAAACTCGAGAAGACGGTCAAAGCAATCAACGCTGTGCTGGCCGAGGCGGAAAAGAGACAAGTCGAGGCTGAGGACGTGAAGAACTGGCTGAAGGAGCTGAGCGATGCGGTGTACGAGGCCGACGACCTGCTGGATGACTTTTCCACGGAGGCTCTGCGCAGGAGACTGATGGGAGGCAATCGGATCATGAAGGAGGTGCGCATCTTCTTCTCCTCCTCGAACAGGCTCTTCTATTGCTTCAAGATGGCTTATCAACTTAAGGCCATCAGGGAGACTTTAGATGCCATTAACAATGACAGATCGAAGTACAACCTCAACCCAGACAACAACGGGAATCCGGCGCCCGCTGGAAGGTAAATTACAGAAAGCTTTATATTCTCACAAGCCCACGATCCCTCCGATGAAAATTAAGGAGTTTATTAATTTATTTATTTAGGCACCAAGCTAATTAATCAATCAATTAATGGTCCATCCCAAGTAGGGAACCTATAAACTCTGCATCAAAGTATTTTCAACGCCAAAATGCATAAAATCATTTTAATTAATTTTTTAATAGCATTTACCATGATTTTGCTACTGTGATGAACGTACATATGGCTACTATCGCTGAAAATTTGCCTTTGACATTTATCTAAAATTCATTTATGCTGTCACTATTTGAATCGGTTTGAGGAACTCAATTTTTGAAGGAGGACATAGCAACTAAAATTTTGTACTTTTGACTCATTATATGATTAATCATCGTCAATATAAACCATGTGGTTCCGGACTTGCACAGTGCATTTCAAGCTTTTAAATTAGCATATCCATAAATAAGGAATTTAGTTTAATGAAAGGTAAAAGGGTATACCGGTCTTACTATCTTGCTGAATTCAATACTCAAGTGGTCCTTCGGTTGTTCTTCATTGAAGGTTTCAAGATTTTAATCACACTATCATGATCACACGATGGCCTGAAATCAACATCCAAATATATGAGATTTATCATAATCCACTTAGATAAATCAAATGACTAACGGAAATATAGATTTACTTTTACAAATGTATCAATTTATTTTTATGTAGAAAAGCACCGACGTGATTTTGTTTCCGATTGATTTCTAGGAACCACGATGGGCTGAAGGAGACAAGGATGCAACTAGACGGCATCCCACTTTTACTTGAATCAGCTGTTATTGGAAGAGATGAAGACAAGAAGGAAATCTGTCACTTCTTGTTCGATTCGGTGCCTAATGAGAATGTTTCCGTCCTTCCAATCGTTGGTATTGGAGGCCTTGGTAAAACAACATTAGCAAAGCTCGTCATTGAAGACGAGAGTGTCCGAGCACAATTTGAGCTCAAATTATGGGTTTGTGTCTCAGACAACTTTCATTTGGAAACAATTGTGAAGAAAATTGTGCAGCAGTGTGACGGACCTCAAAGAAAACTTGAGGACTGTCGCATGGAAGAGCTACCAAGAAAGCTAGATGGGAAGAAATTTTTACTTGTCCTAGATGACATGTGGAATGAGAATCAACACGAATGGTTGAAACTTAGAGGCTTCCTTGAGAGGGGAGCCAATGGCAGCAAGATATTGGTCACCACCCGTGGTGAAAATGTGGCAAAAACGATGAGCGATAAATTTCATCAGTTGAAAGGCTTGCCCGAAGATGAGTCCCTCTCTCTACTAATGCAAATGGCATCTAAGCCGGAGCATGAATGGAAGGATCAGAGCTTAGAAACCATCGGAAGAAAAATTGCAAGGAAGTGTCGTGGAGTACCCCTCGCGCTTACGACAATGGGACGGCTAATATTGTTCACGAGAGACACAGAGGAGGACTGGCTGGAATTCAGCAATCGTGACTTAGTAGAAATAAAACAAGATGCAACTGACATCCTGCCAACGCTCAAGCTAAGTTACGATCCTCTGCCTCCTCATTTGAAACGTTGCTTTTCTTACTGCTGCTTGTTTCCTAAGGATTATGAGTTCAACTCGAATGAGTTGATTCATCTCTGGATGGCACAAGGATTCTTTAGATCCTCCCATAGAACTAATAGGACTCCGGAAGATGTTGGTGGGGATTGTTTTAAGGAGTTGGTTCGAAGATCCTTCTTTCAAGACCTAGAGGAAGATATATATGGCAACATCTACAGGTGCAAAATGCACGACTTGATGCATGACCTTGCGAAACAGGTGGCAGGAAGTAACTTCGTAGTTGTAGATAGTTCCAATACTGGAAATTCTCAACATGAAGAAGCCCTTCATGTATCTGTAGAAAATGTGAAGGGTGTTGAATGGATAGGGGAGGGACACAATAGAGCCCGATCCTTGCTCTGTTTGGGGGAAATTAGCAGTGACGTCGATCCTTTGATCAAGATTACCCAAACCTTCAGAAGTGTCCGGGTGTTACGCTGCAAACTCAACTATTCCAATAAGGTGGTGCCAAAGTCAATTGGCAAATTGAAGCATTTGAGGTCCCTCAATCTTTCATATAGCGATTTTAGAGCTCTTCCATCTTCATTCAGTAGATTGCACAATCTGGAGACGCTTAGTCTCGAGGGATGTAGGGATTTGACTGAATTACCACGAGGCATTACAAAGCTAGTCAATCTAAGGCAACTAGACGTAAGGGATTGTGATTTGACTCATATGCCCAAGGGAATAGAGAAGTTAACAAACCTGCAGATATTAAGTGATTTTGTGGTGGGAGGGGAAGGGAACCCAAAGGCTGCAGTGTTGGAGGAGTTGGGTCAACTCAAAGGATTGAAAAAGGACTTGGCTATAAAGCACTTGGAGAGAGTACAACAATCAAATGGTTCATTCCCAGTGAAGAGTTTAAAACTTCAATCGTTGGGATTGCATTGGCAGGATATTGAGGAAGAACCAAATGAGATTCTCGAACAAGTGCGGACAAATCAAGAATCATCTTTGGAACGACTGCAGCCTCATTCAGATCTAAAGGGATTACAAATATACGGATACAGTGGTCGCACATTTCCTCCTTGGATTTCTCAACTATGTGAGCTAGTTCAACTTGAGGTTATGGACTGCAATTACTGCAGGCGACTACCACCAATCCATCAGCTTCCTCTCCTCAAATCACTCGATTTGACATGCTTAAGTGAACTGGAGTACATCGAAGTTGAAGGCGGCAACCAGAGTTCAACATTCTTTCCAAAACTAGAAAGGGTAAGAATGGAGGATTTGCCGAAGTTCAAGGGATGGCAGTGTATACAAGGCAATACCTCTCAAGTAAATGATATTCATGATGAGGACGAGAATTTCATGCTCCCTATCTTCCCTAAAAAGATTGAAGTCGACATATCTGATTGTCCCAAGTTCTCATATTTAGGGCATGAGGGGAATGTGAGACTGATAAATGTAAATGAGAAGCACATATGCAAGTTGGTGAGAAATAGTGAAGTCCACACACCACCAAATAAAGAAGTAACGACAGTTCCGTCGCTAATCTCCCTATCATCCGTGCCAACAACTGAATTGAAATTTCTCCACATGGAGCGCATGGGTAACGTGGAAGTCCTGCCTGAGGAGTTGTTTCATTCTTTCAACTCTCTGCAAAGGCTTGAAATCGTGAATAATATGCACTTGAAAAGTCTGCCTTGGAGAGCCATTCTCAAATATCTCCCTGCCCTTGAGCATCTGGAAATCAGGAACTGCCCAAAACTTGATTTACCCTCTGTTCTTGAGGAAGAGGCTGATCTTCAACAGCAGCAAGGCCATATCACTAGCAGAATCAGAGAGGTTTCTATAAGTGAAGTTGAGCGGATGACTGGCCTACCATGGTGGTTTCAGCACCTATCAGGTCTAGAGATTCTGAGAATTGCGGACTGCAACGGCTTAGAGACTCTGTCTGAAATCATGCGCTGCCTTTCTTCTCTAAGAGAGCTTACACTCTTGAGATGCATAGCACTGAAGTCACTATCGAGGGGGACGATTCTTCATCTTATCACCACCCTCGAGAAATGGGGCATAAATTTTTGTGAAGAGATGGATTTGGACGGAGAATTAGATGGAGACAGTGATGACATGGCCAATTCGCAACTCTTGGGGCAAACTACCCTTCGTGAGTTGGCCATCGGGTGGAGTAGAGCGGAGCATCTTCCGTGGTGGATTGAACACCTAAACAATCTCGAGGTGCTTCGTATCTATTATTGGGAAAACTTGAAGGCTCTGCCAGAGTGGTTCTCGGAGCTCACTTCTTTGAGAGAGCTTACAATCATACAATGCAAAGGACTGAAGTCATCATCGAGGAGGACGATCGTTCATCTTATGAACACCCTCAAGAAATGGAACATACAATCCTGCGGGGAGCTGGATCTGAATGGAGAATTAGATGGAGACAGTGATGACGGGGCCAATCCGCAACACTCTACGCTTCGTGAGTTGACCATCGGGTGGAATAGAGCGGAGCTTCTTCCATGGTGGATTGAGCACCTCAACAATCTCGAGGTGCTTCACATCTATTGTTGGGAAAACTTGAAGGCTCTACCACAGTGGTTCTCCAAGCTCACTTCTCTCAGAGAGATTACAATCATGCAATGCAAAGGACTGAAGTCTCTATCAAGGAGGACGATCATTCATCTTATCACCACCCTCGAGGAATGGTGCACAGAATCCTGCGAAGAGCTAGATTTGAATGGAGACAGTGATGACGGGGCCAATTCGCAACTCTCTACACTTCATGTGTTGACTATCGGTAAGAATAGAGCAAAGCTTCTTCCTTGGTGGATTGAACGCCTAAACAATCTCCAGGTGCTTGATATCGCGGAGTGGGAAAACTTGAAGGCTCTGCCAGAGTGGTTCTCCAATCTCACTTCTCTCAAGACGCTCAGCATCCTTAGATGTCCGATGATCCAAAAGAGGTGCGAGGAGAATGGACCAGATTGGCATAAGATCTCCAACATTGGCCTCGTTTATATCAAGGTGAGTATGACTCTGGCATATATAAATATATATAAATATGCGTATGTGCTATGGATTTCAATGTTTGTTTTGACACCTTCATTTTTGGGTATACGCTAACCACTTTCCCATTTTTCACAACAGCATATGTATAACATCTAATAATTAACTGATTAGCTTCGTAAAAATTATATTTCTATGACTTTAAGTAGCACAAAAATTAGTAATAATAAAACAATTCATACATTACAATCTTTGGTATTTCTATGAGGAGAGTTAAATTGAGTTTTATAGTTTGAAATAAAAGATACAATGATATACATATATGTATTTATAGTTTTATTAACACCAGAGTATTTTAATGTCATGTTCGGTACGAATGAGATTGGAATGGATTTGAGTTTAATATGGTAAATTGTGGTCACATCCGAAGTGATTACTAAATTTTTATAATAATCTAAAACATTTGAATAAATAAATTTGATAAAAGTTCATAATTTTTTTTAATGAATGCTTATTCAATCAACTTTAGCGTAACATTATTTCTAAATGGCAAGAAAATGTTAATTATGGATAGTATAATCACATAAAGATATAAAATGAGAAAGTAAATATATTAAATCCATTCCATTTTCACCCTAAGGTGTCGGGCATGACAAGTCCACCACTATTCTCTGCTTTTCTTAAAAGGAAGTTTTTAACTTTTGATTTAATGTTTATGCTTGACATTGCCTTTTTCTTTCCCCCCCGGGTGTTGATAAAAACAAGTCATGCGGATCAATTGTGGTTCCATTTGGCATGCCAAAAATGAAAATCTGTTCATGAATCCATTGAAAACATAGCGGCTGATATCCATACAAATGGCATCTAATTTTGTGAGAGTGGGAGGCCTATAGCACACGCCGTCATTCCATTTCAAGATGCAGACTCCAATTCTAAGACATACAGTTTCCAGCTACTCGAATTTTTTATATTCTCTTCATTGCAGGATGAGAGAATACTTGATTATATGAGATCCTTCTTTCAGGATCTCGAGAAAGATGTGTATGGCAACGTCAGAAAGTGCAAAATGCGCAACTTGATGCATGACCTTGCAAAAATGATGGTAGGAAATAACTTCGTGGTTGTAGATAGTTCTAACAATGGAGGGTTTCATCATGAAGAAGCCCTTCATGTATCCACACATTACATGGAGGATGTTGGATGGACAAGGGAGGCACACAATAGAGCTCGATCCTTGCTCTTTTTGGACAAAATTAGAAGTGGCATTGATCCTTTGATCAAAATCATCCAAACTTTCAAAAGTGTACGGGTGTTACGCCTCCAGTACGACAATTCCACTAAGGTGGTGCCAAAATCAATAGGGAAATTGAAGCATTTGAGGTCCCTCCATCTTTTGAGTTACAGTTTTAAAGCCCTACCATCTTCAATCAGCAAATTGCACAATCTGGAGACTCTTAATCTCTAGGGATGTTGGGAATTAACTGAACTACCTCGAGGTATTACAAAGCTAGTTAATCTAAGGCAACTAGATGTAAGTTGTTGTATTCAATTGACTCATATGCCCAAGGGAATAGAGAAGCTGACAAACCTACAGATATTAAGTGATTTTGTGGTGGGAGAGAAAGGGAACCCAAATGCTGCAGGGTTGGATGAGTTTAGTGGACTCAGAGGATCAAAAAAGGACTTGACTATACAATGCTTGGAGAGAGTAGAGAATTCATTGCGGCAGTCAAATGGTACATTCCCAGTTAAGAGTTTAAAACTTCAGTCGTTGGGATTGCATTGGCAGGATATTGAGGAAAAACCAAATGAGATTCTTGAACAAGTACGGACAAATCAAGAACCATCTTTAGAAAGATAGCAGCCTCATTCAGATCTAATGGGATTAGATATATATGGATACAATGTTCGCACATTTCCTCCTTGGATTTCTCAACTACATCAGCTAGTTCTACTTGAGATCATGGACTGCAATTACTGCAGGTGACTCCCACCAATCCATCAGCTTCCTTCCCTCAAATCACTCGATTTGACATCCTTATGTAAACTGGAGTACATCGAAGTTGAAGGTGGCAACCGGAGTTCAACATTCTTTCCATCACTAGTACGGGTACAAATAAGACATTTGTCTAACTTCAAGGGATGGTAGTGTTTGCAAGGCAATAGCTCTGAAGTAAATGACATTCATGAGGAAGACGAGAATTTCATGCTCCTCTTCTTCCCTAAAAAGATTGAGGTTGTTATAAATGATTGTCTAGAGTTCTCATATTTAGGGTGTGGGGAGAATCTGATATTGATAAATGTAAATGAGAAGCATATACACAGGTTGGTGAGAAATAGTAAAGTCCAGACACCACCAAATAAAGAAGTAACGGCGGTTCCGCCGCTAATCTCCCTATCATCTGTGCCAACAACTGAATTGAAATTTCTCCACATTGAGGGCATGAGTAGTGTGGAAGTCCTGCCAAAGGAGTTGTTTCGTTCCCTCAACTATCTGCAAAGGTTTGAAATCGTGAATGATCAACACTTGCAAAGTCTACCTTGGAGAGTGATTCTCAATTATCTCCTTGGCCTTGAGCATCTAGAAATCTTGGATTGCCCAAAACTTGATCTACCCTCCGTTCTTGAGGAAGAGGCTAATCTTCAATGGTAAAATGGCCATATGAATAGTAAAATCACAAAAGTTTCTATATGTGGAGTTAAGTGAATGGGTGGTCTGCCATGGTGGTTTCAACACCTATCAGGTCTAGAGATTTTGAGAATTGAGGGCTACGATGGCTTAGAGGCTCTGTTTGAAATCATTTATTGCCACACTTCACTCAAAGAACTTACACTCTCGGGATGTAGAGCAATGAAGTCACTATCGAGGAGGATGATTCTTCATCTTATCACCACCCTCAAGAAATGGTGGGTATATGATTGTGAACAGCTGGATTTGAACGGAGAATTAGATGGAGACAGTGATGACATGGCCAATTTGCAACTCTCGTGGCAAACTACACTTTCTGAGTTGATTATTAGGCAAAGTAGAGCGGAAATTCTTCCATGGTGGATTGAGCACCTAAACAATCTTGAGGTGCTTCATATCAAGGAGTGGGAAAACTTGAAGGCTCTGCCAAAGTGGTTCTCCAAGCTCAGTTCTCTCAGAGAGCTTACAATCAAGCAATGCAAGGGACTGAAGTCACTATCGAGGAGGACGATCGTTCATCTTATCACCACCCTCAAGAAATGGAAGATACAATCCTGTGAGGAGCTGGGTTTGAAAGGAGAATTAGATAGAGAAAATGATAATGAGGCCAATTCGCAACACTCTACGCTTCATGAGTTGATTATCAATAAGAGCAGAGCGAAGCTTCTTCCATGGTGGATTGAGCACCAAAACAATCTTGAGGTGCTTTTTATCGAGGAGTGGGAAAACTTGAAGGTTCTGCCAAAGTGGTTCTCCGATCTCACTTCACTCAGAGAGCTCTAGATCATTAGATGCCCAATGATCAGAAAGAGATGCAAGGAGAATGGACTAGATTGGCTTAAGATCTCTCACATTGCTGATGTTTATATCAGTGTGAGTCCAAATCTAACACACATATATGCATATGTGCTATGGATTTGATTGTTGGTTTTGACATCTTTCATTTTTGGGGTATTCTCTAACCACTTTCCCATTTTAACAACAACAAATATATAACATCTAATAATTAACTAACCAGTTTCATAAAAAATTATATTTGTATGACTTTATGTAGCATAAAAATTAGTAATAGTAATAATAATAATAGACAATTCATACATTACAATCTTTAGTATTTATAGTTTGATTAACACCAAAGTATTTTAATGTCATGTTGGTACGAATGACTAGGGTTGATGGAATGGATTGGGTTTAATATGGTAAACTGTGGTAATTTGGATAATAAATTTTTGTGATAATCTAAAACATTTGAATGAATAAATTTGATAAAAGTGATGAGATGAAGCATTTATAATTTTTTTAATTAACGCTTATTCCATCAATTTTAGTGCAAAATTCTCCCTAAATGGCATAAAAGGTTAATTATGAATAGTATAATCACATATAGATATAAAAGGAAAACGTGAATATATTAAATCCATTCCACTTTCATGATAAGCCCATCGCTATTCGATTTAATGTTATGCTTGGCATTGCCCTTTTCTTTCCCCCGGTGTTAATAAAAACAAGTCATGCGGATCAATTGTGGTTCCATTTGGTATGCCAATAATGAAAATCTGTTCATGAATCCATTGAAAAACATAGTGGCTTATACCCGTAAAAATGGCATCTAATTTTGTGAGAGTGGGAGGCCCATAGCACACACGCCGTCATTTCATTTCAAGATGCAGAGTCGAATTATAAGACGGATAGCTCTCAGCCTAGAAAGTAGTTTGCTTCAGCTTACGCCACTCGAATTTTTTATATTCTTCTCTTCATTGCAGGATGAATGGACCATGTAACGGTATGGACCCTCGCAGGGTCAACCTATGGCGACTGCAGTCCGCAGACTATACGATTGATGCCCCTTCGAGAGCTCGCAAATCAGATTGAACTGGCGTTCATTTAACTCCACGTAAGTTCTCTTTTTCAACATTTCTCATCCGAATGCTTTCCTTAATCCTCGCATTTCTGATAAAACGATATCTGTACTGGGCTTGTGCTGATTTTCATGATGCAGTTTTTTTAGGCCATTCATTTGGTTGACCTCATCCTCATGGTTCACATGGAAGCAGAGTTTATCATAACAATGTATATGGTAAAATTCTTGCTCGAAGTTCTATTTGTGAGGTGGTTTTAGCCAAGTATCTTGTCTTGCTTGGCCTCTGCAATTCTAAGATAGTTATCAACAAATCAATCTGGCGAGAATGATAGCTACAGTACATAAAATTAATTAGAAAAGCATGCGCTAAATCATTCTTGATTTGATAGTTGAGGATCTTGACTTAAAGGTTCAGTATTTTCATCATGTGAACGGCAATATTTCTTATGTCAAACTATCAGCTAGTAGAGAACTCGTGTAATGGAAATAGTTGAACTTAGGTTGTGTGTAGAAATACTCACTGACAGTGTAGGTTCTACAAGCAGTCTATCATCTAGAATTCCAACCAATGGTGATTGGCAATCTCTCATTATACTCGCTAGAATAGAAAAACATGGACAGGCTATTATTCCATTGCACTCACTATATGGCTGACCCTCATTAATAATATAGCGTTTGATCCCAATCCAATCCACATGGAAGATCTCGCTACCTTCATCCAAATCCAGGTAATGTTTTTCTTGGTATTCTTATATGAAATTTCCATAACCTTGATGATTCCTTTTGCTTCAATTCACACGCCATTTCTCTTTCATTTTGCAGGCTTTTATTAGCAATCTCTCTCCATTTATGGTTGTATTTCTTTGAATGCATCTTATCCTAACTCAGGTGAGAATTAAAATCCCTCCAGTTTGTCCAGTATGGTCTCTATACATTGCTTGGCTAGGAGTTATCTCATCTGATCCTGATGCTTTTGGTCCCGCATCATCAATAAAAGTGCTCTTATAACTGGAGGAAGATATTGCAGCTGAGGGACTTGGCCGAAAGTAGGGAAAGGACAATCCTTACACTTATAATATTATAATGTTTAAGGTTGTTCCTTTAAGCTCTCACTTTGCCGAAGGAGAGAAATGCTTTTCCCTTGATATGTCTTCATAGCAAACTCCCCTCTGTGTATGTTGCAGGATGTTGGAGATGGCCCCGATGTTTTGAACTCCATTCTGCATATCCAAAGTCTAATGCATCATGCTGAAACTGATCCTCTTATCTCATGGTTAGCCATCCATAACAGGCTAGCCAACAAGGATCAAATACCATAACGGAGCTCACTGTCCTCTCCTCGCTTGTGACTTCTGGCTTTTGGAAGATGAACCTTTAAGTCATCTGTTCTTCTCCGATCAATTCACCAAGTACATCGGGGAGTTCATCTTGTCTACTTTCTAGATCTTGCGAGCTTTAGGGGATTATGGAGCTGAATTAACCTATACCTTGCCAATTGGGAGGGCAAAACTCTGAAGATGATTATCCTCAAGGTTGCTTTTAGCTATTGTATCCACTATATTTGGATTAAAGGCAATTTTGCAGTGTTTCAGTGTAGAAGCTCTCCTCCTATAACTAGGAAAAGCATTTAAACTTGTTAGCTATCCCTTTTCTGATGGTTTTCTCCTGAGGGAGATCTTGAAAGTCTTCTGTGTATATCGTTTTTTTATATTTCACTTGGTTCATTGATAAAAGAGTAGTTATTTGTTTATTTATATATTTATTAAAAAAACCATATCTCATGTTTTATTAGTGCAACTTCATGCCTCATCCTAGTCCTAAAATTATTTTCTAGCTTCCATCTTCCCCAATTAATATGCATGTGCAAAATCTTCTCCAATTCTTGTTTCTGCAAAATCTTTAATGATTTTGTGTCAATTCTACTGTCTGCAACCAAGACACTGACACACCTTTGCTGGGAGATCTAATTCATCTCACCCCTCAGAAAGTTGGCCTAGTCTTTAAGCAAATTTCAAATTAAGAATTGATTATTATTATCTAAATAGTATGATCAGGGGGAGTGGTAGTAAGGTACAATCAAATGGTTCACCTAACATAAAAGTAAAACTACTCAAAATCAATGTGGTCATTGGGCCATTGTGTAGTGGCTGATGAATAGAATGGCTGCTCATCTAAAGTGATACAGTTGATGATGATGAAGACATGATTGTCCTCTGCTTGACGATTTCTTGGTCTGATATGATTATTTTCATTTGAATTTTGTGGATTCAGTAGTTTCACCAACACGTTCCACCAAAATAATGGTTCCTAATTGATTTTCACTGAAACTCCTTCTAGCTACTAACGACAAAGATGTCGGATTTTTCTTTTTTGTCTAAATTGACATTCTTGCTCCTCTCTATGTTGTGGTAGATCATCAGTACAATCATCAAGAATGAAATCGAAAGCAGGGTTCTCCATTTGCCTTATTCAGTGGATTCAGGGGTCAATCGGGGAACACATATCTTGGCTTAGATGACCTGTTCATTTGTGTTGGCAACCCTATCCTGTTGGAGAACTGATCTACTTGGGAATGTGTTGTCGTAAAACTTTGCGATTTTCCGATTGGTTCCTTAGTCGGATGAACTATCGATCGTTGGAAGTTGGCAACCGCCAGGTTTTTGTTGACAAAATCTTATACCCTTTATATTTGTTGAGCTGATCGACTTGAGAATGGGTGGAGGAAGTGGCCAGAACTTGGATCCCACCATCAAAAAATTGATTCATTGAAAATTTTTCTAAAAAAAAAGTCAAGTATTTTGAAGGAGTGAGGAAGGAGGAGGGGACGAAAATGGTGGCCAGAATCGGCGGCGGCGGCTGCGGAAGTGCATGGCATACGTGGCGGCGGCGCGGCAGGGTAATGGCAAATATTAGGGTTTTATTGGTCGAATGGCACATTTTGAAAGTTTACTCTATGATAAGGGGTCAAAATTTTTTTATACTATTTTAAATAAAAATAATATTCTGATACCACAAAAATAAATGTTTAATGGCCACGTAAGAAAAGAACTAGCGGCGTTTTTGTCTACGTAGAAGACTCCTAAATTGAGGGCTATTGATGAAACTTGAATGTAGCACGCCAAAGTAGATATGAAGTTCAAAAAAATATTTGTGAAAATATATAATTAAAGAGTAAAATTGATGAATATATATATAATGTTTTTATATTATTATATTATTATTATTTTTAATATGTGAATTCTATTTACTTTTTATAATATATATAATAATAAATATAAATATAAGTGTAGTAAAATAAAATATGTATATTATAATATATTTTTATTTTTTAATTTTAAATCAGCTAATTTTTTACCGGTTTAATTAAGTTTACTAATTGGACTATAAACTAAACTATTCAATTGGAGTTAATAACATTGAAAGTGTAGTTAGGTTTTTTTATAGGAACCGGACCGGTGAGTGACTGGTTCCTAGTTTGGTTTTTAAAACTATGGGCCAACATTTTGTTTTTATAATTATTCCAAAGGAAAAAAAAACTGCTTCCTTCTCTAACACAATGAATTGAAGATGATGATGATGTTAAAATTGACACCGCGATCAAGATGGATTGCAAACCATATAGTTTCTAAAAGTGAAACTCAAGACGCTTCAAAGGCTAAATTTTAAGTAGTTGTATTGTATGGACGACATCTAATAGTACTTAATATAATGCTAAGTCCCTAGTCACAGCTCAAGTCCTGACAACTCCTAGAAAAGCCTACGGGTGGTGGAGTCCCCCTTGCGATTACGACAATCAGTGGCTGCAAATAATTTCTTGTTCGTAAATTAGCTCTAATGTTGGAAATTTTCGTGATGGAGCCCGTCATGTATCATCTGTACATCACATAAAGGGTGGTTTTGAATGGACGGGAGAGGAATACAAAAGAATCCGATCCTCGTTCTGCATGGACTCTGATACTGGTGTTGCTGGTGGCATTGAACTTTAGGACAAAATTACCTCAATTTTCTGGAATGTACAAACGTTATGCCTCTAGCATGTTTTATCCCAATGATGTGCTAAGGTCCATTGGCAAACTGAAGCATTTGAGGCCCCTCAATCTCTAGGATCATCATTTTAAAGCTCTGAACGAGTTGTACAATTCAAAGATCACCTGATCTTAGAAGATGTTATTTTTTAACTGAGTCGCCAGAGGGCATTACAAGGCTTGACTATACAACACATGGGAGAGATTGGGAAATACGTCACATCAGTCAAGTGGCTCCATCCCATTCCCAATTCAGAGTTCGGATGAATGTGCGTGCCTTAAGGTGAGAAGAGAAGTCAAACAGTATTATGTACATACCAGACATTCGCCCGACTCTATAATATTATATCTGTTCACTATTGCTATTGTTGAAGATAGATAAAACCATATGGCATTTGCAGTCCAGCAATCAATCACTCAATGGTTTCCTTCTATTTTTAAATACAGCCCAACCACTCCCGCTCGGCATCTTCGTCTGTCTCCCTCAATCTTTAAAAAATTTAACAGCTGGCACACCAAGTGGAGGGACAAATACAATTAACAAGTGGATTTTTAAAATGCCGATTCCATCCCAAGTTGCCACTGCAGAGTCAGATGGGACGTGCTCTTCCTTCGAGATTTATAATGCCCATCATCTCACTCAATTGGCATCTGCGTGCATCCTATTTAGAATAGTGATTTTGCAGAAAAAAAGTAGAAGCTATGGCTGAAGTGATCCTCGGGAGCGTTGCCGATTCAGTCACGGGGCATCTCGTTTCTCTGGTCTCACAGCAGATTGGACGAGCTTGTGGTGTCAAGGGTGAGCTCAAGAAACTCGAGAACACGGTCTCTGCGATCACTGCGGTGCTCGCAGAGGCGGAAAAGAGACCAGTCGAGGCTGAGGACGTGAAGAACTGGCTGAAGAAGCTGAGCGATGCGGTGTACGATGCCGACGACCTGCTGGACGACTTCTCCACGGAGGCTCAGCGCAGGGGACTGATGGGAGGTCATCGGATAGTGAAGGAGGTGCGCATCTTCTTCTCCTCCTCGAACAGGCTCTTGTACAGCTTCAAGATGGCTCATCAACTTAAGGCCATCAGGGAGAATTTAGATGCCATTTACGATGACAGATCGAAGTACAACCTCAACCCAGACCACAACGGGAATCCGGCGCCCGCTGGAAGGTAAATTAGAGAAAGCTTTATATTCCCATAGGTCCACGATCCCTCCGATGAAAATTAAGGAGTTTATTAATTAATTTATTTTGTGATCAAGCTAATTCATCAACTAATTAATGGTCCATCCCAAGTATGGATCCTATAAACTCTACATCAATGTAATATCAACACCAAAATGCACAAAATTATTTTGATTATTTTTTAATTGCATTTATCATGGTTTTGCTGCCGTGATTTTAATCACACTCATGATCACACGATGGCCTCAAATTGACATCCATTATATATGAGATTTATCATAATCCATTTAGATAAATCGAATATGAGATTTATCATAATCCATTTAGATAAATCGAATGACTAATGGAAATATAAATTTAGTTTTATAAATTGGAGATTATGTAGGAAAAGCACCGACGTGATTTTGTTTTCAATTGATTTCTAGGAACCAAGATCGGCTGAAGAAGAAAAGGATGCAATTAGACAGCATTCCACTTTTACATGAATCAGTTGTTATCGGAAGAGATGAAGACAAGAAGGAAATTTGTCACTTCTTGTTTGATTCAGTGTCTAATGAGAATGTTTCCGTCCTTCCAATCGTTGGTATTGGAGGCCTCGGTAAAACAACATTAGCAAAGTTTGTCTTCAATGACACAAGTGTCCAAGCACAATTTGAGCTCAAATTGTGGGTCTGTATCTCAGATGACTTTGATGTGGAAATGATTGTGAAGAAAATAGTGCAACAGTGTGGTAATCCTCAAGGAAAACTTGAGGGCTGTCACATGGAAGAGCTACCAAGAAAGCTACATGGGAAGAAATTTTTACTTGTCCTAGATGATGTGTGGAATGAGAATCGACACGAATGGTTGAAACTTAGAGGCTTCTTTGAGAGGGGAGCCAAAGGCAGCAAGATATTGGTCACCACCCGTGGTGAAAATGTGGCGAGAACAATGACCGATAGATTTCATCAGTTGAAAGGCTTGCCCGAAGATGAGTCCCTTTCTCTGCTAATGCAAATGGCATCTAAGAAAGAGCATGAATGGAAGGATCAAAGCTTAGAAACCATCGGAAGAGAAATTGCAAGGAAGTGTCGTGGAGTACCCCTCGCACTTACAACAATGGGACGGTTATTATTGTTTACGAGAGACACAGAGGAGGACTGGTTGGAATTCAGTAAACATGACTTAGCAGAAATAAAACAAGATGCAACTGACATCCTTCCAACACTTAAGTTGAGTTATGATCCTCTACCTACTCATTTGAAACGCTGCTTTTCTTACTGCTCCTTGTTTCCTAAGGATTATGAGTTCAACCCAGATGAGTTGATTCATTTTTGGATGGCTCAAGGATTCTTTAGATCCCCACACGGAACTACCAGGTCACCTGAAGATGTTGGTAGGGAATGTTATATGATGTTGGTTGGGAGATGCTTCTTTCAAGACCTAAAGAAAGATATGTATGGCAACATCTACAGGTGCAAAATGCATGACTTGATGCATGACCTTGCAAAAATGGTGGCGGGCAATAACTTCATGGTTGTAGATAGTTCCAGCATTGGAGGGTTTTGTCGTGAAGAAGTCCTTCATGTATCCACACATTGCGTGGAGGACGATGGATGGATAGGGGAGGCACACAACAGAGCTCGATCCTTGTTGCTCTTCTTTGACAAAAGTAGAAGTGGCATCAATGCTTCGATCAAAATCACCCAAACTTTCAGAAGTGTACGGGTGTTACGCCTCCAGTACTACAAGTCCACTAAGGCGGTGCCAAAATCAATTGGCAAATTGAAGCATTTGAGGTCCCTCCATCTTTCAGGTTACAATCTTAAATCTCTTCCATCTTCCATTAGCAAACTGCACAATCTAGAGACGCTTGATCTCAGCAGATGTTGGGAATTAACTAAATTACCACGTGGCATTACAAAGCTAGTCAATCTGAGGCAACTACATGTATGTGGTCATGGATTGACTCATATGCCCAAGGGAATAGAGAAGTTAACAAACCTGCAGATATTAAGCAATTTTGTGGTGGGAGAGAAAGGGAACCCAAATGCTGCAAGGTTGGATGAGTTAAGTAAACTTGGAGGATTGAAAAAGAACTTGACTATAAACCACTTGGAGAGAGTAGAGAATGCATCACGGCAGTCATTCCTAGTCAAGAGTTTAAAACTTCAGTTGTTGGAGTTGGGGTGGAAGCTTATGGAGAAAAAACCAAATGAGATTCTCGAACAAGTACGGACAAATCAAGAAGCATCTTTAGAACGACTACAGCCTCATTCGAATCTAAAGGGATTAGTAATATCTGGATACAGTGGTCGCACATTTCATCCTTGGATTTCTCAACTACATCAGCTAGTTCGACTAGAGATCATAGGATGCAATTATTGCCGGCGACTTCCATCAATCCATCAGCTTCCTCTCCTCAAATCACTCTATTTGATGTCCTTAGGAGAACTAGAGTACATCGAAGTTCAAGGCGGCAACCGGAGTTCAACTTTCTTTCCATCATTGGAAGAGGTAAAAATGATGTCTTTGTCAAACTTCAAGGGATGGGAGTGTCTGCAAGGCAATAGCTCTGAAGTAAATGACATTCACGACGAGGACGAGAATTTCATGCTCCTTGTCTTCCCTAAAAATATTGAAGTCAACATATCTAATTGTCCAAAGTTCTCATATTTAGGGCATGGAGAGAATCTGATACTGATAAATGTAAATGAGAAGCACATACGCAAGTTGGTGAGAAATAGTGAAGTCCAGACACCACCAAATAAAGAAGTAACGACAGTTCCACCGCTAATCTCCCTATCATTTGT
Source organism: Sonneratia alba (assembly GCA_900174645.1). Classification (NCBI taxonomy): domain Eukaryota; kingdom Viridiplantae; phylum Streptophyta; class Magnoliopsida; order Myrtales; family Lythraceae; genus Sonneratia; species Sonneratia alba. The sequence continues at coordinate 1,951,618 of FWPY01000029.1, forward strand.
GCCAACAACTGAATTGAAATTTCTCCACATTGAGGGCATGGGTAGCGTGGAAGTCCTGCCAGAGGAGTTGTTTCATTCCCTCAACTCTTTGCGAAGGCTTGAAATCGTGAATGGCCAACACTTGAAAAGTCTACCTTGGAGAGTGATTCTCAGTTATCTCCTTGGCCTTGAGCATCTAGAAATCTTGGACTGCCCAGAACTTGATCTACCCTCTGTTCTTGTAGAAGAGGCTAATCTTCAACAGCAATATGGCCATATGAATGAAAAAATCACATCAGTTTGTATATGTGGAGTTAAGCGAATGAGTGGTCAGCCATGGTGGTTTCAGCACCTATCAGGTCTAGAGATTCTAAGAATTGACTACAATGGCTTAGAGGCTCTATCTAAAATCATGTACTGCCACACTTCTCTCAAAGAGGTTACACTCTCTGGATGTAAAGCACTGAAATCACTATCAAGGAGGACGATTCTTCATCTTATCACAACCCTCGAGAAATGGGGGATATATGATTGCGAAGAGCTGGATTTGAATGAAGAATTAGATGGAGAGAGTGATGACATCATCATTTCGCAACTCTCCAGGCCATTTACACTTCATAGGTTGACCATCAAAAGAAGTGAAGCACAGTTTCTTCCACGGTGGATTAAGCACCTAAACAATCTTGAGGCGCTTCATATCGAGGAGTGCAAAAACTTGAAGGCTTTGCCAGAGTGGTTTTCCGAGCTCACTTCACTCAAATCGCTTTGGATCTCAAAATGCCCGCTGATCAGAGAGAGGTGCAAGGAGAATGGACTAGATAGGCCTAAGATCTCCCACATTGAATTCGTTATTATCAATGTGAGTCTGACTCCGATATACATATATATGCATATGTTCTATGGATTTGATTGTTTGTTTTCACACATTTCATTTTTGGATATTCTCTAACCACTTTCCCATTTTAATAACAACAAATATATAATATCGAATAATTAACTGACTAGTTTCATAAAAAATTATAGTTGTATGACTTTAAGTAGCGTAAAAATTAGTAATAGTGATAATAATAATAATAAACAATTTATACATTGCAATCTTTGGTATTTCTATAAGGAGAGTTAAATTGGGTTTATAGTTTGAAATAAAAGATACAATGAGATATATATATATTTATAGTTTGATTAACACCAAACTATTTTAATGTCGTGTTGGTATGAATGACTAGGGTTGATGGAATGGATTGGGTTTAATATGGTAAATTGTGGTAATTTGAATAATAAATTTTTATGATAATCTAAAACATTTGAATGAATAAATTTGATAATAAAAGTGATGAGATAAAGCATTCATAAGTTTTTTAAATAAATGCTTAATTATTCTATCAATTTTAGTTGAAATTCTTCCTAAATGGCATAAAAGGTTAATTATGTATAGTATAATCACATAAAGATATAAAAGGAAAACCTAAATATGTTAAATCCATTCCATTTTCATGATCAGTCCACCACTATTCTTTGCTTTTCTTAAAATGAAGTTTTAACTTTCAATTTAGTAGCATAACTTCATCTGCCCAAACTTTATACTTAATGTTTATGCTTAGCATTGCCTTTTTCTTTTCCCCCCAGTGTTGATAAAGACAAGTCATGCGGATCAATTGTGGTTCCATTTGGCATGCCAATAATGAAAATCTGTTCATGAATCCATTGAAAACATGGTGGCTAATATCCGTACAAATGGCAACTAATTTTGTGAGTGGGAGGCCCATAGCACACCATAGTTTCATTTCAAGATGCAGATTCGAATTATAAGACGGATAGCTCTCAGCCTAGAAAGTAGTTTGCTTCAGCTTACGCCACTCGAATTTTTTGTATTCTTCTCCTCATTGCAGTATACATTAATAAGGATATTTGGCCAACCGTGGTGATGACTGCGCTTAGATTATATGATTGGTGCCTCTCAAAAGAGCTTGCAAATAAGATGAAATTGGTCTGGATTTAACTCCATGTAAGTTCTCTTTTTCAATATTTCTCATCCGAATGCTTTCCAACAACATATTGGTGGTTTGGCTGCAGCCACGTTTGAGAAGATCAAACATGTTTTTTTTTCTTTCTATGACCCGTATCTTTCCAAGATTTGGTTTTTGGCACAACAAATTGGTGATCCTAAATAATGATTATATATGCAGTATCTGAGCTTTGTAATTTATGTTCTCCCAGTGATGACCTGGCAAGAAGAGCCGCATTTTACTCATCGATCCCACTTGCATTGAGCGTCGAAATCGAAGTGAATTTAGTTTGTCCATTCATCTTAAGTGCCTCCAAGGTATTGCTTCCCTATATTTTTCCTCATACCAGTATCTGACTGCAGGCACGTCACGAGTCTGTCCAATTTATCTTCTTCTCTTGATTAGTTGGATTATGAATATCTTCCTTCTCTTGCAGCTTTCTCTAGGCCGGTCGTCCTTCTGAATATTGTCATGTGACAAAATATCTTTGAAGAATCAAGTGTTTAGCATAGCTGCATTGTTCAAGATCTCATCGCAGGGCTGACAGTCAACAGATATGAAGATGAAATCATCCAGCTCATTTCGCAAGCTTAGCTTATGATTACTCTTATCTTTTAAACTTGACAACCGATGTGAACAGACATTTGGTTCAGCTGGGCATTTCATCTAGTAGGCTTATAGCTGTTACAAACTCATAAATTATTGTAATAAAGCCCCCCTTTGAATGCGTCATTATTTTTCGATCTTAATTGAAGGCCATCAATGGAGTCTTAAAGTATTGTAACCGCTCATAAATGTTCACCACTATAAACAACGGACACCACCCACCACCATTAGGAACATCTTCTCAATCCTCGCATGGGAGACGAGTTTTGGGTTAATTGCACAAATGATACATGAAGTTTTGGAAAATGAGCAAATTAGTTAAAAAAGAATTTTTTCGTGCTCCATCCGTCCGTACAAGAGTTTATAAATGTGTTCTCCGTTAATATAAATCATCAAAAAAACACATGACAACGCCATTATAGTTAACTATATCGATTGTAAAAAAAATATTTTAAATACTTTAAATTAGTACAAAATAAAACTTTTATCCCAATAAATACAAAACATGATAAATTTATCCCTCTACCCGCCAGCTCAAGCTCATGGTGGATGCACTTTCGCTTGGCTGGCATATGGTGGATCCAAGGAGTAAGGAGGGACATAATAATAGAAAAAATTCAGTTTGACTTTATTTTCGGAGATGTAAAAGATAGCACAATTGACTCTCTTGGCAAAGTTCGAAGGAGATGAATGACTATTATTAGGTGAAATAAGAATTTTCACATTAGTAAATAATTTTTACCATTTTTATACTAATTTGAAATATTTTTTGAACTTTTAGCACCATTAAAGAAACTAACATTTCCGTTATTATTATGATTTTGATAGTTTCTATTAATAGAAAATATATTTATAAGATTTTGTACCATTGAAGTACAAAAAAAGTACTTTTTTCTGAAAGTTCATGTACCATTTGTGTATTTAACCCAACAAATCTTCTCTCTATCATCTATTTTGCTACTTCGCCACAATTTTGGGTATTTACGGAACCTAATTTTGCCCTCATAATTTGGTTTCTTCACAATTAGGCCATCATCAGAAGGTGTCTTGCATCCACAATTGCCAGTTCCTTCCAATCTTTCTTATTGAGGCAACCACTAACTAAGATTTATTCCCCTGATTTCATTTTCCTCTTTCTAGCAGCTTCTCTTTGCATCTCACCTCTGTTGTTGTTACTGGTTGCAATTAATGTTCAAGTTTTCCTTACAGCATCAATCAACTTCTCCAAGTAGAACCTTGTGATCATGTTTATCTTCTTCAGCAAACTCCAAATCTGATTGCTGGTGTTGCATCTGGCCCATTGGGGCCAGGTATTAGCTAGAAAAACCTTACTTAGTCCTCATATTTCAGATAGAAGCTATCCACACATGGCTCGTGTTGACTTTCATGATGCAGTTTTTTAGGCCATTCCCTTGGTTGACCTCATCCTCATGGTTCACATGGAAGCAGAGTTTATCACAATAGAATATATAGTAAGATTCTTCCTCAAAGTTCTATTTGTGAGGCGGTCCTAGCTAAGTGGCTTGTCTTGTCTGGCTTTTGCAATTGTAAGATAGTTATGAACAAATCACTTCCATGAGAATGATAGCTATAGACCATAAAATTAACAAATGCTAAATCTTTCTTGATTTGATAGTTGAGCATCCTGACATAAATATTGAGTATTGTCAACATGTGAATGGCAATACTCCTTATATCATCAAACTATCAACTAGTGGAGAACCTATGTAATGGAAATACTTGCATGTTCTTCAAAAAAATAAATATTACTGACAGTGCAGGCTTATCACCACTCAAAAATTCAGAAGAATTTCACTTGTGGCCTTGATATTTGACAAGTAAAATATAGCCCTCTATTATACTTTCTTAAAATAATAAAAATTAATATAACAAACTTTACAAGATTTTCACAGTATAACCTAATCAACAAAACTTAAATAAATTAAACCAAATTCCCAAAAAGAAAAGAAAAAATCCAATTGTCATTCTTCTATATAAAAAAGTTACCTTACTCAACCCACATGATCTTTTAAGTTTCAAATTTATCTAAAATAATTGTAGACAGAAGATGTAAGTTACATATAAGTGAATATACACTTTGACAATAAAATAACATTAGCTTAAATATAGTCCGAAGAATTATATCACTTAAACAAATTACCTAAATAACATTAGTATACTATTAAAAATAACCTAGCTAGCTACAACTAATCAACATAATGTATTGTATGATATAAATCATGTCAAATAATAGTTATGGTTCGCATTATCTCTGCGACAAAGTTATGACGATATCAACACTCTATTCTCTGATAATATTGTGACCCTGCATCTCAGACCATATCATAATGTTCATTTACCTGTACACTATATCTTTGCATGAAATTGTGGGGGCAACCTATTATTCTCTACCGGTAAGAGTTGGACCAATCGCTCTCAAGTCTATTTCTTTTTCTTACTTCTCACTATAGTCCTTGTTTTTACGATAGGGTCTTGAAAAAGAGTTAGTTCACATATTCCACTGGAATCACAGAATTAATGTCAATATGACTCATGTCCTATGTATATATCCACACGGAATCCATGATATATCAATGATGCTCATTTATATTCTATTAGCTTAACGGTTATCATAACTATAGCTGTACATATACAATAATGCAACACACAAGTTGCTGAATGTAACTAATACTACTCCAACACTTGCATCATCATAGAATACACATTCCCATGTATACTAATATTTCATTTACTATAAAATGTATATCCATCAACAATAACTATACACATCAACTGCTATTTATGCACGCTTATCTCTACCCTTATAAACCTCATTCTTCATTACAGAGTACCTTGCACACCGTCGAATCTGCTTGTACTTACCTTAATACTTATAATATTGAATCGACTTATTCATATTATATCATATCATATCTATATATATATATATGTGTTATTTTACAATGGAAAAGAGAACTAATAGATTACCCTCAAAAGTCTTTCCGGGTTGAGTGCATGAGATGCTTAGACCAGTCTCTTCAGCCCCCTTGCATGTTCGTTTTTAGACTCCTCTCATTGGCATTCTTGAACTAACCCTCTTACACCCATGACTCTCGCTCTTCCTTACTCGGACCGTTTTCTTGCACCTTGGAATAATTAGCAAATTTGGAATACAAAAATCCAGAAAAACACAAATCAATTGAGCAAGGAATTACTATTTACGTACCTAGCATGTTCTTATATGAAATTTCCGTAAGCATGATGGTTCAATTTGCTTCAATTCACATGTCATTTCTCTTTTATGTTGTAGGCATTTATGAGCAATCACTCTGTGAGATTTGAATAAATTCGTAGGGCTACATACGGGTATTTTGCTATAGATGTTTGTTTGGTAATTGGGTGTCTCAAATTGATGTAGATTATAGGCATTGGAACTGATCAAACCACATTTAGCGTAAATCGATGATGAGGAAATATAACGAAATGGGTTGATAGACTAAACTTGAAACGTTCGAGCCTAAAGGAAATCGGTCAGCCCCTTGGGCTTGAATCTATAACAAATTAAATGTGGGGGAAGATTTCGGTCCGTGTTCCATTAAACAAGCCCAACCCACGTCCTCATCAGCCAATCACCTCTTCACCGTCATACCCTTTCCATTTTTTCTTGAGTGGAAGACACCTATAATAGGAGAGAGGTGAGGGCGAGTCTCGGTGGCAGGTAGGGGAACGGTAGGTGGGAAGAGTGGGAGGAGAGAAATCGGGAGGTGAGAGGGATCGAGCAAGAAGTGAGGATGAGGAATTTAGGGGGGAGAAAAGAAGTGAGGGACGTCCATCTGGTTATTTGAGTGGTTACTTCTCAATTAATCATGTTGGTTATTTGTCTGTGGACTTCACATATATATGTTTATATATATATGCACATGATTATTATGTGGTATGAATGTGAGTCTCACTTTATACATGAGTGCGATATTATATCGTATTTACGAATATCTAATTACCAAGTTAGGTTGTTATATACATGTATATATATATATATTAAAAAATTGGTACTATTCGTAGTCTTACTTCATTCATCCGGCATCATTGCATTATTATTTGTGTTTGGTTTTGGTTATGGTTATAGTGACCGCTAGTTCGATGGAATAAAAATGGGCCAAATTGTTTTATTATGGGTTTCCAATGGGATATAAACATGGGATATGAGCGACATGGCTCTGTTACTTCAATGGGATATGTGAGATAACCCCTTTTTAGGACTCGGTTGGAAAAACAAGGACCAAGTATTAGAGATAAGAAAAAAAAAAGAGACTTGAGAGTGACGGGTCTACTCTTACTGTCGAAGGATAATAGGCGGCCCCCACAATTTTGTATGAAAATGAAGGGCATGGGAAGAAGAATATTATGAAATTGATTGAGATGCGGGGTTACGATACTATCAAAGAGAGGAGTATCAGTATCGCCATAACTCTATCGCAAAGGTAATGCGACCCAATCCAATGGCTATTGTTTTTACTTAATGGTTCTCAAGCATTATAGATAGTCCATTTGTTGGATATTTATGTATATTGCTATAGAAATACATAATACGATTATATATATATATGACTAATATTTGTATTGGTAGTATCATTGGATGTTTATGTATATTGATATAGAAATATATAATGTAGTTATAAATATATAAGAGTAATAATTATATTGGCAGTATTACATTGTTACACGGAAGGTATGTAAAGTTTTAATCTATCAGGGTCAGTTAGGCTAGGGAGATGAAATTGGTAGTGATAGTGGAGCCTTGGATATGAAATGGTAAGAGAATTTAAATTAAAGAATTGTTAATATTGTTATGTTAAGTGAGGTATGCTACTAAGTAAGATTAATAATGTGAATTAGGTAAATGGTTTAATATGTTAAATTATTATTTTACTTTAGAATTTTGTATTGATAGAGATGCAGCTCACACCTTCTACATATATTTTTCTAGATAAGTTTGAAGTACGAAAGGAAATGCAGAACGAGTAAGGTAGTTTCTTTTATAGTGGGGAATCAACAAAGGATTTTTTTTTTTTGAATGTGGTATAATTTAATTAAGCTCTGTTGATTACATTACAACCTGAAGATTTTTATAAAGTTTTTACATTAGTTTATTATTTTAAGAAACATGGTTACAATTTTTCTTGTAGAATATCCAAGTTATAGGGGAAATTCTATCAAATGTTTGGGTTGTGACACCATATCCATTTCATGACTAACTCAAGTAAGAAATAAAACTCTCCATTCTATCTAGTTTGGTCTCCATAGATTGCTTGGCCAAGGAGTTTTCTCATTGGATCCTGGTGCTTTTGGGCCCGCATAATCAATAAAAGTGCTCTTACAACTGGAGGAAATATTGGAGCTGAGGGACTTGGCCAAACGTAAGAAAAGGAGATTCCTTATACTTCTAATACTATAGTAAGTCTAAGGTTGTTCCATTAAACTCTTACTTTGCTGAAGGAGCGAAATGCTTTCCCCTTGATAGGTCTTCAAAGCTAACTCCCCTCTGTGTATGTTGCAGGATGTTGGATATGGCCCAGAAGTTTTGAACTCCATTCTGCTTATCCAAGGCCCAGTGCAAATGTCCACAGTTATCTCTGCTCATTCAGTAGCTGCACCTCCACCTAAGACTAAGTTGTAATTCTGACCTCCGCTCGGCTACTGTTCCCTATTTATGTGCACAAATACAATATACATCACCAATATCTTGCATATGGGAGTTACCAGGGAGTACTAATATTCAATCTCACATTGATGATCTTCCATGCGACCACGATATTGGTACATCTTTGCTGGGAGATCGAATTCATCTTGCCCCTCAGAATCTTGACCCTTCCTTTAAACAAATGTCGAAATAAGAATTGAAACGTGGATAAGGCCAATGCATGGAATTACGATTGGTTTTAATTAATATATCAAATTGCAGCAAAACTTCAAGGGATCATTCTCGCAACCAGAAAATGGACTTTCTTGCTCCAGACCAATTCATGCGAAAAGCCCGTTCTTTCATTTGGTGCCAAATTAGCATAAGGACGGGCATTTTCCGTTGGATCTAAATCCTCCAATCTGGAACACCCTCTTCCTATTTGAAGAAAAGAATGTGTTAATGTGGCGTGCATTAAATTAGAGATTTGCCCCTACCTCCAGCACATTATTTTCATACATGAACCATCAATTTAGGGCCACCGCCGACTTCATAGATTGACGTCGTTGAGCTCCTCTACCCGGTCTCGAAATCAAGAAGTTAGATCTGGCCTTCTCATGGTCGAATATGGTACGCAGATGAGATCTAACCCATGATAGAAAGGAAGGGACAATAACTCATCAAGGAGGCCAAACCCAGCTATGGGATATGTGGATTTGGTTTCTCGACAATAATTTCATCCAAAGAGATTATCAAAAGGCATAATCGGGGGTGCTGTTACTGTACTAGTGTCAGAGATTATGTAAATTGATACATTTTTCCCACCTTGAGCCAGCTACATGAGTGTACGAGACCAAACGGGACAGTAACTCATAAAAAAGAGGTCAAATAGGACTATTGGATGTAAATTTTGTTTCTCAACAACAATTCCTACCGGAGATCTCCGACAATACCAACCACTAAGAAGAGAGATTATCACGAGATATAATGGGATGTGGAGTCGTGTCATCAAATGACAAAGATGACTTCCATTAATTTTTTTTCTCTTATATTCTATCCTTATACAAAAAGCAGCCACTATCCCTCTCTTATTCATTCTCGAATGACCTATTCCTAGGACATCATTAACCTTCATTCGACCCATGATGCAGGTGAACACTTGAACTTCAGACGTCACGGTCCACATATGAGCACTTCCACCAAGGAAGCTATGAAAAAGGATAAATATTTCTGTAAATAATATAGATGGAATTCATTATATAACAGGCTTAACATCTTAATAATTTACGAATATTATGGTATTTTTTAATTTTAGTCTAAAATTTTTTCATTGACTTAAAAACATCTAAATTTTGGACGTTATATCTCATTTGGTACAATATCAACATTTCCATTTAAGAAGCTGATGTGGCACATTAACTTGCACATGTGGCAGATGGCGATGATGTGGCAGTCATCATGTGAAATGACTAAGTAGCCCTTACTTAACGATTCAAAAATTTCAAATTTGTGGGCCCAGTGGTAAAATCACCGCCCCAGCCCCAAATTCCCTAATGCGGTTTGGGCATGGAATTTGCTCGAAATCAAAGCCATGATCCTTTGCTCCTTTGCTGCAATTCATCCAGTTGCTATATCTTTCACTCAACGGTGAGATTTGTCTCAAGTTTCTATGGCAATTGCAACAAGGAATGAAGAATGTCGTCAAGGGAAATTGTAACAAAGAAGGAAGAGGGTTTAGTGATCTTAGTGCATCATGGGTGTTGTAATGTTTGTGGTCATGGAGATGTACCAGTCTTATTCACCTCATGGACCAACAACAATCTAGGACAAAGATTTTGGGGTTGCAAGTATTGGAAGGTAAGAGTTGTGCTATTATTAAATATGCTTAGTAAAGGTAGACAGAAATGATGATTGCTGGGATATGAATAGGACAATGATTGTCATTTTTTTCATTGGCATGATTCTAAAGATGATTGGCACACAAAGAATGTGCTGCGTAATTTGCTTGCTGAAACTGAGCAAGCTGAAGTTAATGGAGCTGAAGATCTAATCACTGGAAGACGAGATTTATGTATTAAGGAGTACAAAGAAACAAGTATGTGGAATAAGTGGTATTATAGGGTCCTTTGTAATAGGAATTCTTTTGCTTGCTGTTGTGCTTAGTGGTGAGAATAGGCAACTCATGTTGTTGCCATAATGTGAAGACAACTTGTTCATTTTGTAATGGGATATGTTATTCTACTTGTTTGTTGCTTAACGAAATGTTACGATATTTCCTTGGTCTTAATTGTGCTATTATTGCTTAATTAAACAGGTTGCTTGTTCTTCTATTTTTTGTCGTTACGAGAGCATATATTGTTTGAATGGAACCAAAACAGATATTGCAGCAGCAGTAAATTGCAACTGGAAGTACAATGGCAGGAAAATGGAAATGTTGCTGCAATAGTAAACAAAGTATCAGCAAAATGGAACTAATATAGATATTGCAACAATAGAAAGCTACAAAAGAAAGCAACATGGCAGCAAATAGAAATGTTGCCGCAATAGTAAGCAGAATGGTAGCAAAATGGAACCAATAAAGATATTGCAGCAACAGTGAGCCAAATAGAAATGACAGCAAAGTAATTATTAGAGCAACAAGTGACCAAAATGGGTAGCAAAATGGAATTATATTGATGGTCAACAGGTTATATAACATCTGTGATAGCCCCAAAAGGATGTAGATAGCCCCAAAAAGACATCCATCATAGTGAACATGTCCATCACAGCTGTAATATAAGAGCAAGCTAAAAATAAGCTATAATTTGACAAAAAGAGGCAAACTACAAATCAACTATAGCCCAAGAAAAATCCAACCATATCAATGAAATTTTGCTCTAAGCCTAGGGCTACTCCTGGTTGGTGTTGCAATTAAGGTTCTGCTAGTCTTTCTTGATGGGGTAGAGGTGCTGGTGCTATTCTTTTTTGGAGTAGAAGTTATGGTACTTTGTTGACTAGGAATGTGGTCATTTTGTGGTTGTTGCTACTGTGGTTGGAGTTGTTGTGGCTGTTGTTGAGTCTAGTGTTGTTGCTTAGCCTAGTGCTGTTGTGGTTGTTGCTGAGCTTGGTGATGCTGAGGCTCCTTCTGTTGAGGTTGTTGTTGCCTGCTTGTCTTCTTTTTATGCTATTGATGATGTCGCTGTCCCTAGTGTTTATGCTCAGCCTGTTTCTTCCTTGGTGACCTCCTTGTAGGATGTTGATGTTGAAGCTGTTTTTGCCTTGGTGACCTCCTTGTTGGCTGCTGTTGCTGAGGCTGTTTATGCGTTGGTGGCCTCCTTGTTTGCTACTACTGTTGAGGCTGTTTTTGCCTTGGTGACCTCCTTCTCGGCTGCTTCTGAGCAGGTTGCTGGTTTTGTCCCTGCTGTTGCTCTTGTGGTTGCTGCCGGTGTTGATGCTGTCCTTGCTGATTATGGAATTGCCTCCATATTTGCCCATATGGAGAGTTCTAATAGGTTCACCAAGCATCTACCAAAAAAAAAAATCATGTCAAAATTGGTTCATAATAACTAATATAAAGCACAAGAAAATTATATCTTACATGGATATATGTTAGGCCAGTCTCAGTGCCATAAGTCACTCCATAATCTTTTACAACTTGATCCCCTCTCTCTCCGAATTATTTGCTCATGTGTCAGTGGTTTTCCCCTTCTTCTAACCTGCTAAAATTTCAAAGTCATAAATGAAGTAGCCGAGTGGTCTAAATGATTTCCAGAAAGGCCCAGGATTGTTGCCATTTATCTTACAGAGAGTTGTGGAAGCCTCTAAAGGGAATTATGGCTTTGTGCGATCTGAGTAGACTGAAGCACTGATGAAGCTGACGACTAAGTTGGTCCTTGCAGTCAAGATAAAGCCATTGAAAATTCTGACATATGGTTATCTACAACTTCACACTTGGTGAAGACATCGATCTTGCTCCTATAGAATTTTTGCACTCCAATTGCCATGGAATCATCATGAGCTTGATTAGAAATTGCCTTCATCTCAGCCATGGATTCATTGAAGTATGCTTTGATGGTGCTCTTCATGGCTTTCAAGAAGAGATTCTCCAATACAAGATTGGGACGACCCTTCATGGCTTTCGAAGCTCTTCATGCTTTGAAGGTACGTAGTTCTTTTCTAACGTATACTCTATCCTATACTGTTTTCCCATTTTTCCACGGTACTCTGATGTGGTCCTTTTGAGTGTTCTCTATTGAAGGTTTCAGGTTTTAATCACGCTATCATGACCTCACCATGGCCTAAAATCAACGTCCTAATGCATGATTGGTGAAAACATATCAAATTATTTATCCATGAATAAACTAGAGATTAAGTAGAAAAGCACCAACGTGATTTTGTTTATGATGGATTCCTCGGAACCACGATCTGCTGAAGAAGAAAAGAAAGCGATTAGATGATATTTCATTTTTACTTGAATCAGTTGTTATCAGAAGAGATGAAGACAAAACGGAAATTTGTTGCTTCTTGTTTGATTTGATGCTTGATGAGAATGTTTCCATCCTTTAGATCATTGGTATTGGAGGTCTTGGCAAAACAACTTTAGCAAAGCTCGTCTTCAATGACGAGTGTCCAAACATATTTTGCGCTCAAATTCTAGGTCTGTGTGTCAGACAACTTTGATGTGGAAACTATCGTGAAGAAAATAGTGCTGCAGTGTGATGATTCTTGAAAGAAACCCGAGGACTGTAGCATTGACGAGCTACCAGAAAAGATTGATGGGAAGAAATTTTTTACTTGTCCTAGATGACATGTGGAATGAGAATCGACACGAATGGTTGAAACTTAGAGGCTTCTTTAAGAAGGGTGGCAAAGGAAGCAAGATATTGGTCACCGTGCACAATGTGGTCATGGCAAAACAATGAACGATAGATTTCATCAGTTGAAAGGCTTGCCCAAAGATGAGTCCCTCTCTTTGCTAATGCAAATGGCATCTAAGCCAGAGCATGAATGGAGAATCAGAGCTTAAAACCATCGGAAGAGAAATTGCAAGGAAGTGTCATGGAGTCCCCCTCGCACTTACGACAATGGGACAATTATTGTTGCTCACGAGAGACATGGAGGAAGACTGGATGGAATTCAGTAATCATGAACTAGTAAAAATAAAACAAGATGAGATTGACATCCTTCCAACACTCAAGTTGAGTTACGAGCCTCTGCCTTGTCATTTGAAATATTGTTTTTTCTTACTGCTGCTTGTTTCCCAAGGATTATGAGTTCAACCCGGATGAGTTGATTCATCTTTGGATGGCTCAAGGATTCTTCATATCACTATGTGGAACTAGTAGCACCCCCGAAGATGTTGGTAGGGATTGTTTTAACAAGGTTGGTTTGGAGATCCTTCGTTCATGATCTAGAGGTAGATGTGTATGGCAACATCATAGGGTGCAAAATGCATGACTTGATGCATGAGCTTGCAAAAGGTGGCAGGAGATAATTTTGTACGTTTAGATAGTTCTAACATTAGAGGGTCTCTTCATGAAGAAGCTCTTCATGTATTTGTACATAACGTGGTGGGTGTTGAGTGGATAGGGAAGGGACACAAGGCTGTCCGATCCTTGCTCTATTTTGGACGTAATTAGGTACGATCCTTTGATCAAAATCACTAGAAGTTTCAGAAGTGTACGGGTGTTACGCCTCCCACACAACAATTCTAGTGAGGTGGTGCCAAAGTCATTTGACAAATTGAAGCATTTGAGGTTCCTCGATCTTTCATATCATAGTTTTGAATCCCTTCCATCTTCCATCAGCAAATTGCACCAATCTGGAGACTTTTAATCTCAAGGGATGTAGCTATTTGACTGTATTACCACAAGGCATTACAAACCTAGTCAATCTGAGGCAACCAGATGTAAGTAGTTGTTTTGGACTGACTCATATGCCAAGGGAATAGAGAAGTTGACAAACCTGTAGATATTAAGTGATTTTGTGGTGGGTGAGAAAGGGAACTCAAATGCTGTTGGTTGGCTAAGTTGAGCAGACTTAGAAGATGAAAAGGACTTGGCTATACGACGCTTGGAGGGGTAGAGAATGCATCACAACAGTAAAATGGTCCATTCCCAGTTAAGGGTTTTAAAACTTCAATCGTTGTGATTGCATTGGCAAGAAGCAATCTTTAGAAAAGACTACAGCGTCATTCAGATCTAAAGGGATTAGAAATAAATGGATATAGTGGTCTCACATTTCCTTGGATTTCTCAACTACGTAAACTAGTTCTACTTTGGATTTCTAGATTGCAATTTTTTGTAGGTGACTCCCATCAATTCATCAGCTTCCTTTCTCCAAATCCCTCAATTTGAGATTCTTACTAGAACTGGAGTATATCGAAGTTGAAGAAGGCAACCGAAGTTCAATATTCTTTCCATCACTGGAAAAGGTAGAAATGAGATATTTGCACAACTTCTAGGGATGGCAATGTATGCAAGGCAATACCTCTGAAGCAAATGACATTCATGAGGAGGACGAGAATTTCATGCCTCCCTATCTTCCCTAAAAAGATTGTGGTCATTATATCTAATTGTCCAAACTTCTCATATGTAGGGCATGAGGGAATCTGTTACTGATAAATGTAAATGAGAAGGATGGACGCAAGTTGGTGAGAAATAGTAAATTCCAGACACCACCATATAAAGAAGTAATGGTAGCTCCGTCACTAATGTTCCTATCATCTATGCCAATAATTGAATTGAAATTTCTCCACATTGAGGACATGGGTAGCATGGAAGTCCTACCAGAAGAGTTGTTTCATTCCCTCTACTACTCTTTGCAAAGGCTTTGAAATCATGAATGGCCATACTTGAAAAGTTTGCCTTGGAGAGCGACTCTCAATTATCTCCCTGCCCTTGACCACTTGGAAATATGCAATTTCCTAGAACTTGTTTTACCCTCTGTTCTTGAGGAAGAGGCTGATCTTCAATGTCAGCATGGCCATATGAATAGCAGAGTCAAAGAGGTATCTTTATGTGGAGTTGAGCAAATGACCGGCCTGCCTTGGTGGTTTCAACATCTATCAAGTCTAGAGATTCTGAGAATTGAGGGCTATGGTGGCTTAGAGTTCTATCTGAAATCATGTGCTACCTCACTTCTCTCAGTGACCTTACACTCTTGAGATGTAGGGGACTAAAGTCACTATCAAGGACCCTCAAGACATGGCGCATAGAATCCTGCAAAGAGCTGGATTTGAACGGAGTATTAGATGGAGACAGTGATGACATGGCCATTTGCAATTCTTAAGGCCAACTACACTTTGTGAGTTGACTATCAGATGACATAGAGCGTTGCTTCTTCCATGGTGGTTTGAACACCTAACCAATCTTGAGGTGCTCCGTATCGCAGAGTGGGAAAACTTGAAGGCTCGACCAGAGTGGTTCTCACAGCTCACTTCTCTCAAAGAGCCTGCACTATTGGGATGCGGGGGATTGAAGTCTCTGTCGAGGGGGATGATTGTTCATCTCATCACCACCCTCAAGAAATGGCAAATACAATCCTGCGAAGAGCTAGATTTGAACAAAGAATTGGATGGAGAGAGAGTGATGACATTGCTAATTCGCAACTCTCCGGGCCATTTTACACTTAGTGAGTTATCATCACATCAAGTAGGGTGGAGCATCTTCCATGGTGGATTGAACACCTAAACAATCTCGTTGTGCTTTGTATCAAAGAGTTGGGAAACTTGAAGGCTATGCCAGAGTGGTTTTCCGAGCTCACTTCTCTCAGATTGCTTTGGATCTGGAGATGGCCGTTGATCACAGAGAGTGCAAGGAGAATGGACCAGATTGGCCTAAGATCTCCCACATTGACTTCGTTAAAATCTTGGTGGTGCGACTCCAACACACATACATATATGCATATGTCCTCTATGGATTTCAGTATTCATTTTGACACCTTTCATTTTTTACATACCTCTAACCACTTTCCCATTTTTACCTATGAGTTTAAGTAGCATAAAAATTAAATAATAATAGTAATAATAACCATTGAGGTCAAATTAAATTAATATAATAATTGGAAATAGAGATATAATGAGAGATATATTTAATAATTTCAGTGAAGTTTGTGAGAAGTTTATGCCCGGTGAATTCAAATGAGTTACTTCTCATGTTCATGAAAACAAGTTATGTAGATCAAATCTCTTTATGAAACGCTTTAAGAACAAAATTTTGCTTTTGGCGAGTGTGGG